>JAKGUB010000332.1:15482500-16055000 GCA_026261675.1 Hippocampus mohnikei | reverse complement strand
CCAGCGTCTAACTCCGGGGTGTCCAAACTTTTTCATTTGAGGGCCGCATTCCTAAAAATGCACGGATGGCAAGCCGTTCGCGTTTTCGAGTCGCTGTGGAAAACGTTGACTTCTCTTAAAGGCGATAAGGCAAATTGTTTGGGATTTTTCCCAAGACTTTCAAGTGGCCGACGGCCCCCCATCTCACTCGACTAGAACCACCCCTGCAGTGAACAGAAGCCGAATGCCATCTCCGCGTTCTGAACCAAAAACGAGAGCAAACTTTGCCAAGCTGCCCGTTTTGAAAACAGTTGAGTGAGAACGACGAATTTGAGACGTCCACGTATCGGACCGTGACGCAGCAGAATGTGGCAGAAATGTTTTATGCTTCTCAAATGGAATTGGCTTGATTCATCATTGTTGTGTTCTTTTGTTATCGACGCTACTTTATTTAGATTTTTGAATATCTCGAAAAGCTGTTGGAAATGTGGAACCATTTCTTAGTAGTTTCTCATCTGCCCGCCTCCACCCTCTTTTTTTTGCTGTTTTTTAAAAACCGGCCTTGTGAGCCGCGGGCTACTAAAAAATGGATGGCATGCCGCAAATGACCCCTGGGCTGTAATTTGGACAGCGGGTCTAAATGTTCATCCCATTCAGGACATCTTCCCGAAGTTTCCCCATTTTCACATCAATCTTCCTTCGCAAACGAGGAGACACTTGAGCTTTTTCTTGCTCATTTCTGGACCGATTCCAAAGCCATCGAGTCTCCCATTGGACATTTCCACACTCGCATTCATTTTGCGGCCTTTCAGTTGAGCTTCCTTCGCGCATTCACACGCCGTCCAAGTCTCTCGAGTTTTGTTTCTCTTCCTCGTCAAAGTTTGTCGACACAACAAGACGACCGACGGCGCAGCAGAGGGAGAGGATTTGCTGCGTCGCGCGTTGAGCAATCAAAGCGTCCTAATGAAAGCATGCGACAATCTGTGCAACCATCGCTTGTCTTGATCTGATGCCACCGTGGGAGGCCCCGCGCCAGAAGAACAAACGTGTAGCGCACGCGTGTGTGTGGGGGGGGGGGGACAAAACCTGGGCTGTGAATGCCCTCTAGTGGAACATCGATGCGACTCATGAGGCAAAGCTTTGCACGAGACAAACGCGAGCAAGTCCGACGAGTCCATCGCCAGATGTTAACCGGGACCGTTTTATCTTGTCAGAGCTAAGAAGCAATTTTTGCGCAAGGTCGAGCCCCCCCACCCAGTGATTATGTAATAACTCTGTGCTTGTCAATTTATTTTCTGTATATATTATCATCCATCCATGATCTGATCCGTTTATCCTCAGGAGGGCGGCAGGCGTGCCCGAGCCTCTCCCAGCCGTTTTCGGGCGGGGCACACCCTGAACCGGTTGCCAGCCAATCGCAGGGCAAACAGGGCCGACGTGCCGACCAGTCACCCACTGTGCCGCCTGTATAGTACAATTTGTCTATAAATAAACCATAACATTGTGCTCTTATTAACATGAAAGAAAACCAAAACTAAATCTAAATCCTTTTACAACCAAGAATTATTTTATTTTTTGAATCTCTGTCAAACTAACAAAACCCTTCGCGCTGCTGGTTCGTCCCTGCACGTGCCCTGCGATCGGCCGCCAACCAGTTCAGGGTGTCCCCGCTGCCGACTGCCCGAAGACGGCCGGGAGCGACTTGGGCACGCTCGCGACCCCCTGAGGAGAAGCGGATCAGATCATGGATGGAATCAAATACGGAACTGATTTCTTCTCTAAAAAAAAAAAAATTTTTTAAAGCATTCGGCATTTTACGTTAATGTCGATTCGCTATCAGCTCAGATGACACAAAGTGATTTCTATGAAACCTCGTGATGAGTCACATGACCTTAAGAGCGGCATAACAAATCCCCAAACCTTGCAGGTATTGATCGGTTACTTCCGTACGACGGCCAGACAATTCCTACCCAAGAAAAAGACTCTTGTGTGTGAATCACCCCCCCCCCCCCCCACCCCTGCGCTTTGGCTCAATTCACTCTGCTCTGGATGCCTTCGGTGTCTTTGCGCGCCTGCGGGCCTTGAGATTTTCTTCGCTTTCAAGCTGCCACGGATTTTTGTTTGTTTGTTTGTTTGTTTGTTTTGTTTTCAATCGATCAGCTCATTGTGCGCGCATGACGACGGCAGCGCAAGGTAAACGCGACAGATGTTACAATTCCCGATTTCCTTTTCATTCTGCCCCCCACCTCCCAACGGCCATAACCAAAGCGCTTTCAAAGGCGGCCTTCAATTGATTTCAGTCCGCTTCCTCGGCAAGATGGCGGGGGAAGCGTCCTCACTTTAATTTTTTTTTTGGGGGGGTGGGGTCTGCCCATCGTGTTCTCCTCCACAAATGTTGTACATGACGGAGTGAAAACGGATTCGTGTGAAGCGCTCTCGTCCGCGCTTTATAGCGATAACCGGTTTCGACATCGATCCGATCAGACGATTTTCAGCTGAAAAACGATCGCTTTTCATTTCTGAACACTTCAAAGTCACCAATCTACAAAGTAATCCAAATGTGCAAGCATGTCGCCAAATACAACAGGAGTGAAACAGTACACCGTTTTGTTTTGTTTTGTCTTTTGAAGTCGCGATCCAGTAAGTGTGACACGAACACGCCCGCCGATGCGTCGTGCCTCGTTTTTACGGGGAGAGGCGAGCCGAACGGTTCTCCCAAAACGAGTCCGCCTCGTCAAAGACTTGAGAGAGCCGCCGGTGCGACGGACGGCTGGCGCTCAAACGAGTAACTCCAAATACGAGTTCAACCAGCGCAAATTATTTGGTGACAAGCGAGCTTGTTCCCCTCCGGTTGCATTTAACCACCGCCATCAATCAACGGCCTCGTTTCGAGACGAGGGAAGTCGCGCACGTCGCCGCGGGCTCTTCGCCGAGACATAACGACGCAAACGTATTGTTTACCATGAGATCAATCAAACGTGTCAGATAGAGGAATCCCTCATTTCGGGGTCATGCTCCACCAAATTGGTGCCCGGGCCGGCAAATGAAAAGGCTTTTTTTTTTTGGGATCAAGTGTCCTGCACATTGACACGTATTTGTCTTTCGAGTTTACGTTCAATTCGCGTCAACGTCGATACAAATCGTACCCGTATTTGCTGATTTACTCATACACACACACACACACACACAAAAAACGGAGTATCACAAAAAGCATTTGGCACTGATTTAGTGGAATGGTCCATCTCAAGGAAACCCATTCCGAATAACAATGCGCTCTTTTTTTCCTGAATGCGTATTGTATCGGGCACTCGTTATCGGCACATTCTTCAAGCCAAAGACGCTGGTGCCCAAAAAAACAAAAAAAAAGCGTGACATCCCGAGTAAAATGTATAGAATGATTTTGACGAGATTTTGAAGATGAGTTAGCGACCAAGTGAGGTGACGTTAAAAAGTGGCATCGTGTCAGTGAGTAAAGTGATCCAAAATGGCGGCTAAAGCGTCCCGCTTTTCTCCTCCGAGTTCCGATTCAGATCGTCATCGCAGCGGTAGAAACAAGTTACGTTCAAAGCGGCCCCAATGAGAAAAGCACTGACGTGACATATCTGGAAAGTGAAAAATGAAAAATGAATGAACGCCTTTAATGTTGAAAGTCGGCAATGTGATGAAGCCTTTTGATGCCGGAAGCGCCTTTCTTTTTTTTTTTTTTTCTTCCGCATCAAAAGGGGACACAGCTTTTTTCTGATGACCACTGCATAACCGAGTTCATCCACGGGAGTACCGTTGGTGATTAAGGTATCGGAAAATAAAACGTCCAATAAAACTTCTTTTTTTTTAAACAAGGCTTGAAATGGAATTTAAATTAGTTCATTCAAACAAAACAAAAAAAAAATTTTTCAAAATTGTATTTTTAATTGGGGGGGAAACTTGGCAATGCAAATATAAAGAATGACAAAGCAATGCCTGATTTAGCAATTAAAATGTTCTTAAATAAATAAGATAAAATAAAAGTTATTCTAAAATATATTTTTTTTAAATCACAAATTGCAGTGATTTAGCAAGTTTTGTTTTTTTTACATAAAACTCCAGGGAGGGGCCAGTGTAATTTCATAAACGTAATAATAATAATAATAGTAAAGGTCATCATTAAAATATGTGTACAAATATTTTTAAAGTATTTTTTAAGCTATTTTCAAGACTTTAAAACAGATCAACAACAACATAAGACGAGTGTTTTAAAATATTGATTATCTGCCTGAGCAATTTTTGTCCTTGCCTCAACCAACCCGAGGACTGCGCTGGAAACTAGCGATAGCATCGAGCTAACTAAGATCTGCTTCTTTTTTTTTTTTTTTTTTGCTGTTCGCCAGACTTTAACACGAGTTGAGCTGAATTGTTGTCATTTTTGTCTTTCAAACCAAAACCTCGGAATCGCGGTGAGTTTTTTTCAACGAAAAAAAGAGCCTTTCCCCGTTGCGTATCCGGGTGAGCATCGAGCGGCGGCGGCACAATGCCCCGCCGGACCCCCCGTTGCGAGAAGGCACGTAGCATGGAGGGAAAGCGTCCTCCGCCGCTTTCCCGACCTGAGCCGCGACAAGCAAATCCTTCTAATCCAGTACAGTACACTTAAGGAGTGACCAGTGCTCAAGCCTGAGCATTAATAAGCTGTCACCGGGCTTACTCATTCTGCCTTTTTCTACAGACACTCAACTGGCAGGGATGAGTGCTCACCCCCCTGATCTTTACACCCCTCTTAAAAGCCGCAGAAGGGAGGGAGGAGGGGGCTCGGGATGGAGGATTACGGTTAGTGCGGTAATTGTGGCGAGGTGTTGGGGAAGTCAGGATGCGGCGTTTCTGCTGGATTAAGACAAGAAGACGGGGCTAATCTCGGATTGGGAGAGGAGACACAAGGGGTCGGAGTTGTTGCCGAGCCCCCGGGGCCGTTGGGAAAGCTTAAAGAAGAAGAAAAGATGCCGGGGGTTTATCCGCACTTGTCTTGTGCCGAGGAAGGGAAAGGCGAGGGGAAGGGAAAAAAAAAAAAAGTACAAATTTAAAATGGCGGCGTCTTTGAGCACATTATACGCGGCCGGGCGTCGTCACGCTAAGTCTGCGGGAAAAAAGTGACGACGTGAAGTGTAAGGCGGATCACTTTGGTTTCAAAGCGTCACAAAGTCGTCAGAGTGCATTGTCAGGAGTTTACGTGAACAAATAAGACGCTTTTCAGTTTCCGTTTCTCACTGAATGGACATTTGCCGATGCGGCATGGTTGTCGCTTTATCAACACTGTGATCTTTCGGAGCATTTAGTAGGAAATGGAAAGGAGGGAAAAAAATCTTTGTACCGTTTCCCCACCCAAAAAAATAAATAAATAAAATTCTGAAAAGTGTTGATTTGTCCTCTTCTTGGAAAAATCATCAAGCAAAATTACTTTTTTGGGGGTGTACGGTTTCCGACTGACGAGTGATTGG
Organism: Hippocampus mohnikei; assembly: GCA_026261675.1. Lineage (NCBI taxonomy): Eukaryota > Metazoa > Chordata > Actinopteri > Syngnathiformes > Syngnathidae > Hippocampus > Hippocampus mohnikei. The sequence continues at coordinate 16,049,556 of JAKGUB010000332.1, read as the reverse complement.
GAGCCATTTTGGGATCGTTTGGTCCTCCAGGAGGAAGCTGTCAAAAATTTCTGTTGAGTTTCTGCTGACGAGTCACTCGGATACATTTTGGGATTGCTTTTGGCCTCGGTTCGCCAAAACTGTCGAGCGTCCACTTTTGCATCATTTCCTTTTGTTTTGTTCTCCGTTCCACAAAGCTATCACCCCCGCCCCCCCAAAAAAATAAAATATTCCAAGCTAATGGTCACATTTTGTGAGCAAAACCTTTCAACAATGTCATTTATGAGTGTTGTCAAGCAGTCTAATAATCTAGACTAATAATCGGTAACCCGCGAGGCGCTAGCAAGGCCGCTCTACCCACGTGCACCCCCCCCCACCCCCACGGCCAATCTTAGGCGCTTTATAAAGCAGTCAAATTCCGTTGAGTTTGCTCCTAAATTCCCATCAGAAGGCGACAATGGCAGCGTTTTTGCCTTTGTGTCTGGCTCGGCGGCGCGCTGCCTCTGTTTCGTACCCGGGGGGGCGGGGGGGGGGGTGACCCCTTGTCTGTCGCTTGTATCGGCAGCCCCTGCATTATACTGGAGGGTAGGGATTGAGCCTCTCAGAAAAAGAAAAAAAAGCATCTTCACAACAAGCCCCCCCCCCAAAAGAATCTGCGCAGACATTAATCTCGCTCGGCCTCTTCTGCCGTACACACACGGATGTGTTTTTGTGCGCGCGCGAGAAGGCGCATCAAGCGGCGAGGGCATTGTTCCCAAATCATTGTAATATCTATTTAGAGTGGATGCCTGACGCTGGGTTATTCACAGAGCGTAAACCAAGCCAGCCTTAAAAATTCAGAGGGAGGAAAAGAAGAAGAAGAAGAAAGAAGAAAAAAAAAGCAGAAAGGGGCTTATCCCTATATTCTTAAACTCCCCTCTTTTATGCCGGTCTTAGGCATTAAGGATAGGATTGTGCCGAGCAATTGTTCAAGGAGTGAGTGCGGAGACGTGGGTGGGGTGGGGGGGGGGGTATTTTTTTTTCTCCTTTTCTTAAATCCTTTTCCCTTTTTTAGTGTAAATATGAAGTGTGTTCTTAACTCCCGGCGCAGTAATGTGCTTTTAAGGATACATTATGTGAGAGATTTGCAATAAGAAAAGGCTATTTTTTTTCTCCCTTTTGCCAAGACTGAAAACAAAATTTGCCACGGTGGGAAAGAAAAGGGAAGAAGAAAGGCACGACGACAACTTTTATTCCCCCTCGCGCCGGAATGGAGCGGAAACATTTTCATCCCGATTCTGTTTATTTGCTCCTGTTATTTATTTATTTATTTGATTCTGCGGCGTTTTAAATCGGCGCCTCTGCCTTTTCTTTGGCGAGCGTGTCGCCAGAAAGCGATTCAAAAGCGCCTTTTTTTTTTCTTTTTCAAAGCACAATGCACAAAGAGACACAGACAAGTTTTTAGCGGTTCCGCCGGAGAAAGTGGCTCACTCGACACCGTCGTGACACCGGCTAAGACCTTCACGCCGCCGTATACATCCAGCTTTGGCGATGCGCTTTGATGCGGGCGCGCCCGCTTTTCGGGCACAACGATGCGCTTCAAACCGAATTCGGAAGAGGGTGGAGCTTCACTCTCCGGGTCGGGGATGAGTCATGGTCCAACGTCAGTTGTGATGCGGACTCTGTATCGGTCTGTCGTGTTGAAGGAGGAGCTGAGACAAAGTGCAAAGCTCCCGATTGACCGGTCGAACTATGCTCCCCACCCTCGTTTTTGGTCAGGAGCTGTGAATAAGGACCCAAAAAAAAAAACGTCTCGAGGAGCCGAGTGAAGTGGCTCGGGCATCTGGTTAGGTCTGCCACCTGGATGCTTCCCGGGTGAGGCGTTCCGGGCATCTCCCAGCGGCAGGAGGCCCCGGGGACACCCCAGAACACGCTGGAGAGACGATGTCACCCGGCTGGCCTGGGAATGCCTCGGGATCCCCCATGAAGAGCTTGACCAAGTGGCTGGGGAGAGGGAAGGCTGGGCTTCCCTGCTAAAGCTCTTTCCCCCGTGACCCGACCCTAGATAAGCGTTGAATAAAAATGGATGGATGGAACTACCACCGGAGCAATAAACAAAAACAAATTCATCCCAAATCGCGTGAACCTGTGATGCGCTTTAATGCTGACACTTTGAATTTCAGTCAGGTCTTAATGTTAGGAAGCCGAAGAAGGATGTAGCTTGCCTAGCTAGCTTGATAGATAGATTTCTTAACTAGCTAGATTTCTTATCTAGCCAGCTAGTTAATCTCGTGAGCTAGCTAGCTAGCTATCTAGCTACTTATCTCTACTCAGTTGTCTATACCTATCTAGAAATTCATTTATTTCAATGAATCCAATTCCATTTGTGATGTCTTTTTAGTATTTGTGCGTGTGTGTGTGTGTGTGTGTGTCTGTCTGTTGCCTTGAATTACTAAAATGTGGCAGGAGATGACGCCAGGTTGATGTGATGAATGCGCTAGAGGACTTCAGCAGACACGCGGTTTGCCCGTTGTTCATCCTTGTCATTCCCGTTGGCCGCGGCACTCGCTTTTCGGGAGGCGGCGCCTTTCCTCTGATTGAGATTCATGTTGCCCTTCCAAAACAATCAGGATCTTCGGTGTGCCACACTCGAAGGGAGAGAAGCTACTGCCTGATATTTTTTTTCACCCTATTGGGATTGATGGACATGGAAAGGTTGTTGTTTGTGTGGTCTTGACCCAAGTTGGGTTTTTTTTGCGCTCACTGTTAGAAGTAAGATTCAACAATTGTCTTGAAATGGCAGCTGACTACTTCGAAGAGACGGCAGCTCCTGTGGTTCTGCGCCATTTGAGTCCGCTATTTTGCTCAAAGTCAGATTTCGTTTTCTGTCCAACCCGTCCCGAGTCACTTGATGATGCCTCCATGTTTTGTGCGACAGCGGCTTGCTGTGATTCAAAAATGGAGCGTAAATTCAGAGGCAGATTTAGTTCAAAATCCCATTTTTTTTTTTTTTACTTCTCTTGCAAGTTGTTTATTTATGACATCGAATTTACACCCCTGCTTCTTTCTCGAGTTTTGGAACATCATTCATTACAATATTTCACGTTGCATTTTAGCCTCTCCTTCATTGTGCGTCTGCAACGAAATGAAATGTGACACTTGAAAAAGCAATAAACTATTTCCTAAATTAGAATCTATATTCAAGTGGGAGCAGTCTGTTTATTTAGCCGCGGGGACGTAGCCGCCGCGCGCGCTAACTTGTGCATATTCTAATTTGTCCTTGTCATGTTTATCATTAATCTTTTGACCGCGCGTCGCAATTGTCCACGCGTCCCGAGGGACCAGTGCAAAAAAAAAAAAAAACACATTCCGATATGATAATGGCATTACGGCGGCGTGAGTGCAAACGCGTCTCATATAAATGTCTAAATAATGCGTTACGAGCGCGGCTCTGGCACGTGTCACTCCCGATGACTTCCCGCCGTTCCCTCGGCTCCTTATCCCCGCTCGTTGGAAATCATCGGCACGCTTCATATTTATTCATAGACGCCGCTTCACGCACGACATCAAATATGGGGCATGAATGACGAAGACACACCGGACACTTGATTAGGCACACAATCCGATCCAAACAAGAGCGGCATTGCAAAGGACGTGACGACTGTTCCCTCAATATTTTGTCAAAATATTAGTCAGGAGACCTCGTGGATGTGCGTCCGCTGTGTGCAACCTCTCGCCAAAAGCCCCCGTAGTTTTATATTCCTTTTCCAGGTACCGTATTTTCCACACTAAAAGGCGCACTGGATGATGAGGCGCACCTTCAAAGAATGGCCTACTTTGTCATTTTTTTTGCATAAATTGGACGCACCGCATTATAAGACGCAATCTACAATGCATCCACTAGATGGCGCGCCGCCTAAGGAAGCGCCAACAGAACGATCAGATGACAGTAAACCGTATTGAATAAAGCAGCGACGCCATTCAACAGCATATCATTGACGCGTTAACGTTGAACTCTCCGCTGCTGCTCTATTTCCGTGTTCGACTGCGTAACCGATCGCCTTAAGTTTGAACTCTGCATTGTCAGCATGTCTTGAGCAAGGAGCCATTTTGGGGTTGACTTATTACGGTAATGACTATACACAAGGCGCATCGGATTTTCAAGGAAAATGGAAAGCTTTTAGGTGCGCCTTTCAGTACGGTAAATTGTATGTTATGACGCATTGCATGTGTGCTCTCTTCAACCACTCCTAAAGGCACCACCCATATTTTTTTGTGGTACTTCTATTCCAAGTAACATTTGTCAACAACTGGATGTTTGTAGGTGGCGAGTGTTTAGCGCATTGACCTCACAGTGCAGAGGTACCGAATTTGATTCCGACTCTGGCCTTCCTGTGTGGACTTTGCATGTTCTCCCCGGGCCTGCGTGGGTTTTCTCTGGGTACTTCGGTTTCCTCCCACATTCCAAAAACATTGAACACTCCAAATTGTCCCAAGGTGTGAGTGTGAGCACGGATGGTTGTTCGTCTGTGTGTGCCCCGTGATTGGCTGGCGACCAGTTCAGGGTGTGCCCCACCTACTGCCCGAAGACAGCAAGGAGAGGCTCCGCGACCCTTGTGAGGATAAACGCGGTTCAGAAAATGGATTGATGGATGTTTGTCATCACACGCAGGCTCATCTTTCAAACAAGTTGGGCAATTAGCTTCTGCGTTAGCCACAAGCTCCCGCGTACCAAAATCTGTCTGTTCTGTGCCACCTCTTTGTGAAGGTTCATTTTGTTTTTCCTGCTCATGCTAAACAATCGTATTGGAGCGGGGGGGGGGGGGGTTTGTTTTGCTCTTTTGGGGAGGGCCACGCCGCCGCTTGACGTTTGCGTCTGATCAACGCCCGAAGAAAAGACGTTGCTCTCTCCTCATTCTTGCGAGAAATAAACTAGGAATAAAACTCTCCGTGTTTTCCGAGGTTGTCTGGAGTCACGGAGAAAATATTGCCGTGCTATGCATCAAAGAAAAAAAAAAAAAGGCCGGCAGAGATGAATTAGGGAAGGAAAAGCGCTGGGGTGAACTTGCAGGTGATGTGAAAGAAGGGGGGGGGGGCAGAGGCTAAAGAGTTTGGGCTTTGTGCGAAATGGGACAAAGTGTCAAATATATTCCCAAGAAAGTGTGGACTTCGCCAACTTCAGAAAGCCATTTAGCTCATCCATCGGCCTGACGCGAGGCGAAATAATATACTTGACCCTTTTGTCTGCGCACCCTGAGAAGTTTGTTAGAATGTAATAATTCAGCAGGCCCTCATGTATATTAAGTAGAACGCAAAGCGGCGCTTTTTATGATGAATTGCCAGGGTAACGCCGGGACACCTCTTTTGCATTTCAATGCGACACACAGTGAGAAAAGAGAGAGGGTGTCAGATTCTTATTTCATTACCAGGCGACACATTAGCTGATGGATTTTAATTTTGTCTTCTTTTTTTTCTCTCTCTCTCTCTCTCTCTTCTCCACCCCCGCCCCCTCCTCTCCTCTCGCGATCCACAGAGACGCTTTGAAACAGCCGAGGTTTGAATATGAGAGGAAATGTAATAAATAATTACACATCAGTGTCAAGACCCCTTATTGCAATTTTGAAGCAATCGCAAGAGGAGGGGTGGGGTGGGGGTGGGGGGGGGGGGATTACGACTTTTTGCATAGATGGGCCGTCCGCATGCAAGCGCAGGTGCTGAGTGGACACGATGTGCTGCTTTAATTCAGATGATGATAACAATCAGCGTGTGCTGGAATCTAGGCCATGGCGAAGAGGGCGTGTCGCCGACTCCGAGTCACGCCGCAAGTCCAAATGTCGCATTGAGTGCCTACATCTGATTCGCTTGACTATTTACATCCTGATATGCAATATACAAGGCTCAAAATTATTCGTTTTTTTTGCTTCGCGGAGCAGTTTTGTGAACCAGTAACTTCAACTGAGCAGCACCGTTCCAATTTTGTGGAGCTTTTTTTTCTCCACAGGTTAATCCCTGCTTTTCTTGTCTAAAAGCAAAGCCAAATTGATTTTTTTTTCCAAATTTGATTTGATATCCTGTCGTGTAATTCTTGGGAACTTTTGTTGTGCAGAACTCAGACGTCAAAATCGAAACTCAGCACTCGATTATGAAAACAAACAAATGATGTTGCTTTCCTTTTATCATACACGATGAATATATCTTTCACTTTAAGATATAGCATCGTTTATTTTGGGTTCTGGTTCCGTCGAGCGAGTAGATTGTCTCCTCAGAGTCAAATTTTCATTTTGCCGTTCAAAGTTGGATATTTTCCGCTTTAATGTGGTTCCAGCCAGACATCTGTGAAAAGTTATATACCAATACGAAACTCATATATCATGATATACTTTTCGATCAAATATAAATTGATTTGTTACGGCTCACCTGTTTGTGAGCGCGCTATTTAATTAAAAACGTCTATTATTCATTCATTCATACATTCATCTTCCGAACCACTTGATCCTCACTAGGGTTGCGGGGCGCTGCAGCCTACCCCAGCCGTCTCCGGGCAGTAGGCGGGGGACACCCCGAATTGGTTGCCAGCCAATCGCAGGGCACACAGAGACGAACAACCATCCACGCCCACACTCATACCTAGGGACAATCTAGAGTGCTCAATCAGCCTGCCATGCATGTTTATGGAACGTGGGAGGAAACCGGAGCACCCGAAGAAAACCCACGCAAGCCCCGGGAGAACATGCAAACTCCACACAGGGAGGCCGGAGCTGGAATCGAACCCGGTACCTCTGCTCTGTGAAGTCGACGTGCTAACCACTGGACTACCGAGCCGCCCACGTCTATTATTGTCTACAATATATTGCCCAGCCCTACCCCCTGATACTAATTTGACAAATCGACATGAAATTGGGTGGACGTGTCAATCATTACAGCATGCACGAAAAAGTCTCAAGGACCCATGCCCTGAACACGAGTTCCACTATTTGACTTTGAAATGGCCCAAGTTAGTCCACGATACTAGTTCCGCCGAAAAACAAGAAATCGGGTGGTCATGTCTATCGCGATTGGTCGCACGAAAAAGTCTCAAGGACCCAGGCTCAAAACTGAAGGGGATGAATTCCATGACTTGAAAATTAGAAAAGATCGGCCCGATATACCAGTTCCACCCATCGACACGAAATTGGATGGACGCATCTATCACAGGAGGACTCACCCAAAAAAAATATATATCTCCATGATCCATGCCCAAAATTGAACACAGAATTGGCCATTTTGGTTTGAGGCGGTCATTTTGAGCAAAATTCCAGATCACATACTTTGGCAAGTCCCTGATAGGAAATTCAGGTATCTTCGCTAAGGATTTTTAGCCTTCGACATATCAGGAGTACAACAATCAAAATTTGATTCTTAAAAAAGAGCAATTATTCTCGCACGTGTTTTGTCCTCCACAATGACAAGAGACAGTGTAATCATTTTAAAGTCGGCGCGCGGCACGTTTCCAGCGCGCATTGTGTCCACTTTCACCGTAGGGCGAGTGGAAAAGTAATTGCAGAGAGCCGACCGGCCAAAGCTTCAATTAACACGGCGCCGTCGTCTCCCTTCTGCCGTAATGGAGGGATAATGGTTTGATGTTTGGGAGGGCGCCCGGTCACTGACGTTCACGCTCACTATCCCCACTCGGACGTCATCTACATTTTAAGTCGCATTCCGGATTGATTTTTTTTTTTCTTTCCCATTTCCAATGAAGACGGTGGCGGCGGTGTCTTTGCGGCGCTCGTGGTCACATCGAGCGGGAGATGTAATTGACTACTGACGACCACACCACAGCCGCTCTTAATTATGACTTGGGGGCGACTGTCCGGCGCTGGTTCGGCTCCCTTAGCACTCCGGCTAACGTCCTCGTTTTACTCGGAGTAGATTGAAATGTGGTTTTGTTCGCTGCTCCTCAGCCTTTGACAACGATAATTTGAATCAAGATAACAAATGAAAATGCTGCAAGGCGAGGATAGCAAGCCAAGATCACAAGACAAATATGCTAACTGCTCAAGCCATTATGAAATATCGAGTTTATATATATATAGTATAAATCTCATGTCAATATTTGTATTTTTCACACAACTGCATGTGTAAAAATGCCAAGTTTTCCAGTTACTACGAGTAAGTCGCGGTACAGTAATAACACGTTACTAACACGTTACTAACATGTTATTAACACGTAACAGCGCTGCCATGCTAATACATGCTAATGCTAACATTAGGACACATGCCATTATTTTTTTACTTTATTTAAGCGCGCAACCTCCCCACCAGTCGGACGCGGGACGACCAGCGGTATCGATATCAAACTCGGCTGTATCGATGATCCTTACAATGAAGAAGCGGTCCGTCCCTTCTTTTCTCCATTAACGGCGTGCATGAAGACGCTTTTTGTTTTCCTCCCCGTCCCCGCCTGCCCCAAGCATGATAAGACGTCAGGCAGCGACGCTGTAGCGTACAAGCGCGGCGTAATTCCTACGCTTCCCGTTGAGCGCCTGCCGGCCGCGATACCGCCTGGCGCTCAGGCGCGGGCGGATACGGACGAGGGCGGGCAGACAATTGCACAAAATGGCCCCTAACGTGCTTAAAGAATCTTGTGTCTTTAATCAAAAGCTAGCACACATGCCGGCACAAAAGCGAGGATGCCGGCTCACGGCGGTGGTTGTTGTTTCGTGGACACGGCGGCGATTTGGGCCTTGAGCACTGGACACGAAGCTTGTGTTCTACAGATTAGATGCCTTTGTTTGGTTTGTCATGACTCCTTCCAAAGAGCATGACATGAACTGCCTTCTTCCACACACTGGGATTCGAACTCAGAACCGCTCCATCCTGAGGCAGACGACATCCCTTAGCCGTTTTCGTTTGGCCGAAGGTTTTCGATTTTATATTTCGGGAACTTTTCGATCTTGGCGCTTGGCGGAACGAAAACATTCAGCAACAAGGTTGAATTTTAAAACGAGATCAAATTGTGGTTGAAGTTTGAATTCTGTCGCACCAAACTTTGAAATAATAAGACACATTCAATTGAAACCTCTGTTGAAACCTTCATTTGTACTCTGAAACCAAGTTTTCATTGAATTCTGTTGCACCAGAATTCATCTAAAACTGACAGTTGGCATGGTTTCACTTGAACAATGGCTGCAATTTGTTTTTTTTTAGGTGCATAGGGCAAAAATAATGAAATATCTCAAAGAAAATTGGTAGACAGCCTCAATCCTCTTGAATTTTATGATGAAAATGAAATTTTGGTGGGATCACGAATTTCTGAAAAAGTTTTGGAGCCGAACAGAAAGACCGTGCCATACAAACTTTCATTGTGCAACGTTTCTTTTCTCTTTCACTTTGTAATTCTCTGCCAGTTACTGCCAAACAGATTTTTTCTTTTTCATTGTGCTCTTGACTGTTTTTTTTTATGTTTTGTTTGTCTTCTATTTGCTCCATGAATTCGCTCCATTAGGAGATCCTTTCTTTCTTCATACGTTTCTTCATACTTTCCATAAACTTTGGTAGAGGTTCAATCTTGGTCTGTCCTGTCCTCGCAGGCGACCATAGATTAAAGTGCCGGTTAAACACGCTACAAATATGAGGAAAAAAGAAATGACCCCTAAAACTCAAAATAAAATCGTGCTATAAATGCTCGGTCGGAAATGGCCCAGGTGTGTTGAAATAAATGAGCCATTTGATCGTTCAATGTTTGACATGCCCTCTAGGTGGCGTTGAGGATTAATGAACAGTCAGCTCCTTGACTTTCGGGGTAGGGCGGTGAAGTTCGCGTTCCTTTTTTAAGTGATTATCCTCAAGCCTATCCCTCCATCAAATGTCCCATCCCGCCATCTTTAAAGCGCCGCTCATCTGTAATGCGAGCAGAAAAAAAAGCGAGCGCTCGCCTCATGACCCTTAGCGTAACACTGCAGTCGGCAGAGCGTGCCTTTGTCCGCCCCCACCTCCGCCGAACCTTCTTCTTCTTCCTCCCGCATGGCAATTATCACACACTCCACTCGCGCTGCCCTCCGAGCCAGAGTTGGAGAATGGCTACATTTATAATCATTTTTTTTCTCTCTCTGTGTGCCCATAGATTAATTTTCCAAGAAGGCCTGCTGTCGTAGGCAGGGTGCTGGTGCTGGTTTGGGGTGGGGTGGGTGGGTGGCGGGGAATGAGGTTGGAAGATTGGGGCTTTTTTTTTTTTCCTTGACAGATCATTTTCCACACAGGGGTATCAGGGGGTCTGGCCAATAATTGGCATGCAGATTGCGGCTGATGGCGTCCCGCCACGGAAGAAAAGAGGCCGGACTAGTTAGAATAATGAGCCAGCCTGCCTGATGGATGGGCTGAGGAGGAGGTCATACAAAATGCCCCCCCCACACCCCTCAACACCTTACACCTCCCCATCCTCACAAGTTTTTATATTTCTATTCTCCACAAAAGCCCTGATGTTTCATTATTTCCGCTGTGTCGGGCAAATGAGAGCGTCCCGTTGTCCCTCCCTCCCTCCCGACATACCTTTGCGCTTTTTCCCAGCATGCAAGCGTTGCAGAGACGAAAGGGGGATAAAAATGAAGTCACAACTCATTAGGCGTCAGTCGGCCTTAAGAGACGACGGAGTTGTAATTACAACCCAGGAGTTAATTGCAGGCCTCTCGGTGGATTTGTGTGTCACGCTGTGCCCGGCGGAGAACTGTTTGGCCTTGGCGGAGGTCTGCTCACGTCTCGTTGCTCTTCTGGCTGGTTTGCTTGTTAGTCATTCACTAAATAAGTCAGTCGGTTAGTTAACTGGATGGTTCAAGAAAATGAAGCCGATTAACCTACGCAGAGTTCCGGTCCACTTGCATTGAGCCATGAAGTTAGTTAGTTAGTTAGTTAGTTAGTTAGTTAGTTAGTTAGTTAGTTAGTTAGTTAGTTAGTTAGTTTGTAATTCAGTTGGTTGGTTGCTTAGTTGCTTAATTTATGGATAATCTACAAAACTGAAATTTTGTGAGGGACATCAAACAGTATTAAAAAAACCCTGTATGCTACATTTAAATTAAAATGTGTATTTATTTAGCCTTTAGCAGCTAGCGACGAAGTCTCACACACAAGACACAAGGGAACAAATTGATGGTTTCACGGGCATTCTTACGTATGAGTATACAGTACACACGGACGATCAAAGACCTAATTGAAGAATAATGATTGGCGCTTAATCACAGCGAGCGGCAGCGGAGGAGGAGGCTAATTGAAGTGAAAACAGCGACTGAGAAAGAGGATATTGTGAAAAGCTCCCATTGTCTAGCAGATTAAACAGGAGAGAGCTATTAGCCCAGTTAATTGGCTCGCTCATTTAGATGTGAAAGCCTAACGGATGCCCGCCTGTCGTCCGGCGACGGCCGCACTCTGTCACACCACCCTGACGCGCCCTGATTGGTTAATTACTCGCGGATTTTTTTTTTTTTTTAGTTTGATGCCATCCTTCAAACGTAACACGATGGGTGGATTTGTCGTTGCAGCTTTGGCTTTCTCACTAATGCTGGTGTTCACAATGATGGTGGTGAAAAATATAAATACAATTACAAATACATTCTTTTTGTTTTCTTTTATTTATTTTTTTGCTAATTTCATTCTGGGTTTTAACCTATAACTAATAACACAAAGAACAGAACAAGGTCATGAAATTTAAATAAGACGTAGGTTAGGTACTTTTAAAAAAATGAAAAAAAACATCGCTACCAGCCCAGGGTATTGACTTCAAATGTTGCAGTATCAAAGGCTTGAGAGCACGTTTACTTCCTGCAGTGTTAGGTCTCGTCTGCCCTCTAGTGGTCGCCGAAGGGTACCGCACCTCACAGGATAAAAACCCATTCCCGGTTTTTTTTTTCGTAAAGGCGGAAGAAAATAAATGGGGCATTTTTCTACCATTTCCTGACACTGCCTTTCATCATTTCCAGGACACCTCTCCCTCTTTTTTCTCTCTAGTGTTTTCTTATTGTGGCCTGCTGCTAATGGAAGCTCTTGACTGCGCTCCCCAAAATCCCAAGTTGGTGTCTTTGTAAAAACTTTTCCCCTCAGCGGCGACAAAGACGGCAGAAAATGAAGGCAGATTATGCCACAGCAGGTCGCGCTTGTCTGCGTGGTGGGATGGACTCTCATTTGGGGCTTTTTAGCCTTTTGTCGGCAAAGGCGCTAGCGGCATAGTAGCGACAATTTGTGTGGGTGGTAGCAGGGCCATTTTGTTCCAGACACAAATGTTGCGCTATATAGACATTCGCATACAGGAAGGCTTTCAGATATTTTGAAAAAGTGAATATTTTTAGTCCAACAAATGCGCCTCATGGTTGACGGGTGAGTTTGTCAGTCACTTAAACAGGGTTACAGTCTACATACTTGGCCAGAGTCTCCTGGTTGCTTAGTTAGTCGGTCAGTCAGTCGCTTGGTCATTTCATTGCTGGGGAAACTTCACAGCTAACGTCGAAGCAACTTTGGCAGGAGGTTAACATCCACTTGAATTGGGGAAGTGGGTGGGCGGCGGTGGGGGGGTAGTCAGTCAGTCAATCAGTTTGTTAGGTATCTGGATTGTTAGAAAACAAACAAATGAACTGTTTTCCGTCAAATTTGTAGGTTACAGTCATCTTGCAGATGGGCACAGTCATTGGTTAGAGAGTCGGTGAGTCTCAGTTAAGTGAATTGTAGATTATATTAATGCTAAATGGGGGTATATAAAATGATACAAAACAATACAATAGATCCTTGAGCTGTCGGCGAAAATATTTATCTATCTATCCATCTGGAAACAAATGCGGCTCATTAGCTTGCGGCTAATTAGCGTGTTTCAGTACCTGCCAGAGCCCAGATTGAAACCCCGAACTGTGAGGCAAACATGTTAATAACCACCGTGTTGCCCTTAACTTTTGTTGTAGCGGGAAATTAATTTCAATTGAGCACGCAACGGGACGAAAACAAATGCAAACAATGGAATGCGTGTCTGAGGCTATCACACCAGAGATGATCAAAACAAAACATCAGGGACCAAGCAAGCAATGTGTTGTTTATCCTATTAGCGTTATCGGGAGTAAACGCGTTGGTCATCACGGTCTATCCACGCTTGTGTGCTACGTTATCTGCCGGCCTGCAGCACAAGCAACATGAATGAGGTAATTGGCGACCGCCTTGTTTCCACGCCATTGATTCGGGCGAGTGTACACTTTTTCCTTCTTTTCTTTTTCATTTTTATTAAAGGCTTTGTTGCAGTGTGACAAGAGTGTTGCTTCCTCCTAACCCCCCGGGAGGTGTCTTTATTTCCCAGGGAACGGACTTTAAAGGCTTTAAAATGGTGTGCGTGAAATCACATTTCTTGATGGGTACAATTAATGGAAGTAATAAGTGTGCAGCCAGAATGGATCGGCTAATTCTTCTAAAGTTTTTTTTTAAGCCTCACAATTTGAAGGAACGAAGGAAGGGAATACCTGCCAGGATAAAATTTTATGTCACTTTGTTCTCATACTTGAGTCTCTGTTGTAGTTAATGTACTAGAAATAACCCGGTGATGACAATCTATTGTCTCTGTATGATATAAGTGACAATGTACGTAGTGGCACTCGGATTGGAATGGAATTGTTTGCTGTTGTTGTTGTTGTTGTTGCGTGGCGGCGGCACAGGCTCCCACAGGGGTCGCCCCGCGGTAGTAGCCGAGGGTTCCCCCCGAGGAGGTGGCCGTCGGTGAAGTGATGTCCATTTGGTCCGTCCGGTCCTTGGTCCGTCTGGTCCTTGGTCCGGCGGAGTCCAACCACCGCGTAGAGGCGGACATCGACTGTATGGTGTCGCAAAATCGGAATGTAATGTCGCAAAAAAACTAGCAATTCAATGTATGACACAACTAACAAACAATGTATGATCTTGCTGACAATATATTGACCGCTCACAGTGTGTGTGTGTGTGTGTGTGTGTAACGGTACAAATGAAAATGTCCTGTTTTTGTACTTCAATCTCTACTGCAGTTAATTCCACACAAAAAAAAAAACTAACTGGCAGCTCAATGTAACTGTATGGTGCAAATTACAATGAAAGCTACCTGCGTAATACTACTGCATGTTACAAATAATTACACTAAAGAATGTGCAACGAGTTCAACATAATCATTTGATAACTCTTAAGCCAAAGTCAACTGAACCCATTACTGTACAGGTACTCGAGTTGTTGCGGCTTTTTTGTTAATGCAACTCTGGCGCTATCTAGTGGCAGGAAACACCATCACGCCCGAATTCATGAAGTCGACACGGATAGTGCTAGTGTTTTTTTGTATTTAAGTACAAGACAGTCTGAAATGTACAGTACCTACCTAAAAAGTAAATATGAATTGATAACAAATCTGTTTCGACAAAGTAATGATTAGAAAGTTAAATCTATCGACAGTAATTTGAAACCAAGGCAGTTAAAGTAACACGCTATTATAAGTATCGATAAAAATCAAACTATTTATACTTTGTTACTTCCCAGCACTCGCGTTTCGTAAGATCTTAGATTTTCCAATTGAGAAACTTGTCCTATTTTACTCATTTTAAACACAAATTTCAGATAATACTTGTTTAGCTCCAATCCGTGGCGCACTGCAGCTCAAACGTCATATTGTCTACCTCCATTTGTACACGAAGAAGAATGCGGAAATGACATCACTTTCCACTGTTAGCAACAAGCTAGCAGTCGAGTACTCACACCAAAACAATTATTTACGTTCACCTTTGACTGCGTTTTCTTCACATTCTTGTCAACGTATTATTTCATGGACGAATTTGTGTGCACTTTGAGATTCTGGACAAGTCCAAAGTTGCCGTTTGTCAACAGAAATGCGAGCTGAGTTGTGAAGTTGACGCGAACAAGAGTAGCATGTAGCGGAGAAGCTAAGAAGTTGAACTCCACTTGAACGTGTAACAAGTCACGGCGCCAAACGTCAGATTTTAATCTCAGATTGTGGGGGCGGAATCCTTTTAGTTTGGCGAGACGTGGTCAACGTCAGGCAGCAGCGACGGTGCGTGGGTCGCTGAGTATTTAACGCCAGTAGCGGACCGGACTGGAGGCTACTTCCCTTCCTCGCCCCGAGCGGTGGTGATGCTCGTCGTGGGTGCTTAATGGGGCTCTTCAGGGTCATGACGCCGCCCAAGTTGCAGCTTTTGGCCGTGCTGACATTCGCTGTCACCATGCTCTTCATCGAGAACCAGATCCAAAGACTGGAAGAGTCCAGAGCCAAACTAGGTAAGGTATTTGGAAAGTTGGAATCTGTAGTTCTTAATTTTAATTTCACATGAAACCAAACACAAGCTTTTATACTGTGCAATCACTCTAAGGATGGTTCACGCTTAGTTTCTATAGTTCATCAAAAATATGATACAATAAAACGTTTTTTAGACTGCACAAGTGTACCTAATCAAGTGTCCAGTGATGTAACGACTGTTCGGAAGTAGACGCCCCCACACTTCGGGATTACATTATGGAGAACTACTTATCTAATGTCCTCATAGTGGCCTACATGTCACCTAATGAGCTAAACATGTTTAATAGACTTAAAGATAGCGATGAAGTGTGGTAAGTCAAATAAATTTCTGTCCAAGTACAGTTCAGTTGTGTTTAACTTTTAAGCTCATTACGTAGTTGTGCGTTTATTTGACAGAGCGCGCCATGGCCAGACACGAGCTTTCCGAGGTTGAGCAGCAGCGCCACGGCGAAGACGGCCGTCGCGGCCTCTCGGAAGAGGACGACGATGACGACGACACGGTGATCATCTACAACCGGGTGCCCAAAACGGCCAGCACGTCCTTCACCAACATCGCATACGACCTGTGCGCCAAGAATCGCTTCCACGTGCTGCACATCAACACCACCAAGAACAACCCCGTCATGTCCCTCCAGGACCAGGTGCGACCCCGTGCTTTCTAGGCATTGTAACAAAACCTTGAACTGTATGGTAAATCCCCGCTGTATGACGAAAAGCAGCTACAGACGACAGCGAAAGCAATGACAACACCTTCTGGTTCTCAGTTTGAGAGCGGATGGAAGAAACGACAAAAAAAAGCGATCACGAAAGGTGGACTTTGTCTTTTTTAATACAGATGCGTTTTGTTCATAACGTCACGTCCTGGCGAGGGATGAAGCCCGGCTTCTATCACGGCCATGTGGCCTACCTGGACTTCTCCAAGTGAGAACCGCCACCTTCTCGCATACTTGTGCTAACACTTGTCATGCTAGTAAGGCTCTTTGTTGTTAGGTACGGCGTTAATGGGAAGCCCCTGTACATCAACGTGGTGCGTGACCCCATCGAGCGCCTGGTGTCCTACTACTACTTCCTCCGCTTCGGTGACGACTACCGGCCCGGCCTGCGGCGAAGGAAGCAAGGCGACAAGAAGGTGCTCCTTCGCTCCTGGGAAAAGGCTTTTGAAACCCGCATCATACGTTTCCTCTTCTGCGTCTTTCAGACCTTCGACGAGTGCGTGGCTTCCGGTGGCTCTGACTGCGCCCCCGAGAAACTCTGGCTGCAGATCCCCTTCTTCTGCGGACACCAGTCAGAGTGCTGGTGAGCACAAAATATTTGTCATGTGCTCAGGAGGAAAATAGCACAGTCTAATGTTGTACTGCGTAAAAACAGAGGATGGTCTTTTTTGGGGGTGGGGTTCCATTCCTTCACAGGGCATTATTTCAGATTAATTTGATTAGCAATTATTTTGCAATATAAATGTAATTTATGATTGTTATTACCTCAGGTGATCAAACGGCAACACAAATGCTAGTTTGGTTAACTCCTCTATGATGTTTTGCATTGTTTGCTAGCATTAAGCTAAACCAAATGAAAGATGGCAAAACTGTAAAGATGGCAAAACTTTTTCAATACACATTTAATTCTCTGTCTTATTTTTATTTTGGCACTAAATTTTGACTGGGAGCGGACACAAACAGCATGAATGATTTGTTGGTGAAGCGCCAAACCGCTGAGTTCAGCATGCAGTGCTTGCATCAAATCTTTGGCTTCCAAATCAGAGCAAAATCTCGTCTGCGGGACCGCTCGTCTCTGGAAAACGCGCCGTGAACGATGACATTGGTTGCCAATGCGTTCAGGAACGTGGGCAGTCGCTGGGCGCTGGAGCAGGCCAAATACAACCTGCTCAATGACTATCTCCTGGTGGGCGTGACCGAGGAGCTGGAGGACTTCATCATGATCCTGGAGGCCACGCTGCCGCGCTTCTTCAAGGGTGCCACCGACCTCTACAAAACGGGTACCGACACGCAAACCTCCTTACGGCCCACCGCGAAAATAGTACATCTTCAAGTGTGAGAAAACGTCAAGCTCGGGCCGCCACATGTCGCAGCCAACGTCTTACCGGCGTGGTATCTAAAAAGCTGAACCTTATCGGGACCAATCCCACCACGTGTTGCGTTACGTATCCGGACGACACAGGTGGCATCCGTAAAGCTGAAGTTTGCGATGCCCGATATCGCCACACGCCGCGGTAGACGTCTCTCGCCGACAGTCGTATGATCTGTAAAGCCGAAGTGACCCGCATGAGGTTGTCAACACCCTGTTGTCCTCCCAGGCAAGAAATCGCACCTGCGCAAGACCACCGAGAAAAAGGTCCCCACCCGGGAGACCATCGGTAAACTCCAGCAGTCCAAAATCTGGAAGATCGAGAATGAGTTCTACGAGTTTGCACTGGAGCAGTTCCAGTTTGTGCGGGCGCACGCCGTCCGAGAGAAGGATGGCGAGCTCCTCGTGCTGCCGCAGAGCTTCTTCTACGAGAAGATCTACCCCAAAGGCGCCTGAGGAGCACCGGAGGGGAGGACCAAGACACACATGCTGGATTCCAGGACTGTTTACAGGTAATAAATAGTGTTGTTTTGTTTCCATGATGGGGTAAAACTGGACTGTGAAACACAACAAAAGCGACTTTAGCGTCGATGAGCACATTTCAAGTGGCTGCTGAGGAACTGCCAAGCTGGTCAAACAGATGAGTATTTTTATACGCTACATTTCTCGAGCTCATTTACAGAAACGCACATCGAGACTTCAAAGACAGCAGTGGAAATGTGGACAAACTGCTTTTAATGGAGCAAATATCAGGACTGTAAGCTCGCGTCGAACGACATCGACATCCGAATGGTCATTTGCACAAATATGGACCACGTATTGGGACGCGGCTTTTAAGCGATGCGTCGATTCGATGCGATGTCCGTAAAGCTGCGGTTCATGTCAATCAATATTGGCGGGCGTCTTAGAGCACAGATATTTTACAGACTTGTCACTTATAAGGCTTGAATTTCCCAAAACGTATATACCACGGTCGGTGTCTATTTGTTTGTTTGTTTGTTTTCATGAGGAGGTCTTTGTCCCAATACTTTTGTCTCTGTGTCGTGCCATCATCGGCAGTCGTCCGTTTTAGGGTCGATTTTGGAGCGTGACGATACAAGCGGCGAGTTCAGGGTCGTACATATGATTGTGCCTTTTTATGGGGATTATTAATAGGATCGCCTTCTGGTGTTGGCACTTAAAACAATCATTTTTGATTTTATTTTCTTTTTCTTTTTGGTATTTCATCATGTCCGCTTCCATTTCAGACATAAACACCTACCGACAAATGTTGTCTTTGTTTTTCTTACCGTGCTTTGTTACAGATCCAGCCCAATAGATCTTTATTTACGTAGCTTTGGCTGCGACAAAATACTTTTCAGAACATTTAACAAAATAACCATCATACAACCGAACCTGTGATAGAAAACATCGGCAATTACGCGAGCATAACAACTATTCCTATATACACGGTGACATTGAGATGAGGGGGCGGGAGTAATGCTTTTTTTTTTTAATGGGACTGGGGTAATAGTATATTTCAGAGGGAAAAATATATTTATTTTGAAGAAAAAAATGGTATAATTTGGGGGGAAGGCAAATTGGATAATCTGTGGAAGAAAATTTGTGTTAAGAAAATTAGCCATCTCAAAGGGGAAAGAATCATAAGAGAATGTAATTGTATTTTCTACTTGTAAAAATAGTCGGAATATGAGAAAATGTGTTCTTTTCCAGAATTTACAAAAAATAAATGAGTCACCAGGGTGCAAAAAATAGTTGTACTTTTTCCCCCCCAAAGGAAAGGTTCTACTATGATGTGAAGAAGATTGTATATTTTGTGAAAAAATTACGTTTTTCAAAGAAACAAGTGTAGATTTAGTCTTGCTGTCATCAAGGACAATTAGGATGAAATATCTCATTGTGTGAGCGACGATAACTAAAACTATAATGCAATATTGTTGACGAATAAAAACGAGACAAAATGTGGTTTACGAAGTAACAACTAAAATGCTAAAATGTTTCTTCATTTTTGTTCACCAAAAGGGGACATGTTGAAATCTCACACCTGTCGTAAAACGACGTCTTCTCAATCCCGACGGGCAACGTATTATTTGGATCAGAAGAAGACGAAGACGAACTATCTGGCAAATGTGTTTCGTTGTGTGACGTGTAAAATGTCATCAGTGTTCGTCGACTAAAATAGTCATGGAGAATTCTGACTATAATAAGAATATGCATAAAAATGGTCAGACTTTTAGTCGACTAGAACTTGATAAGACTAAAAAGATGTTGAACGTGACTGAAACTCATAAAAACTCAAATGACAGCTTGACACAAAGACTTGACAAACTAAAACAGGCCGCCTCAAAAAACACGCGTGTAGTCATGAGAATGAGGTCATGACATTTCAGAAATTGTATTTCATTTTTCACCATATATGACTACTCGTACAGTTACATCATCACAGCATCAGTGTTTTATTTGTCCTTGGGTAATGCCCCCTTTGCCATTTTGTCCCTGCTCACTCATCAGTATTTGTCACAATAACCTGCGCGTGTCAGTCATCAGGGTGTACTTGATGACCCCCCCGCCCCCCCATGCCTCTCACAGGAACGGTGATCCACAAAACTCTGAGCGAGGTGTCCGCTCTGTGAGTTTCACGCTCCAGCGGTCCGCGGCACCCGTTCGCCGCTTTGAGAACGCCGACACACACACACAAAAAAAAACCCGGAAAGTCTGGCCTGTCTGAGGGGAGGAGGGGAAAAAATGGAACTCAATTAAGCATTTTGCCGCAGGCATATTGGAACATTGTTTCATTAAGCAGATGAATACAGTCTGATAATTACTCTGTCTCAATTAGAGGGAAAAACTCTATTGATTGTGGCTGATGAGCTTGAAGGTTAATTAGGAACACAGCATTTCCATCCAATTCAATCGTGGTTTCAAGACCTTTGCAGTCAACGTCAAGCTACTTTTCGCTGTCATGAAAATGAGACCAAAGTAGTCCCCCCCCCCCCACCCCCTTCTTTTTTCTAAACTTGTTCCTTCACATCAGCCAGTAAGTGACCAGCAACAATCCCCTGCAAAAATAATGCAACGGCTAAATATCAGTCATTTCACCAAGGTTCACATCGTTTGCATTTTAGTTTTCAAATTTAAAGTTGTACTATCCGCCACCAGAGGTCGCCATGCCTCTACCTGTAGAGTCTTGCTCTTCAGTCTGGCCTGAGAAACAATTCAGCAAGTTCCCCCGAATGCGCCTGAACTCAGCCCAACGGAACACACTAATAGCGCATTAGCATCAGCGCCACAAATGATGCCGTTAGGCTAGCTTGGACATAAATATTCTCACTTGGCCTCGGACAATTTGTTCCGCTGCTTGCGTGTAATGATGGCACTGGCACCAGAATCGGGAGAATGTTCTGTGAACAGGCACTTAAAAAAAAAAGAATAATGACTAGACTCTCCACAATGAGCACAATAGTTCCATTACGCTTTATCTCATTTTACGGACAATTTAAGGACCGGTTTTTTTTTCTACACA
The DNA here is from genome assembly GCA_026261675.1 of Hippocampus mohnikei. NCBI lineage: Eukaryota > Metazoa > Chordata > Actinopteri > Syngnathiformes > Syngnathidae > Hippocampus > Hippocampus mohnikei. The sequence goes on along the minus strand of JAKGUB010000332.1, from coordinate 16,028,728 downwards.
GATGCGATATGGATCACTTCAAGCCGCGTGATCATATCAGGAACGTTTTGTGACATTTGATTTTGAGGACATTTTGGCTGTGTTCACGAATATAGGTCCAATTTGCCAGATAGTATTTTTTTAAACTTATTCCTACCCACCATTTTCACAAAAGACAACTCCTAGAGTGCCAGCCATTTTGGAGCATTTGACTGATTTTCCAAGACCCTCAGAAAATTGTGTTCTATCTGTATATAAATTTATCAAATCTACCAAATGAGACAATAGACTCTCTGCTATTATTACTTTAGAAAAAAAAAGTCAAAACACATTTCCGGCACTGGTTGTTTGCATACTTACTTACATACATACATTTTTAAATAAATAAATAAAAATACATTTTTCGCCCTGAGTGAGGTGCTGGAAAAAAAGACAAAATGTAAGAAAAATACTAAAACTGAAATATAAACTACTGTAATATTATTACCCACCCATCAAGACTCGTGTCCAATCTAGTGACTAACTTAGACATCAAAGAGTTATGTGTGTTGAACAAGAAACATCTTTGGAATAGCTGCTCGCTGTAGTCACCGATGCACCCCTTTCACATCAATTTTCAACAGCTTTTGAAGAGCTCATTCTTGAAATTAGAAGTGTTTGACTATTGATGTTAGATAGCGGCGTGCATATGAAAGATTATACAGTATATGCAAGTGGGATCCAATACTTCTTCAAATGTATTTCATGGAATTTAATGCCTCATTCAAAGTGAACATTTTTTTTTTAATTTTTGTCCTCTGAGTGCAACCTTCACACCGCGGGTTCTTCTTGCTCCATAAAACAAACAGGGCAGATCCGAGACAGCTTGTTGGGCCCCCACATGGCCAAAGGGGACCACCGACCGTTCGCTGGATGGGTCGCTGGGTGGCGTGTACGACTCGTGTTATATGCAAATTTGTCAGAACGGGAGGTAAAATGGAAGCCAGCATGTCAGAGGCAGTGAGCCAAGAAAGCCTTGGTGCAGATGATGGATGGAGCTGGGGAGGGAGGGAAAAAAGATGACGGACGCCATCATAAAGCTGGGCCAAATTCATCCCTTAATGGATACTTGCCTTCTGGTCTGATGCACATTAAAGGTCCCCCAATAGGATTAATGGCTGGCTATGCTAAGGCTGCACTTAGGCAGTACTGAGCTAAATGCTAGCGTTACTGCACTAATCATTTGATTATCTGCTAACGTCATATTTCCCATTTTGGACGTTGAAGAGATTCCTATCCGATATCACTTAGCTTATATTTATCCAACAACTGGTAGATACTCACCAAGTTGCTTCACTATCACGTTGCCAAGCCTGCTTATTTAGCAATTGAGCTAGCAGCTTCTCAGCAACCTATCTTGCTAGCATTGCCCCGTGACTGAACATATTTAGCAACTTATCTGCTAGCAACTCACCTATGTATGCATTTGATTGCTTACATAGTGACTGAGATGAGTAGTTTCCAGCTATGCAACGGAGTGGAATTGGTAGGTACCCATAGCTACTAGCTAGATTGTTAAGTTGGTACGGAGGCAATATAGGTAGCTCCAAGCACACTCTGCTCCACTTCCACCGTTCGGAAACTCAGAGAATTGTCCAAATGTGCCGTTTGGTTATTCAGAGTTCCACAAAATAGGAGTGCTGAAGCGTGCTCTGGCCACCTAAGCTAGGGACACAGTGCATTCAGAATATCCAGCAGCACAGAAGGAAACAGTTCAAGCATGAGCTGCTGATTGGTTTGTAACATATGATACCCTTGGCTATTAATGGCAACGGAGCACGCTCTGCCTCTCTGAACACACCCGTTCTCAGAGTCGTGTTAGGGCGTTTCCGAATTCACCCCCAATAGTGATTTTGGCTAGCTATCAGCTAGGTGGCTTCATAGGCGATATGCTAGCAACATAGTGCGAGTAGCTACAAGCTACGCTGCCAAGTAGGTATGATCGACGACATGCTAGCGACAAACGTGAGTAGCTACTTGCTAGGTTGTGAGCATGTTGCGTCACAAAGCAGAGGAGCTACCAGCTATTTTGCTGAGTAGGTAAATCTACCTGTCACGCTAGCATGTTGCCTAGCTACCTATTGAGCAGCGTCACCCGTTTGAAGGTGAGCACTGTGAACATAAGCTTGTTAGATTTGTCTCATATGAAATGTTTGTGACCGGTGACCATCCACTGCAAGAGAAGCGTTGGCATATTCAAACCGGACAACTTTATGGAAACACTCATCAATTAAAGCGGCAGAGGGGAAAAAGTGTGTTTGCCCGGCTGGGAGTTTAGAGGGAGCATTTAATAAGCATCTTTCATTCACTGACAGGCGGGACATGATGTAATAGCTAATGGACAATACGAGCCTGTGTGGCGAGGCTGACCCCGTGCGGGGAAACTCTTAATTAGATTGCTCTATTGTCGTTTGACCTTGGCGGAAGAAGACACCCAACACTGCTGCTGCTGCTGCTCCTCCGCTATTCTGCCCACCCTTCCCTCTTTCTCGTCCTGCTGGAGGCTGGCGGAGAATCAGCAATTGAATCCATTGTGTGTTGGTGCTGATGAGCTTTGCAGAGTAGATAATGGATTAAATTATTTATCTGCTATCCCCCACCGTCCCTTCTCCTCCATCCCGCCTCATTGTTGCCTGCTCTTTGTGCTGCTGCAGCGCGACACAGGCGCAGGCTGAAGGCCTTGATCACTCGCCGCCTTTCATAGATCTAATTTTTCTAATTACCGCCTGAATGCCGAATGGGCTCTCCTGCTCTCACCCTCCTCCTACTCCGCGTTGGACTCTTGGTGCGATGCATTCCATGACACTGCATCGTGCCTGTGTCCTTCCTCGAAGGCGACCTTAAATGATTCTACTAATCATCTAATCAGGAAGTTGTCGCAGGGGCGATAATGGGGACAATCATTGTCAGAAACGTTAGACTACACATAGGGAGAAAAAAAACGATTTGGGGTCGGCCGTCTCTGTTGTTGGGTGGTTAATTGTTCAATTGGACGAATTCCCTAGTCGCAGGTTGTCAACGGAAGAGCACTGGAATTTGCCCCATGATCTTAACGTGGACATGTCGAACCGAAATGTCAGACTTCCTGTGTCTTTTTGAACTTGGCTTGGAGAGACTTTTTTGTGGGTCTATTCATGACAGACATGCCTAGCAAATTTCATGTTAAGTGACTTCAAGGCTGTGAATTTTCCCTAAATCAATCCCTGGGACACGTTTGCTTGAATGACTTTGGAAAAATGAACCATCATTTCATATAAACCAAAACCAAAATGTCAGATTTTTCAGACATGGCTTGTTGAGATTCTTTTACACATGCTGACTAAATTTCACGTAGACCGTGAAACTGGCTGACTTTTTTTTTTTTTTAATCCATCGGACAAGTTTGTCTTTGAAAGCCCACCGGAAACTGCTAAAATAATGTCCTCTTGAAACCAAAATGTCACACTTTTTGTGTCTTTTCAGGCATGGCATCTTCAGACTTTTTTGGGGGAGGTCTACTCATGACAAACATACCTAAAATCTAGTTCAAGTTTGTGTTTGAAGTACCCTGGGAAATGGTCAATATCACTCTGAAACAGCCGTTTGGAAATCATGTCAGAATTGTGTCTTCAGACAGGGGTTTTTGAGACTTTTTGTGGGTCTTCTCATCGTAAACATGTCTACCAAATTTCATGTTGATAGGTGAAGGTGGTTTCAAAATGAGCATGTGTCCACTTCAAACCAAACTTACGGTCTCTGTTCCGCAATGACTTCTTGCGACTTTGTTGCGGGTTAACTCATGACAGACATGGCCACCAAATTTCATGTTGCTAAGTCAAACTGGCTTCCGGGACTGAATTTCCAAGTCAGGGCACAACTGAAAAAATAACTTCTGCATCAAGTTTGTCTTTGACGGACCCCTGGTAATGTCCAACCTGACCTCGACATGGCTGCCTGAACCCCAAATGGTTGACTTTCTTTGTCTTTTCAGGCCTGACCTCGTGACTTGCCGAGTCCTGCCTGTACTGTAAGTGCGCTTCCAAGTGGCCTGTTTGTGTTTCCCCCTCTGGTGGGGACCACCACGCCCCCACCCTCCTGACAACGGGCAACAAAGGGCCTATTGAGTGGTCGTGGCAAAGTCGGCAGTGAGGGTCTTTGATGGCTAATCTGCATGCGTTTGTACAGGGAAACTGGAGCCAGCTTCAAGGAAACAGGTGGAACTCATTACGATATCCCTACTCTGGATTTCCTCTTACGTTCTTTTTTGGTTTTTATCACAATTTTTTTTTCCCTCCTCACCAGAAATTCCCTGGCGAGTCCTCCGTGTGAACACACAAAAACATGGCAAGTTTTGCTTTGTGCGGTACAGTTTCAGGAAAAAAAGTTTTAAATACAGCTTTTGGTTTGGATTTTTGTCGTCACTAACTGGCCCAGACACTACAGAGTGAAAAGTCAGCTTTGGAACCCATGTTGCATTCGAGAAATTTCTAAAACATCCCCCTCTCCTCGACGTCATCAAAATATTTCTACCTCCTCCCGCCTTGCTACTCTCTCGCTATGTGCTGTCAAAATGAGCCCCCAACACGCGGGACCGTATTTACTTCCGTAATCACTGTGCCATGTGACTTTTCGGGGGGCGGGGTGTGTGCATTATAAATCGCATTCGTTTTTGTCGTGGGAACGAGTACATAAGAAGACCATGTTTAAGAAAAAAAATCAAATTGCGCGTCTGCCCTGCAGTGTGAATATAGCCTAAATTTGTCTCCTAACATTGTTTTTATTTTGTGTTTCCGACTCGAAGAAATCCGACATACTAAATATCGGACGATTTTCTCAATGCGGCTTTTCTGTTGACAAAAATTGTGACTATTTTCGCCATATGAGACCTTAATTCTCTATAAAATGCTACTATATTCTCAACATACGATTCGTAAAAAGTACAGCTGTATTTTTGCAAGATTTTGTCTTTTTCCTCTAAAGGAAATTGATTTTTTTCCTGAAAAAATCCACTTAAATCTAGAAATGTTTTTTTTTCCTTAAAAAAAAACAGAATTCATTCTCATCTTAAACAAAAAATTTAATTTTATATATATGTATATAAATTTCAAGCATTGCCACGCCTCCCTTCAGGTTTTTAATGTGTTCTGTGACGACGGAGCCAATCCTTGAAGATAAATCGGAAAAATAAACCGCTCAATACCAAATACATGATGACCATAAGCAGATTTTTAATAGATTTTTGGGAGGGAGGCTGATATTTGATTTGGCTGCTTGCTCTATCGCCCAGAGGGATTTGGATGCTTTTGCTTTATCAATTTTCAGGATCTCATTTGATATTGAGGACGTACCTAATGTTGTGCCCATGCTTGTATGTTAAGGGAAGTTGCTTTGATATTATGATAGAAAATTGACTGATGAGACTTTATTGTTGTAATATTGTGCCACTTTTTTCCCCCAAAATAAATATGATTTAATTTGTAAAAGGTGGAATATTATGATCATGTCCTATGATTTGTATTTTTTTATTGGTAATATTAAGAGAAAACAGTCCCCCCTCAGAAAAATAATAGTAATGTTATAAGAATAAAGTCATCTTAGGGCTTTATTTTAAAAATAAACTCTTCTCAAAATATTATATTTTAGTTGAAAAAAAAGAGATTCTCATTTGTTTTCAAAAATATTTTTTTTTTAAACGTAAACGTTTCTCTAGAAAAAGGATACTTTTTTTAATCCGCCAAAAGTGTATTTGAATGGAATTTTTTTTGTCTCTTTTAAAATTGGCTTTTTAAAAAAGTTATAAAACAAGAATGACATGTTGTTTTTCGACAAATAAACTGCATTTCTCCTCTTCAGATGATCCATTTTACATAGGAAGAAAATCCTTGCCACGATGACTTCTTCATCAGATGGCCAGAAAAAGCAAAAGAGGAGGAGGAAATATGCGTCGGCAAGGTAACGTCCCGCAACGAATAGCAAAGCAAAACACGGAGCCAGCTTTGGATTGTTTAATTCAGTAACGTCGGGGGAAACACTAGCCGTGCACCTCAAAGGCCAAGGCGTGTTTGCAATGCATTAGCGCCGCAAAGTGTGCAATGTAGCGAGCGGGCGGGCGGGGCGGCGCGTCCCACCTGGCCTGCCCGCCGTGGATGACTTGCAGATGTGCCTGCCTAAAGTCATAAGCAGGCGGGCGAGAACGCTTTTGTTAGCACGCCGTCCGTTGTTTTGCTTTCGGCCTGGCTAATCTGCGGCTGAAACGGACACTTTGGAATGTCTACGGGTTTTTTTTCAGTTCGCCCTGGACTTGCGTCGCACGGCATCAGAAATTATCTGAAAGAAATTGTTTGTGACTACAATTAGGTCACGTTTCTTTCAAAGAAAAAGTTGTCGTTTGAGACTGGGGTCGGGGGAAATCAAATAAGGATTAAGTTCATTGAAGCAGTCACTATTGCGCAAGTAAAGACATTTTTATTTTCAGAATATATATATTTTTTTAATTAAAAAATATAAATGAATAATTTCTTGGGGGTGTGGCTTGATTAAACTTGTATTTACAGCATGACATTTATAACAATAATATTTATTCATTTTAGGGGGCAATTCAATATTTTTTTAATTTTTAATCTTTAACAGTAAAAAAAAAGACGCCATATTTTTCCAGACATAAATGTTGTTTCAAGCATAAATTTGACAAAATAAAAAATTTTGAGTGTAAAAATAAACAAATTTGTCTTTTATTTATTTTTTAAATAAAACATTTCAAAATTAGAATGGATTTGTTTTCTTATTAAAATTAAAATTTTAAGTCAGATTTTTTGCAAAAGTGGAAAAAGTTGAGATACTAAAAGAGTTGTCATTATTTCTTGGAAATAGCTTAAAATTCTGAAGATAATATCAGTGTTTTAGAAGAAGCTTTTATAAATATATATAAAGATTTAATTTTCAATATTCAAAGAATAAAGTCCCTTTTTTTTTTCTTTTTTTTTTTTTTGGGTCCAAATTCTCGCTAACTCTCATCTATGCTGTTTTTTTTTTTTTTTGGTCCAGTGGGAACCTCTGTGCAGCTTTGCGCGTTCCCAGGATTCTCAGACAGATTTTGGCTCGCTGGCAGAAGCGCAGGGACGTCCAAATTGGCCTGTTGTCATCGAGCCCCACTATGATCTTCTGTGATCCCCCATTTTCGTCCGTCAGCGGGCCGTGATCAAAACCGTGAGCGCGTCCCTCACTTCCTGTCAGCCAGGAAGCGGACAACAAAGGTCTGCCTCTTTCGCCGCCGAACGCCCCCGCGTTTTGATCACATTAACCACCGTCTCGCGTTTCCTTATTAATGAAAGAAAGTCTTGTTTTTGTCGTCGTGCGGCTCAAATGAGTCGCTACTCTCTTGTCTGCAAACAGGAAGAAGACACACACTCAAACAATGAGCAAGATTTATAGCATTAATATTTCCCACGCTCCCCAAACGCATCACCCCAAAACGGAACAATGCGTTTTGGTAGTTTTGGAATTTATCAACAAAATCATCTTTTAAATGTATCGAAGTTACATTATCATTTGTCAGACCCCGACAATGGTGGTCACGGGTATTTATCTATTATTTTTCATATATTTTTTTCATCCCCCATCGCGGTCCGCAGCCAAAAGTCAACAGAGAACGTGGAGGCCATCTGTGTTTTCTCGGCCTGCCTGTGCGCCACAGTTTTCAGGGGGATCACGCTCGAGCGACGGCCTGGAGGTGCAAAGGAAATGAAAGGAGGGCTTGTCTTTACTTTGGCTCCAGGGTTGTTTTTGAGGTCGGGAGGAACGGGAGGGTGTACAAAAATCAAGGTGCCGCCAACGGCGCGTTGACTTGGGCCGCTAATTGCGTCGTCAAAAGCGCATCCCTGCGGGATTTGCCGTTTGTTTTCCAACCGTCACCGCCGATGTCTCTGTCACCAAATCAACGTCAATTTACAATTTTGCCGAGTCACTTTTCCAGGGTTTACATGTCACACTTTTCCGATGTTTTTGTCAGCTGTCCAGAATGTGTTTTTTTTGCTCACATTAAAAGACAAAGTAGCATATCAGACGATAGCATACCATCCATCCATTTTCCGAACCGCTTGATCCTCACTAGGGTCGCGGGGGGTGCTGGAGCCTATCCCAGCTGTCTTCGGGCAGTAGGCGGGGGACACCCTGAATCGGTTGCCAGCCAATCGCAGGGCACACAGAGACGAACAACCAACCACGCTCACATTCACACCTAGGGACAATTCAGAGTGTTCAATCAGCCTGCCATGCATATTTTTGGAATGTGGGAGGAAACCGGAGTGCCCGGAGAAAACCCACGCAGGCCCGGGGAGAACATGCAAACTCCACACAGGGAGGCCGGAGCTGGAATTGAACCCGGCACCTCTGCACTGTGAAGTCGACGTGCTAACCACTGGACTACCGGGCCGCCACGATAGCATACCTGTTTTCATAAACATTCTGACTATCTGGTGGACGTAATATTCGTGTCCTCGCAAATATCAACTGAACATAACGGCAGGCTTTTCGTAAACATGAAAGACAAGTTTCGAGTATCCGATGGCCGTAACAGAGGTGTTGTCGTGAACATCAAAGGCCAACGGGCGTAATGTACCAGGACTTGAACGATGAACTGCATTTGCAATGTCATCGAGGAAACCCAATTTGCTCATGGCAAATGTTGATTTGACTGGTCTTTGAGAGCGGAGCAGAAACTTAAAAGCAGGCAAAGACGGCAAAGCTGTCATGAAAGACCGCTACTGCTAGGGGGCGCACAATTTGGGTGAGTTTTCCATCTCCTGCTACTGAAAATTTGATTCAGCTAGCTTCTGTGTTTTTGTAAATGTCGTTGACAAGTTGGAGTCGCCTTTGAACCAAACGTGCATGCTTTTGAAAAAAAATGTCAAACGTGAACTCGAACTAACCTACGTGCTGTTTTGCGGGGAGTTTTTACTTTGTGTTGACTGCAAAGTCACTGGACTCTTTTTGAGGTTTTCGATCCATGCGCAGTCTTGACGGGGGCTCCTCAGTAGACCCCCCACCCCCACTCCCCACTACCCCGCTTCCACACACACGGCGCCTCCCTGCTCGCCCATTGTGGAGCTTTGTAATTGGCTGTGTGTTCATGACAAAAGAGGCTCATGGAGAGACTCTGATGAGAAAGTGCCTCAATCCAGCGCCTTTGTTTCTGGATGGCCTTAATTAGAATGGCTGTAAAGAGCCCCACAGCTAAACAGAGGAGCCTATTACGCTTTTGCTCGCCTCCTTTGTTGTACTCACGTCCTCCTCCTTTTCTTATTGGTACTAATTTTTTTTTTTGGGGAGAATTAAAGAAAATCTTAAGAGTGAGTATTGAGATGGCGCTGACTACAACGACCTCAAAGAAGGCCTCCTGAGAACATACTGAGGACGGAAAACGGATCTGTCGGGTTCCGGACTCGTGATTGATGTCCTAGAAAATGTGCGTGTTGGGTTCGGCCGAAAGTCAAAAGTAATTGTTGATTTTTACGCAAACAAATAATGGAATAATAAAATGCAAACAGATGCAGTGCAAGGTGGTGGGTGGATCGATCCAAATATCGATACCGTCGATACCAAGTATAAAAATTGGATCAATGCTAGCGCTACGAGTCAGTATCCCACACCACAAGTAACAACACGCCACATTTTTTTTTAATCCGGCAAATTACATTCTAGGTTAAAAAAAAATCAACTAAATAATATGAGGGTTGAAACGTATACATTATGTGTTTAGTTGTTGAGGAATACGCTGGACACAAAACGGTCTGTGTTGTCCATGAAAAGAGCGACGTCAGCTAATAGTCCACGTAGTACGACGACACCGCTTAGCTTTGCGAGCGTTGCCGTGTCGTGCGGAAGCTAGCAGGCCAATCAGCCAATCAGATGTCATCGTCAAAGTGGAGGTGGCGAAACGCTCTTAATGAGGTTCTGTCGAAAGCAGCGCAGACTAATCACTTGACACCAATGGCCCCTAAGAGTAATAATCTACCTGCCGACTTTTTACACGCAAGTCAATCAGCAGCCAACATGGCGGCGGTGGGGCGGCGCCGTATGAGGGTGATGGGGGTAATCAGGCGCAGGGGTGTGTGTGTGTTGTGTGTGTGAGGGTGGGGGTGAGGGGGGGTCTTCTCGGTGGGAAGTTCCAGCAAACAGAGCGCACCCACTTTTTTCCAACTCCATTTGTCTTGTTAATGCTTCCCTCTGATTACCTGATTGCACTGGATGACTGTGGAGAAATGTGATTGCGTCAAATTATACACGGCAAACTTTTGATTGGGGATCTGGTGAGCGAGCCGCCATCGGCGCCAATGATCGCCTTTGTCAAATTTGGTTCCAAATCAGCACAGTGTCATATCCTGTAATTGTAATCACGACTTAATTTTTACCCCACCTCCCGTTTTTTTTTTTTTTTTTTTAATGTTCTCCTTCAGCTGGACAGAACTCGATGTGGTCTCACGCTAACTTTTTGCTCAACCTGTTGTACTTGTTTAATAGCGCCCAACTATCCAGAAACACCTTTGCTAGCTTGATCAGACTCAAAATGTTCCACGGTTTTACAAAAATGTACTTGCTGTTGTTGGTGGGGTTTTTTTTTTTGTTTGTTTATGAAATAAAATATCAATATTTAGTGTTCTAGACCAGATCAAAGACTTAGTTGAGCCTCTGCCATGTCTTGGACAGGCTGGTCATTCGCCCGAAATATTTCCTGCCTTGGCTGAAATGAGACATTCAAGGTGAATCAGCCAAGATGTGTTCTTTTTTTTTTCCTCGAGAGGTTCAACGATTACAGCGGAGCAAAAAAAAAAAAAAAAAAGGGCTGGCATTTGCAAATCCATACTCCGGCGCAGTCCTCATTAATTAACTAACTATTGATTAGTGACCTTGCCACTTGCACTTATTTCCATTTGGTACATTGGTGTACAGTGGGCCGTCGCTCTTATCTCCCCAAACGCTCGCTTTCATTAAAGCCGCCATTAAGTTGCGGTCATGGATTACGGATTTCTGCCCACGGCTGACTTGGGACCGTCTCTCCGTTCCCGGAGACGGTCTGTTTGAGCAACGTGGTGGAAACGTCGGATGACTACGCAGCACAAACCAAACGTGATGCCTTCTCGTTTGCGTACGCGAATGAAACCCTGCCGTGCGCATCCGACATAGATACCGAAAGGAATTAACATTTTTATCAGCTCATGAAATAAATAGTTTGACAAAAGCATTCGATTGCATACAAAACTTACTGCGTGTCTTTCCGATATGCGCGTCGCATATCGCGATAACAATATTTTTGGTTGTTCTGTCAGGTGGGCCGATATGAAAAGTGAAGTCACTGTATGTACATCGTCACTCACAGAATGACTTTTGTCCAATTGAATTGCTTTGTCTTCATTATCGTTTCAACAGACCACAAAGTATGATCCCAAGATTTTGTACCGATTCCACAGGTTTTGTTTTGTTTTGTTTTGTTTTTAATGCTGTTTTTAGTCCGAGTTTGGCGAAATGATCATGAGCCAAGCGGCCACATCAGATATGGCCGCCCCCATTCTTATCTTTCCCTCCCACCTAACTGTTAATCACAAATCGAACACAGCTGCTCTTTGATTTGTGATTGGATGAACATGTGTGTGTGTGTGTGTGTGTGTGTGTGTGTGTGTGTGTGTGTGTGTGTGTGTGTGTGTGTGTGTGTGTGTGTGTGTGTGTGTGTGTGTGTGTGTGTAAACTGTCAGTGGAATTTCCGCCCACACACAGAACAACCTTCTTCCTTCCGACGCAGATGTTGCTTGGCTGTACAACTAGTTTGATGTTTGTTTGGGCGTATTTAGGGCTCACTGTAACTGTTCGTTGTCTCCATTAAAAAGGGACTACAATACGATAAATGGGCATCCTGTAGATGTTATTCTGCCAAAGAGAAATAAATCCGACTCGTTTTCCCACGTTACAGAAAATTACAAATAGGCAGGTTTGGTCATAAATAACAGCGGATGGGCTCCCAAAACAAAATCGGCAAATCGCCAAAGCGCGACTGTGCTGCAAGTATCCAGTCAAAATGTGGCGGACAAATAGTCGTCATTTTATGGAAATAAAGTTTAAATGTTTCGAGGAACAAGTCCAAATTTTCAAGAGACAAAAGTTGTATTTTTAAAGGGGGGAGAGGTACGAGAGAATATTAGGAGGAAAATACTGGGGAAAAAAATAATTTACAAGAATAAAAAGTCATACTTTTTACAAGAAGAAATGTGTGATTTGAGATTTTAAAAAATATATATTTTGATCAAGTACAAGAACGAGCATTAATTCTACTCAAATAAATGTGTCATTTGAAAGAGAGAAATGTTATTTTCACAAAGATCTAGCGGCAATTTTATGAAATAAAGTTGTCATGACACAAGGGTCGTTTGGAATAAGATTAAAGTCGAAATATTTCGAAAAAAAAAAAAACAATAATTTTTCGCAAATAAGGAATAAGTCAAACCGTTACAAGAATCATTTGTAAAATGTGGGGATTGCATTAAGTTTTTTTGAACACTTAAAAGGACACGAATAGATTAGATTCATATATGCAAAAAAAAAACAACACTTCATAGCATGAATACCTGGAGCTTGGGTTGTTTATTAATGTGAGACTTAGAAGGGCCTCCCCTTCAACATGGAAGAAACCAAAAGAACGCTCGTGGGGGGGGGGGGGGTGGCGAAGACTAACACAGATGTCCAAATAATGTGTCAAGCATTCATTTTGACAAGATTAGCCTTCCCCCACCGCTTTCCCACACGTCTTGATAAATTGATTTTCTCAGCCTGAAAGACAAATTAAATTGAAATACAACACAAAGAACAAGAATGTCCCCCTGCCACCCCCCCTCCCACCCCACCCCGCTTCCTTCCTCTTTCCTTCCTTCCCTTTTTTTATGGGGTCAATTTCCCATCTAAAGTGATCCCAAGTGTTCCAAGTTATATTAAGATGTGTGGCAATGATAAAGAGTTAAAAGCAGTGGTCGCCATAGTGACGCCATGCTGATTGCATTCTAATCCCACAGCAATCAAGTCTCAATGATAAGGAAGGCTGACATTTTCTCTCCCTCTCTCTTTCGGATCTTATTCCTCCGTCCAACCTGCCCGGAGTTTGAATGATTTATTTATTTGCGGTCGAGCGTGACAGAAAAACCACCAGCAGAACGGGATGAAGACGTTAGCTTCGTTCTTGCCGTATGCTAACCACGTCATACAAAGTTGCTGCACGCTAACCATGTCGTGTGAAGTTTCCTCGTGCTAACCTAAAGCGTACCTTTCGTCAAGACAATCAATCGTGCCACGTGCTTCCTTGGCAAAGTTTCTTCGGAGTTTCTGCATGCTAACTATGTCGTATGAAGTTTCCTGATGAATATTTTTTTGGAATCAATTATGCTGTTGTTTTGTTTTTCTCGCTGAACGGCAAAGTTGGAGTTTGACTCAAACTCTTGAGCAGCTTGGGGCCCGTTGTAAATATTTTTTAAAAAGTCATTTGGTAAAGTGAACTAGGAGACAAATGAAATATGCACTCAATTACGGCAATGCTTGTAAGGAGCTAATAAAGCCAACGTCCTGACAAGACATCGCAAAGCCTTAATGGATGCCAACTCATTTGCCTTGACTGATGGCTTTCCCGCGCCGCTCACGCGGGGGCCGAATAATTATGAAATTCATCACCGGGCTTCGGCAGTCGTTAAGGATTCACGACGTTTCATTAAGGGCGCGTCGTTAGCGGCTGTTTGTGTGTTTGTTACGCAGACGCGTAACGGGGAGTCGAGAATAGTGTGCGGAATTAATTATCCGCCGATTAAAGCGCTTAAAGGGGGGTCGCCCGTTGGACTGGCGGCTTTCCGTTCGTTACGGGGACGTGCCGTGCACTTTTTAGCGCGCGGATGGCGGCTTTGGAATGTGCCTCGAGTATCTCCGTCTTATACTTTGAGCATCAAAGCAGTGTCGGGACAGCGCGTTTGGTATGGCGGCACGGTGTTGGGATGTGGCCCCAAGAAAAAACGACAACTTTACTTCACCAGCAGCATCTGACTTTTGGTCTCTGTCCCAAAAACCAACACCTGGACCAGTCTTGTTACTTGCCTGAAGCCGAAGCAGTTCTCTTTGTGCCTCAAAGCAAGGCTTCAAGCACTCTTCTATTTGATTTTATATTATTATTATTATTATTATTATTATTATTCTATTTGAGAAGATTGATGGCTGGTTGGTCGACCCGGTGGTTGAGTGGTTAGCGCGTCGACCTCACTGTGCAGAGGTACCGGGTTCAATTCCAGTTCCGGCCTCCCTGAGTGGAGTTTGCATGTTCTCCCTGGGCCTGCGTGGGTTTTCTCCGGGTACTCTGGTTTCCTCCCACATTCCAAAAACATGGAAGGCAGGCTGATTGAACACTCCAAATTGTCCCTAGGTGCGAGTGTGAGCGCGGATGGTTGCTCGTCTCTGTGTGCCCTGCGATTGGCTGGTGACCGGTTCAGGGTGTCCCACCGCCTACTGCCCGAAGACGGCTGGGATAGGCTCCAGCACCCCCCCTTGCGACCTTTGTGAGGATAAAGCGGATCAGAAAATGAATGAATGGATGACGGCTGTTTCAGACATTGCTTTTAAGGAAAGAAGACGCCGAGTTTAGCCTTTGGTTCTGGTCCGGTTCGGGTGTTGGTTCAAGGTCAGATGACTTGGGTCAGGCGTTTGTCCGAGCCTGGTTCAAGCGGTAGTTTGAGACTACGACTGGTTAATTCTGGCCTGGTTTTAGGGACGAAGACAAGTTCACGCAACAAGTTGTTTTAGCTTGATTGGGAAAAAAAACTACAAAAAAAGTTCAAAAGTGAATCCCGCCTGTAGGAAAAGTTGTCCCGGGAATTTGAATTTGCCAAGTGGGTTTTCCATGACAAAACATGTTCATTATGAGATGCCCGCGGCCTCATTGGAAAGACATCAGATGTATAAAGACAATCTTTTCCACCCACTTTAATTGTTTTATTATTCGTGGAGCTCCGAGGAGACGCCGCTGCGCCGAGCTGATTTCCCCTTTGGCAAGCAGGCGACGTGAGCCCACTTTGCTCCGGAGCTGTCTTGACAATCTCATCAGCCGAAACAAAAACACGGCGGAAAGATGGTGCAGAATATCTTTTCCAGTGTGCGCTGATTAATTGATTTCAATGATTAAAACAGAGGGAAATTACGAGAGGAGTCTGAAAAGAGGAGGAGGGCTCGCAGGGAGGAGAAGAAAAAAAAGCTTTGTTTGTTCCCAGCTTCCTTTAATGAGCTTCTCATAACACAGAGCAGAGAGGAATTACTCTGAGTGGTCTTCAACCTTGTTTAAAAAAAAAAAAGAAAGAATAATTACGGCACGTCGCTGCGAGAGCGGGAGGAAGAGGTGTGTGAAGGTGTTGGGGTCAGGGAGATCTGTGTTTGCAGAAGGGAGTGGCAGGGGGGGGGCAAGAATCATACGGCAAGAATCAATCAAGTCACTTTTTTGGCGGCGGCCCCCTTCATTTGTGTTCTCACATGATTTGGGCCCGCCTCAGGGAAGAACATCGGATTCGACAATCTGAGTGCTGCGTGTATTTGATGCTAAGCTAAAGCGCATACAGAGGGAAGAGTGGATTTCTTGATTTCTTCCAAGTTTTCTGGATGTCTTGAAGGAAACAAGAGCGTTCAGCATCGGGGCAATCGCGAATACATCTCACTTCAATCTAAATCTCACAGCATTGAAAATGAACAAGGGAGGAGGACGTTGAAATTGTTGTTTGCGCAGCCCCGATTGAAGCCGGAACAAAACACAACTCTGGTGTGAAGCTAACCATCGGCATGAATTCTTTTGATTTTTCTTTCTTTTTTTTTTCCCTTCCTCCCCCTGGCAGGACAAGCGTCTTCATTCCGAAGCGCTGCGGTTTCCTTTTCACTTGGGGTGAGATCAGCCCTGTGGGGAGCATCCAAACATCTGAGGTCGGCCCCGCCATACTGTTTGCGGATGCCTTTTAATCTGTTTCATCGTGCGGCTGCTAGGGGAAAACAAACTGCCATGGGACACAAAGATCTCAGCAAAGAAAGGAGGTGATCAATTTTCTGACGGTGGGAATGCTGTCCCACCACACACATGTGCACACACACATGTGCACACACACACACACACACACTTGCCCGCATTTGTTTTTTCCCTAAAAGCTAAATTGCCTTCTTTGTTAAAACCAGCACCTGTACCAGGCTACAACCAACAGCTAAATCGCTTATCTTCCTCCCTCAAACGTATGCTTACGTATCACTTAGCATCTACATCCTTAAAAAAAAAAAAAAAAAAAAATATATATATATATATATATATATATATATATATATATATATATATATATATATATATATATGTGTGTGTGTGTGTGTGTGTGTGTGTGTGTGTGTGTGTGTGTGTGTGTGTGTTCTTCCCAAAATGTTTTTTCCCTATTGGAAATACTTTACTCAATTACATTCAACTTGATGATAGAAAACTTTTGGGGGGGGCTAGAACCAGCACCTCTTCTGTGTTGTTAGACCAAATTGTCACAGTCTTTATATGGAACGCCTGATGTAGAGCTTGCTGTTGAGTTGATCATTCGAATAGAGGAAGGAAACGTATAAAACGTGAAGGACAGTAGCCCTCCAGGACCAGAGTTTGCCACCTGTCTTGCCTAAACCAACCTTCTGACCAGTCTTGTTCTTTAAAACCAACAACGCCTAAACCGTTCTTGTCTTTAATCAACCCCAGAACCAGTGTTCTTCTTGCCTACAAGCACCCTCTAAATCAATCTTCCCTCTTAAAATGAACAATTAAAGAGGTATTTGCCTTATTATTCTCTAAAAACAGCCCTCTTAGCTTGAAGCCAACTTCCCAGGGGTCTTCGATGAGGTCACAAATGACAGCCGAGCGCCTCGCTGCAATTACCCTCTGTGCCAGACGATGGCGCCACTTCACGTAAATAATCAGAACACACGTCGATGCGTGCCAGGACTTGGCACGCTACGCCCCTCCTGGAATGTCAGGTAATTAAAGTCAGGCGCGAGGTTACGTCTGCTTTCTGCACGTTTCCATTGAGAATGTAAATAATGACAATGTGATCCCGTACAGAAGATAATAAAAGACGATAATTTAACATGGGCATTTGTCAAATATGCATGAAAAATATCAACAATAGTGATACAGTTTAGTATTTGCGAGATTTGTGTGCTCTTCGCCCCCCGCCCCTCCCTTCCCCGTTGTCACTCGTTCTGATTGGCTGGCTGTCGCTCATCCCCACCCTCCATTTCCCCTATCTTGGCCCCGATTGGCTGCAGCTTTGTGCCGTCACGCGAGCAAGAAGTCGTTTCTACAGGCGCTCGTTTCCTTGTCAGAGACACGAAGAACGTGAAGCGCAGGAGCTCCCATCTGCAGAGAAACGACAGTGGCATCCTCCGCGCTTCCCAACCCGTCAACGGCACGCTCCGCTCGGCGTGAGGACCTTACGGAGGTCAGGCAGACCTCCGATCTTCTTTTCGCCATGGACTCCCCGTGTTCTCGCCGCAACCGAACGCCGAAGCAGTAAAACGCTGGAAATACCATAACTCAAACTATTTTTGAGGGGGCTGGGGGGTCTAAGAAAGAAACCCAACTTCCCGGACTTTTTTTTTGACATTTTCTCCTGCTTCTTCACTTCACTTGAACGCGTTTTAAACTTGGTGAGTTTTCTTTTGTTTTTGTTGAATTGGTGGATGTTTTAAACGCGGTTGACAGCCTTATGGGAGGTTTTGCGCGCGTGTGTGTGTGTGGGGTGGGGGCGAACTTGACTTTTTGTATTTGAACGTATGCTAGCTGACGTTTGTTAGCATGCCGTGTTTTCGTTCAAACCGAACAAAACAAACACGCTTCTTCTGATGACTTTTACGCCATCTTATCTCTTGCCGTCTTCAAATTACCCGGCCATGTAATTTACCTGAGTGAAGTTAAAAAGCTCCTTTCCACTCCACTGTCCTCTCCTCCTCCTCCCGTGTGAAACTTGACGATGGCTGCGCGTTGTTTACCCGGGGGAGTCACTTTCAGGTCGCCTCCTTCATCCTCCTCTTCCTCAGATGCAATCAGCTCGAAAGGTAGGCTGCCTGCTTTTGTCCCTAAAAGCCATCGCTAATGGCTTGGTGAATGGACTCCCCCACCGCCGCCACCGACCTCCTGCTCTCCGCTTCCTCCCCCTTCCTCTTGCCCAGAACCCAATTAGCCTACCTGCCTGTAGCAAAAAGATTTGGCTGCCTCGCCACCATCCGAGGGATTACACTTTTTTTTAAACGACATTTAATGGCTGCTTGACGCAAGAACGCTTGGCAGAAACGTATTGAAGACGTCATCTTTGGAAGCGGAATGGTGAAGGATGTCAAGTTCGAGAGGGTCAGAAGTGACAAACGCCTCCTTTGAATAAACGCCACACTTTTCCCCCAAAAAACAACAGCCCCCCCCCCAAAAAAAAACGTTCCAAGGAAGGATGGCAAACGCAGGCGCATACCATTGTGGAACAATACAGCAAGGAAGTGTATTTTAATTGTAGTTTTGAAGACCTCCCTCAAATAGGCGCCTTTCAGTTTCCTCACAGCAAACAAAGTTTCATCTTGAAAAGTAGGCGGGTGAATGAATCAAAAGTATGAAGAAGTTCCCCGTGCGCAGCGACAATGAGCGTCCCATTGACGCAGATGTTGCGCTCGCTCATGCTTGTGGTCCGTGGATGACAGAAACAGCAGCACCTACCCGACATGTTCATCGTTGGTCCTGTGCTTGGCGGCGATGGCATCTTTCGTGCCGAGTAGCGCTCTGATGGTCGCTCCACAGTGTTGTGCATATCCACGTTTATGTTCAGACCGGACGCGAAAAATAAGTGTGGGGCACTTAAATATGTCACGTCCAATCAGGCTCGCTTCTTGATGTTTCATTTAGAGCGCCGCCGCCTCTTATTTGTCCCGTCCATTCTGTTGGGAGATCCTCATGTTTTGCCTCATTTCTTCAAAATATTCCTTTTATATAAGATATATGTTATCTTCCACGGAACGAAGAGATGGATTCGTTCGACACAGATTGCGTTGAATTGAACTTTTTGCGCACTTCATTTCTCCCCAAAAATGCCTTCTTTCGGCTCGAGTTTGAATTTCGCTCGCCCCACAATGTCGTGTGCCTCCACGTTCCTACGGTGCAATGTCACTCACCCCCCACCCCCAATCATTTTTGAGGGGGAGTAGACCCCCCCCCCCCAACAAGTGGTTGCTGCACAATGTTTGTGTCTGTTTGTTTTGATGAGCGACGCCCTGCGTAGTTAAACTCGCATCCTGGCGCTTTTTGCTTTTTTCATTGCGCCAAAATATTTTCAATCGTCTTCAGTTTTTCTTGTGTTGGGCTCCTGACGTGCGGTCGCTCAACACTGTTGCGTGCATCCGCGTTGATGATCCGTGCAGCTAGGCCACTCCACAATGTTGTGTATGTGCATCTTCCGGCGAACTACTTTTTGTAACTTACTAGTCGCCGCGTTTTTTGCAAATATGCATCGAGGCCAACTTGATTGACATTTAGTGTTCCGCTAAACGTTGCCATGTTATTGCTCCACCATGTTCTGTCTGTCCATGTTTATATTCTGAGGCGTCCTTCTCTCAAAGGGCACTACCGGATGTCAATTTAGTTTTGTTTTTCCCCCCCTCTAGGAACAATGGTGAACCCTGGAGGAAACGGTCAGCAGCAGCAGCCGCCGCCGTCCATGTCCGCCGGCTCGCTGCCGTGGAAACGTTGCGCCGGCTGCGGCGGGAAAATCGCCGACCGCTTCCTCCTGTACGCCATGGACGGCTACTGGCACAGTCGCTGCCTCAAGTGCTCGTGCTGCCAGGCGCAGCTGGGCGAGATCGGCACATCGTGCTACACCAAGAGCGGCATGATCCTCTGCCGGAACGACTACATCAGGTACAAGTGACGCGCCGATCCCCTCCAAAATCGAGCCTGAAAGGGAAGATCTGGCATTTGGCGTTCCAGTTGAGCGACGGCGTGGCCGCGCGACGGTGTTTTGGTGATGTTGCGAATCGAAACGGCGGCCTCTCTCGCGACGAGTGGACACTCACTCTGATGAAGTACATGAAGCTGAGAGCGTCTTCAGCAACGTGGCAGAGATTGACTCGACTCTGTGTGGTCGCCCCACGTTGTTGCGCGTGCGTCACTGCGATTGGTTTCGATTTCGAACTAAAACAGCAGCACTTGTGGAGCTTTTCAATTGGAGCAGCGAGCGCCTTGAAGCGACGTTTGTTGCTCCAATTAAGTCTGACATCTGGTGGCTCAGCAGTTCTTTGCGCCGCCGCCGCGCAGGGTTTTTGTTGCTAACCAAAACAGCAGCGTGAACCGCAATACAGCTGTCTTAAGTGGTCGCCCTCGCGCAAATTAGCGCCATGAAATAGAAAAATAAAATTTTTAGCTTCATGTTTTAACAAGCCCTTTCATTGGCTGACACAAGCGTCCGTCAAATCGCACCTCCCTCGGCCGCCTTTACTTTGCGTTTAAGCGTTGCGTTTTTCTCACGCCCTGCTCCCGAAAGTTAACTTTCTTCCTTCCGAGCTAAAATAAGAGTCAAATAAATCACGGCGATATGATATTTGAAAGTGAGCGCGGCGACAAAGCGTTTTGTCTTGATACTCATCTGCTTCCGCGGAGACAAGACGTATTACAAGCGATAATGTTTATTTATATGATTTGAATGCTTTTGGGTTTGCGGCAGCACAACAAATTTGTCTTCTGGTGGGTTGGGGGGGGGGGGGTTACCACGTACGCCTTTACATTTCATTTGACTTTGCCGCCTGCATAGATTAAGCACGTTAAGGAGTCGAACGCTGAACCCGCCCCGGCCTTGTCGCAAACCGAAACCCAGTCAGCAGTCTCCGACATGACGTAAAAGTGCGAGTCCGACCATATTATTCAAGATAAGAAGCATGAGCCTTTCGGCAAACTCTGACTAACCTGGCAAGCGCCGGATCGACGCGTCAATCACTTCATCAAGTTCTCTACAGTTTCCATCTGGGACTGCTCCAGAGTCATCCGCTCCGGAAAAGGCGCGACGTTCGATGGGCTGATGCAGCAACTTGCACACACCAACCAAACTTGCGTTTTGACCCATCCTGGCAACGGATCAAAATGTCGTCACCGGCATGCGCCTTGTTTTGGCCAGCCGAGCGAGTCCTGTTATCTCGATGACTAGCACAGACGGCATCACGGAATTGAGTGTCGCGATGGTTGTCGTTTTTGCAATGTAAACGTGGCGATAAACGGCGTCTGAAATGATGCGGCGTTCATTTTTGAATCGAGCCCAAACACGTTGCTTTGTGATTGGTCCCCGCCGCCAGCGGGATGCGGCGCGGCGCAAATCGGCGGGCTTTTGTGACCTCACAATAACTACGACAAATCAGCTCGCAGGCAAGGTGAGGCTCTGACATACTGCCTCCGGCGGGGGGGGGGGTGTCTGTTGCTAACCGACACGGCAGCAGCAAGCGGTGCGTTCGGATTCAACATGTGGAATTTCCGCGCAGGCTCAAAAGACAATCTTACCTGACGTAGGCAAGAGTTAGCAAACGTGCGGTCGCGCCACGGCCTTGCGAGTTTGTGCCTCGGTAGCACCCGAGATGGGAAGAGTTGAGTCTTGACGCCTATTGTTTCCTCGTGCAGCATGAAACGACGGACTTTTGTCCTCCAAGCTCATTTGGTGCCTCGAGTGGTCCCTCAAATGCACGAGTTGCTGCCACGTATGTTTGAAGCGCCAGACGTGAGCCATTCAAATGTGGCCGCCGCTTGTTGAGACTGCCTCAAGTTCAAAACGGAAACCGTTACAGGGCGGCTCGAGTGTTTCTTTGTCGCGCTGTCGTTTACTTCTCTTGAGCCCGGCCTAGTATTGGTGTCGCGGTATCGGAGCATTTCTCCATGTGCATGGTGCCCTTTTGGCACGGATAGGGCGCATCCCTCTTTGTATGCAACTTGAGCGCACCTCAAGCTGGTGCAGTTTCCAACGACGGGGCGCTCAAGTCTCTTACCAAATCTGTGACGGGAGGAATACTCAACTCAGCTTTGGTTGAACACGATTTTGAAATGAGGACTTTGCGGCCACGACGGAGCCCCCGCGTGGTGTCTGGGGCCCGCCCACCTTACGAGAGGTGTGGCCAAGTCGCGTCGAGGACTCGAGGGCGTGAAGAGGGAGTCAATGGGGGGGGGCACTTGATTGAGAACGCGACGGCCACGGCATCAGAGCAAGCAGGGGAGGGGGCTGTCTTTTCCGCGCACTGTTCGTTCCCCCTTGTAGCCGAGCGCCGACGAAGTTTAAACGCACGTGATGGAAGCGGCGTATCTCTGCGGAGATAAAGCGGGCATCTGACAGTGAGTCTACACAATTAAATGCTTTAATTATAGCCGCGCCCCCCCCCCTCCTCCTCATCCTCCCCCCGATGCCCCACCCCCCTCCATTTCCTTTTAGTCCTGATGGGTTTTATCTAATGAGATCTGCTCCCTGGCTCGTCTCCGCTCGCGCGCTGACGTGTCCGAAATGAATGAGAGGCGCGCGGGCAAACAAAACATTTAATTAAGCAAATTGGCTTTTGAGAGGGAGCAGCAGAGAAAGGCAGATAGCGAGCGCGGATTATTGCCAAGGCCATTTGATGCTTGGGTTTTTTTTGGGGGGGGGTTGTTTGTTTTGTTTTCTCCTCCACTCTCCCCCCCCCTCCATAAAAGGACAGCCTTGTTGCTTTTCTGCTCCCGGCCTAGTCTTTTCCACTTGACATGCCGTAACGCAGCGGCAGAACAAGGGTCTCCCGTTTCAACCCAGGAGGAGACTTGAAGGCTCACTGCGGTCAAGTGGAGACGATGGCGCGAGAGGAGCAAAGGATCAAAGCTTCCAAATTCAAGTCTCGCTTTCTTCAGTATCCGTCGTCCAGGATTTCATGAACGCAAATGCCGCAATCTATTTCCGCACCCGTTTTCAAATCTCGTTTCACCAGCAAACAATTTGTATTTGTTGCAGCACTCGTGTTGCATTTCTGGAGGGTTTTTTCTCAGTGTTTGGTAGAGTTGAGCAGCATATGTCCAATAAAAGAAGATTCGATACTTAGCTTGATACGTCGGGCGCGAGACCAATCAAGGGCTGTCCAATTTCAAAGGGGGACCCTGTTGGTCCAATTCAGCACGATGACGATTTGATTCGATGCCGCGCAGTTCACTTCGAAAAGTTTCTTGTTGAAAGTCGACACTCGTTTTTATTTCACGGGATAAATGAACTTGTCCGTGCAGCAAGCGTTGACGTTTCCTTCAAAGAGGTTCGGCAAAGACTAGAAAAGTGCATTCGGAGCATTTGTCGTGTTTACCAACACCAACGTAATATAGCCGCTAACCGTTGGAGGAACTTCAATTCAAAGAAACGGCAATTCCTCGGCAACACCAAACCAACGTCGAACTTTTTGGTCGCGCCATCGTGCGGTTCAAGCGATAGCGAGGGCAAGTCTTTAGTCAGATGCGTTCGCACGTTTAAAATTAAATCAGATTCAAATTTCTTTTCGTTACACCCTCATGGGATAGTTCACGATCAAAGGATCGAGATATCCATCTGTTTTCGGTATCGGGGATCGCTAGTTCCGTGTCGCGGGCGGTATGTTAGCATTCAGGTCGCGATATTTCAGTATCAAATGATCGATATTTCGGCATCAGTGCATTCGACAAAAAAATCTTGACATTTCCGTATGGTAGATTCATCAATCTTCTCTCACGGCCGATTTGTGAGGCGAAGTGGCCTTGCTGGCCGCCAACGTTAGCGCCGAGATTGGAAGTGTGTTGAAATCCGCCTTGAAGCCCATCAACGGCCATCACGATCACATTTTGGGGAATGCTGACGTCTTCCGTCTCCGAGGGATTTAATTCCCCCCCCCGCTTAATTGAATGAGCCGAGGTAATTAAATGGCACTTTTCCAATGGCACGCGTGAGGTAAATGGAATAGTTGCTTATTTAATATCACTCCCAAGCCCGGCTCGAGCGCCATGACAGCGGCGGCACGCCGTGAACTATTAGAGCCCGGCAAGCGCGGGATCTCGGGGAATTAATTAAATGGCCGCGCAATTTAGCGGGAGCGTTTATCTTGATTTGTCATCACAGAATTAATTCCGGGGGCCTTGCTCTCGCTTGGGTGGGTGGGGTGGGGGTGGGGGGCGCCCGATCTGTTACTCGGCTTTACCCGCGTGTCATTCGCCCGTCCGCCGACGCCACCGTCCCGCCGAAACACGTGCGCAACCCACACCCGACCCCCTCACAACAACGCTACCCCCCCCCCCCCCCCCACTCTAATGCACCTTCTGCCATTATGCAAAGCCGCGCTTCGGTTTCAATATGGCCTCATGCTTTTAAGGTGCTTTGGCCGCTGATGCACACAAGCCTTTTTAATGGACTCCGTGTGTGTGTGTCAGTGTGTGTGTCAGCGCGAGTGTAAAATTTCCCCCCAGTCAAAGGCGGCAGTGAATGAGCCTGGCGTTTACCTGACAGCCGCGCTGTTGACAAGGCTGCTCTTGCCGTGTTTTCTTCTTTTTTTTTTATATTTAAGCCTGACATCAGTCAAGCTCATGTTTTCGCAGGGGGTGCCGGCAGGGGGGGCGCAAACAGTTGCGTCGACGCGATTAAAGGGTCCCTCGACGTTAATTACGGCGTACCAGCGTTGGCGTGTCATCTGGGCGCCGGAGTTCAATGGCACTCGAGCCCATTAGAGCCCGGCTTCAAAAATGGATGAGCGCTTGATTGTGCACACAAGACTCTTGGGCTGGATTTACACGGAACTTGGTCATGGCCGCTTACCATTCGGGCCGCAATGCTTTTGGGGGTCAGCAGAAAGATGGACAGCGGAAAGATGGGGCAGAAATGCTGTTCATCCAAATCGCATCCAAGGCCTCGATCCTATACGGATTAAAAAAAAAAAAACATCTGACGTGGCTGCAATTTATCGTGTGATTGGAAGCCAAATACATCAAATAATCAATACGTAATATTGCGAGATTTGTGCGAGAGAAAGCTAGCGCAGGTCCTTTCTCCTCGACATAGAGAGGACCAACAACGTGCGATGTCTGAAGTGTGGAGATGCCGTGTGTCTGCGTCAAAGGCAAAACCGTGCCTGCAAAAGGGGATCGGCGTTCACGCAAAGGTGCGAGACCAAAAACCTGCTCTGAAGGCAAAACTTGGACAAAGTCATTTGCTTTGGAGTCCAAAATGAGTCGAGAAAAAAAAAACATGCCAAGGTATACACAAAACTGTCTACATAAACACTCTTAATTAAAAAAAAATCACATTAAAGCTCAAACTGAGGGCGAAGGAAAAACAATCTGCATTCAAGCAAAAGTTGCAAAAACAAGCCTTTAAGCCAAAACGGTGAGAAAATGACTCCGCATCAAACTGCGGAGATCAAATCTGCACCCAAACCAGAACTGAGGTAAAAAGCAGGGGTGGGGGAGGGGGCTTCACTTCCATAAAGCCTCAACTCCGGGGTGGGGTGGGGGGGGTGGTGGGCGGCAATCTGCATCTGCCTCAAAGCCAAAACAACTTTCGCAGTCAAGCCAAACGTGCGAGTTAAAACGGCAGAACTCCGCAACAAAAACGTGCACATTCAAGCCGACATCCAAACCGAAAAGGGCCTCAGAGTGCCCGAGGGCCCCCCTTTCGAGGATCGCACGACCGAACTCGAGTCCCGAGGCCTCGCCGACGTCGTTTTCAGCCGACGGCGAGTGGCGGTTTTTGACTCGCCTTCCCCTTGAACGGCTCCGCGTGTCCAAACTCTCTTCGTGTCTTAAGCGACGGCAGCTTCCGCTGTTTTTTTATTTGAACGCAAGTGGCACAAAGGGACCCCGAGTTGTTGTGGCGGGGCCGCCAGGCCCGACACGTTTGCGTCACGTCGGTCCCGGCGAAAGCGCCGAGTTGGCACCGTTGTCCCCATCAGCCTCCAGTTAATTAGTTTGTGGAATTGAGTTTTGATGGAGCCTTTCCAAATCACTCCGAGACGAAATTTGCTGCAGCTTTCTTCCCCCACTGTTTGGACGGGTTGCGGAACCTCGATTTCACTCTCATTACTTTCACGTAAAAAGCCCTTCGAGATGTCCGAATTTTGTATTTATTTTTTTGTGGTGTTTGGCCAAACAACTTGATCTGATCCCCTCCGTCCTCCCTTTCTCCCACCTCGCCCTCCCCCCCGCCCTTCCCGTCGAAGCATGTCAGATGCCGCGCTCTTATTTGATTGCTTAGGAAAAGTGGCATGATAGCGCAAACACCCGCTGAGATACGATGACAAATGGCTCCAGATCCCAGTAAATTACTTTCTGCTCAAATCGAAATTTCATTCAGTTTGCTGCTCACTGAGATGAAGTAATCTAAATTGTGGACTCAGAAGGACGATAGAAAGGAAGCCGCAGCAAGCATTTCATTATTGAGTGGGGGAGGGGGGGGGGTCGGCGGAAGAGATGAGTAGAAGCAAATCTAAAGTGTTGACACCGTGATTGAAAAGGTTAACCCGCGAACATGATATATCAAGCCCACTAGCTACAGCTTTCTAATGGAAACACAGCAGTGACGGAGCGCTGGAGGTGCTCCGAATGTCTGCAACCGCCTGGACGGGCCGCAGACGCTCCCGCTGCAACTCATTATTAGCTCGTGGGAACGACACGCCGCGATGACGAAAAATGGAAGCTTTTTAGTAGAAGCGAGATGGTGACTTTGGCATTCGTGGTGCCTGCTACCGCCTAGACGGGCTGTGGACGCTCCTGTTGCGAGGCCTTGTTAGCGCGCAGGTACGTTTGATGTTCGTCTCGCGATGTTGAGAAATGGAAGCGCAGTAGCGACGGAGCGTCTTTGAGCATCTCCTGGCCGCCGCCGCCTCGATGGGCTGCAGATGCTCATGTTGCAATCCTGTAGCGGCTCATAGGAAGAACACATTTCCTCCGTGTTACCGTAATGCTGCCGATCGGTCCGATGTCGCTGCCCTGTTGGGTTGCGGATGCTCTGTCTGATTTTTACTTGGTCCATATCATGGGAGCTGCCTAGGTAGGCTTGGCAGCATTCTGTTGTGGGACATATTCGCTTGCAGAAACATCTGCTTTTGTTTTTTTTCTTTTGTAAGACCGTTGTTTTATTTTTTTGTGATTAATAGAACACCTTTGACAGTCCCGATGCCTGCATCCCGACGTCACTGCCCGACCGGCTGCCCTCAGTCGGATTAACCCCCCCCACACCTCTTCTCTCTTCTTTGCCGTCAGATTATTCGGCAACAGCGGCGCTTGCAGCGCATGCGGTCAGTCCATCCCCGCCAGCGAGCTGGTCATGCGGGCGCAGGGCAACGTCTACCATCTCAAGGTAAACTCTCCCCCAAGATGGCCGCCATCTTCACACGCTGATGTCAGCGAGTGGGCGTTTCCCACCAACAAGTGGCGAGCGGCATCTGCAAAAAATGATGATGATTAGATGACATTTTTTTTTTTTTTAACTGATTGCTTCGTTGATTTCCTGGTGACTAATTACAAAAAATAAATAGCAAAACAACTACATATCCTTTTAACAAGCATGGATTTATTTTAACTCGTAATTCATTTGAATCATTTTAACTCTTAAACAGACTGAGAACACAGCCCCATTTTACAGACTTTGAAACTTTTTTTTTCCTTTACCCCAATCAAGTTTCTTCCAAAGGTGATGTAACGCCTGTATTTATTTAGTTTGGAGGTTTGTAAGTACGGCTCCCCGATGCTTTCGACACACTTCTTAAACAAAAGTAAACGTATTTGACAATTATTTATTTATTGCATCATCAAACTGACACTCATCTGAACGCGCTTCTACATTGTAAATCAATTTCAGCACGTTTTATTTGAGATTTTTTATATTTAATGGAAAGATCACGAAGGAGCTGCAACGTTGTGTCAATTACGGGCTCAGACTTTTGCAGTTTTCGTCAGGCGTACCATTAACGGGCCTTGCAACAAAAGGCTCGGATGCGTCTGTGCCGATGATGTCATCTATTAATAGTCCAACGAGTTTGGGTCGCGGTGGAAGTCAAAACCGGTGCGTGAAGGTGACCCCGTTTAGTCGGAAACCCCTCATGAGCCTCATTAGCGCAGCTCCCCGATTGAAGGTCGTTCGTCGCAGGTGGCCATGTTCCATGTTTTTTGTTTTTTATTTTATCTTCCAAGATCTCAAGATCCACCTCCCTTTTTTTTTTTTTTTGGTCTCTCCAGTGTTTCACATGCTCCACCTGCCGGAACCGCCTGGTCCCGGGTGACCGCTTCCACTACGTCAACGGCAGCCTGTTCTGCGAGCACGACCGGCCCACGGCGCTCATCAACGGCCATTTGAGCTCGCTGCAGACCAACCCGCTATTGCCGGACCAGAAGGTGAGACCCTCGCAGCCGCATCGCGAGATCGGCGCGTCAGCTGTTGGCGGCTGAATATTGTCAAGGCAAATCTTTGGTTCGCAGTTCATCCCTCACACGGTCAAAACTTGAATTTTTGTACCGCGTTGGACAAATGACGCGTTATTGGCCGTCTTTCCCCGTTTTTCTCTGCTCACTTAGCCTAAGATCCATAGTCGGGGGGGGGGGGGGGTGTGAGGTGATCTGTACTCTGCCATTTGAAGGCAAAACAGAAGCCTAATCAGACGCGAAAGACGCACTGGTTCCTCATTACGCCCGCAGCAGATGTTGGCCAGGAAGACAAATTGCGGCGTGGTTTCACCTTGAGTGCTTCCAAGCTGCGGCGGTTGCGCGCCTCTAAATCCTCGCCGACGCGCCGGCCCTTTCCGTCGAAAGCGCACCGCAGCTTATTGTGGACGTCTGTTTAAGTCGCGGTAAAAACAGCGGCGCCTCGTTGCTTATTGATGCGCTCCACATCCATTGTGGTGACACGTGCTGCATTATTGATGCTAAAGTGCACCATGGCGGTGGATATTGGCCACGGTGCTTTAATTCCAGCGCACATATGCAATTATTAAATCAACAAAGAGACCACAACTCCAGTACCTCCGACCCCCTACTGGTCAGAGGGAGACATTCACTTTGGAGACTCGTGGGAAATAAAGACATGACGGCAAACTTGATAGCGAATGCTACTTGTGGATGGAAGCTAGCGGCGCGCAGCTTGTTATGGCGTCACGGCCGACCCCCGACCACCTAACGCAAACACTTTTTGTCAAACGGTGGACTGTGAGGTGCATGCAAATGCAGACTAAAATTCGAGGTTTGGGTCTGTTGAGCGAGTTGGCTAATGCTAATTGCGTTTCTACACTAGCAGTGTGGTTTGCTTTCAAATAACGTAGGAACAAAACAAAAAAATTCACTGTCTCCTCTCTTCTCCTTTATTCAGGTGTGCTAAACAAACACCACGTGGGAAAGCAGGGACGTGTGCCTTCATTTTAGCCCCCCACCCCCACCCCCCTCACTCATCCTCACCACAGACATTTTGTGGACCCCCCAAACTCTCCTCAAACCTGGACCAGATACTTGCACTTAACAAGGCGGGACACCGACACAAAAAGACTCTCCGGGAAGAGATTGTGACTTTTTTTTTTTCCTAAAAGCTGACGGTGTCATGTTTTCTATTGAAGCAACATGTATCATTTTGATGTTGTGGCGGGATTGTGATATATATCTATTTTTTTCTTTTCTCTTAGCTGGTGTGTCAAAAAAAAAAAAGACCACCCACTTGGTGTATTTGTATGTACGGTATGCATGTTAATGTTGTCGTCTCACCACTCTCGTCCCTTCCACACCTGGAAAAAAAAAAAACAAACGGAACTCATGCTCCCTCATCAGTTATTCAATGGTGTAGAGTCCCCCCCCCGACATTTAAATGCCCCGACAAGAAGAGATGAATTTATTTGTGATATTTTCCGAGACATTTGCTCCACTATGGTGTATTTAATTAATAAAAAAACAAATATGGACGGTTGACTGTATTTTGAGATGGCTTTGTTTTTCCCAGCGGGGGACGACAACAGTGTCGCCGAGTTTCACCATCCTGCATGAAATTGGGCGGACATGACACGACAGGAAAAAGTCTCAAGGCGGCCATTTTGCGGCAGCGGTTTTGGGGTGCAAATTCCAGGCCTCGTGTTTCACAAACTACTATGGTTTGTCCAAAGGAGCCCCAATGGGAACCAGGTACAAAAGTAAATTATCAAGACTTTTAGCCTAGGTCAGAAGCTTTTAAAGTTTAAGTATAGAAGCAGCATGTTTTCGTTGTGGTGTCACCGGCAGCGAACAGGGCAACGGCAGCATGCTGCTCTTGCTGGTGGTTGTCGTTAGCAACCGGGGAGCCAAAGCTCAACAAAAGAGCCAAGATGCATCCTCCCGAACCTCGAGTGATGGCGCAAACCCGTTCTACCAAGTGAGCTACAGCCACCTAGCAAGACCGACACGCTGTTGGTACCCTGCTGCTAGCCGGTGACACCAGCAAGACTCGGGTTGGTCACTCTCTCCCGGCAGAGCCGCTGCAAAACGCCGACAAGGCAACAAACCCACGCTGGTTCTTTTTTTTAGCAGTGTTAGCCGCGCCGACCGGATGAGCCTTATGCGATCCATCCATTTTGGACCAAAATTCCACAGCTTTGTGCATTGACAAAATCGGGTGTCAAAAGTTTGCGTTTGACGATACGGAGGCGCTGCGTGCCCATTGGCTATTTTTCCGCCTCCATCTCAACGACCGCGGCGAAGACGGATAAAACACGCACGGCCTCTTTGTGCTCTCGGCCATTCATCAAGCGGGCCGGCCGACACAAATGGAGGAAAATGTCCCTTTGAAAATTCAATTAGAGCGAGAGGGACGCGTCTTTCTCCCGCTGCCTCGCTCGCTCTTTCTTCTGCACTCTCACTTGGCAGCCGCAAATTGAACGTCCTATTTGCACAACAAATTGCTGTTTGAAGTCCTCGCAGGACCTAATGGGTCTGAAGGAGGAGCACCCCCCGCTAATGGGCCCCCGACGCTTATCTGCCGCTCGCGCGGGACGAGACCGCCATGTAAAGTGTGCCGCCGCCGCTTGACACGCGGTAAGAGCGCTTTCAGCACGCCAAACGATGGGCTGGTCTCGTTGCGCTCCGTTAGGGGATTCGTTTTTAAGATTTTAAATGCCGATTGGAACGGTCGCCGGGGGTTTTGTGAAACAATTGATCAAAATGGCCCACGGGTCAAGAAAATTAGAGCAACCTGTTGAAACAGCGCTCAGAGCAGCGGTTTTGTTTATTTTTTTTGATCGAAACTCCCGACAGGGACAACTTCAAATGTATCAGTCAAGTCAACTCACAAAACTGCTCTGAAAACTGTTCGAAAAAATTCGCAAACTTTAACAACGCCTCTTCTTGACACGTTAGATGCACCAATCAATGAGTTACTTTTTCCCCCGCCTTAATTAAAACGAATGTCAACATTTTGCCGCAAGCAGTTCCCGGGCATTTTTTATTTTATTTTTTGGGGCGCCCTTTAGTTGAGACGGCCCATAGGTCAAGAATTACAACACGAGTTGAGAGCAGCGTGTTTTCATCCCAAGCGTTTCACCTCTTGGCGTGGTCAGAGTACGTTCAATACACCAATCGATTGGTTACTTTGCCATTTGGTGGTTTGACATTTTTTTCACAAATTTAAGCAGCTCTCAGATGTCTTCAGAAAAGATGGGCGACACGCTTCGGGCAAAAAGGCCCACAGGTCACGAATTGCCGCACCTGCTCTGAGCTCCCCGTTTTCAACGGAACACCATGGTCCCGCCCTGCAGCAGTTCGTCGAGTGGTGCGACGCCTCCCGACTGGAACTGAACGTCAGTAAGACCAAGGACATGCTGATGACCTTCTCCAGAAAACAGAGAGAGCTTGCCTCGACAATCCCCACCACCATCCAGGGGGCTCCAGTGGAAACTGTATCCGAATACAAGTACCTGGGGACCATCCTGGACAACAACCTGAGGTTCTCCTCCAACACTGAGGTGATCCTGAAGAAATGCCACCAAAGGATGTACCTGCTCAGGAAACTGAACTCCTTCTCCGTCAGCAAGAAAATCCTCCTGACTTTCTACCAGGCATTCATAGAGTCCGTCCTCTCGTTCTCTTTGGCCTGCTGGTTCCACTCCCAGAGTCTGCAGGAGAAGAACCGCCTCGACAGCATCAGCAGAGTGTGCTCCAAGATCATTGGACTTCCCACTCGCCCACTGATTACAGTGTGTCAGCAGCAGATTCGTGGTCTGGCTGCTCAGATCATGAAGGACCCCTCACATGCTCTCTTCCCGCATTCGAATGGCTGCCTTCCGGCCGCAGGCTGCGGTGCCCAGCTTGCAGGACAGCGAGGAGGAGATCCACCTTCATCCCCAGGCTGTTCTTCTCTTAAACTCTTAAACTCTTAGTCCAATGAATCCTCCCACCCCACCACACAGACTCGCACACCCCATTGTGCAATACGGGTTACAGTGCAATACTTTGATGTGCAATACTGTTTTCACAGAGCAATTTTGTTCTCACTGTGCAATACTGTCTCTACTGTGTCCTTACAGTGCAATACTTGATGTGCAATACTGTTTTTCTCAGTGCAACTTAGCTTTTACTGTGTAATACTGTCCATACTGTGTCCTTACTGTGCAATCCTGTTCGATGTGCAAAACTACTTTGCTGCTGGAACCACAACCTCAAGACCTCAAGTGCTAAGCTACTCTCATCCTATGTTTTTCCTTTGTTCTGACTGTCTCTATAAGAAGCCGCTCTAGCACAACTCTAATTGCCCCACGGGGATAAATAAAGTTTTCTGAATCTGAATCTGAATCTGAAAACTCCTTCAGCCGGCGAAACCTTTTGCGGGCACTGAAAATCGATGGCTTTGCTCCTTTGTACTCGTAGGGGCAAAATACTTCACGACAAACCAACGTGACATCAAGCTCTTCTCTTATTGGATGCAATTTTTTCAACAGGAAGATTTGACGTTGGGACATTGAGCACGTGCGACTTTTGGACATATATGCTAACTGCTAATACATGCTAATACCGTGATTATGTTGGCTAAGTCATCTGTTTCCGAAGTCACATGACACCCGTGTTCCTTGTCGGTGTTCTCCCAGTCTCGGTTTATCGATGATCTTTGTCATTTCAGGCCAAGAAGCACATTTATTTTTCATGCTAGGAGAGTAAGCCAGGGTGCCCAAATCCGGTGCTCGAGAGCCCGACCCGACATGGTTTTCCCTTCTCCCACGCATCCGATTCAAATGATCCGGCTCCTCATCAGGCGTCATTTCGAAAACCGCGTCTCCTCAAGACTTACCGGCATTGGCGTGATCCGAGTCCAAATGGACCGCCGTGCTGAAAACGGCAACAAAAACAAGCCGTTGGAGCAAAGAGCCAAAGTCACGATGCATTTAGGTCGACTTGATCCCAAATCAAACAATCTGACGGGATAATTCCGCGTCGAAATTGCGCTCTGGCAGCAGCCGCGAGCCAACACTTAGCGCCAAAAGCGCCCTTTTATCTATTTGATTTATTTATCGTTGCGCATTAATGACTTTGGAGAAGCATCATCCTCATTGAGTTGAGCCGCCGCTTTTACATTTAAGGTGATTTCGAGCACTCAAAAAAAAAGCAAATCAAAGCACTCAGGTGCCGACTCGACGGGCTGCGGCGGCGCGGGCTCAGGGAAAAAAAAGTCATCGTGACAATAATCTTTCATGTTTATTTTGGGACTGATTTTTGGCTTTGGCTTTGTAATCCACGTGCTAACGGCATTATGTTGTGCCGCACCACGCTAGGATTTTTCCATTAACAGATCCGCTTGCGTCCATTAAGCTGTTAGCGGCGCCGCGTTTCGCAATTCCCCCCACCCCAGAGTCAGCTTTGCTTGTAAGCATTTTATTGGTTTTGGAGTTACGCATTTGTGTATGTCATTTTCATTTGAACAGATTTTTCTTATTTGGTTGGTTAGTCGAGAGTATGTTGACTGTCTTTTTAATGTGTAGGATTTCATTGGAGGAATAGAAGTGGGGTCAGTCATGAGCCCTGCGGCACACACCGAGTTGTAAAGAGGGAAAATCGGGTGAGTTAAAAGGAAAAAAAAGAACCCAATTCATATATGTAAGGAGAGGCAGCCGCGCTCGAGAGTGTCGTCTTCCCACAGACGATCCGTCAGGTGGTCGGCTTTGAAGCCGACCGGCAGCGTAAACCGACACCCTCAGACGCCCTTAATGGCCGCCTTAATGCGCTTGATGACTGTATGATGGTGAAGGTGCTGTTTAAAAAAAAAAAAAAAAAAAGAGCTATCATGAGTTTGGCCTCAAGGAGGACACGGAAACTGGAACCCGTCCATTATGTGCGCTTTTTACTAAAAAGGCTGCTGACAAAAAAAAAATAAAAAATACCAGCTTGTCTTACAGCCTCAAAGGTGGAAATGTTCGCACAAAGACGGTGATAAAAAAAAAAAAAAAAAAAAAAAAACAGCTGCTCAGGCACTTTGACGAACTGAGGTGTGAGAGGAGGTCACTGGCGGAAAGTTGAAGTAGAATGATTTGAATCAAGAGGCGCATCTTTCAAAACCGAACTTGTTGGGTTTATTGTTGGGGGTTTTTTTGGGGGGGGCACCCCTAATCCGCTTCCATAATTGATTTGTACTGTATGTTTAGAATTCCGTATGTCTTTGTGTACTGGATGTATCATTCTGGACTTGTTTGTGTCGTTCAAATCAAGGTTTGGATGCAGCTCTGACTTGGCATCTTTTGGATAACCGAAGTCGTGTTTATTTCTAATGTGCAAGGCGGCGGCGGCGGCGGCGGTTATCCTGGATAACTGGCGAGCCCGGAGAAGCCGCGCGTCCTTTCCGTCTCGTTCCTGGGCGCAACGAGGCGCCTCATAAATAAATGCATTTGCCCTAATTAGCCGGCGCGGCGGCGCCTTCTTTTGGGAGACGAACAAGATGAAGATCACGATGATGGTGATGATGACGAGGAAGAGAGCACGGGGAGGCGTCCTTTTGGAGCAGATGCTAACCCCAACAGCTCCTTTCATGTCAATCTATTAAGCCGCCCCTCGCTGGGTGCTGATCCTTTTGCTCCTCGGGCCGCCAGCTGGACTTCGCCAGTGCCGATAATCTGGAAACCGGGGATCATCGAGTGAAGTGAGAGGGTGAATGCGGACCAACAAACAAAAACCAAAAGAGACATTTTAAGAC
Source organism: Hippocampus mohnikei (assembly GCA_026261675.1). NCBI lineage: Eukaryota > Metazoa > Chordata > Actinopteri > Syngnathiformes > Syngnathidae > Hippocampus > Hippocampus mohnikei. The sequence goes on along the minus strand of JAKGUB010000332.1, from coordinate 15,993,509 downwards.
TATTACGGTTTTCATTTTTAAAAAATCTATTTGGTTGTAGTGTCGTGGACTAATTGGACATTTTGCGCGCCTGCCGACACTTTACTTGGTTATCATTCAAAATCAGCAGCGTTCACGGACGCTGGCCTGCAATGAGATCTGAAATCGATCGTTGAAAAAAAAGGAACTGGTCGAGAGTTAGCAAAGAGACCTGCACTCATCTGGCATTTCACTTTCGGACGCTTGACCGAGCTGTCATGAAAAATCCATCACGTTCTCGGATTCAAACGGCATCTGAAGAAAAGTTTGAACATTGAAAAAAACTGCGGAAAGCCTGACAAGAATCAAGACACGTTCAGCTTCCGCAGAGACGTCACCTGCTTATCATCAAACATCAAAAGGGGCTCATCTCAATTTGACCTGAGCAGAAGGAGAGTGTTCAACAGAAAGGACGTGGACGAATCCCCAGTTAGCATTTCAAAAAAAAGACCTCGGGGAGAGATTTGTCGGGAAGCAGAAAGTGAAAGGAAGTTGGCAAGGGGACACTTGGTGAGTTTGACGGTCATGGCTTCCTGACAGGAAATGGTGGCAAAGTGGCTCTCGACTTGCGTCCGAAGTTACACGCTCACACGCGCGCGAGCGCACACGAGCGTCAACATTTGTCCACAGCAATTTGCCGAGTGCTCCGGATCAGCGGCGGCGCATCGGGTCCGGACATTAGCGATATTAGCGCTCCGTATGTGCGCCCGGTCACCTGACGCTCAAGGTCACCTTCATTAAATGCCCGCCCTCGAATCAAATCCCGCACAGCAACCCGTTTATTTATAGCGTGCGAGCGCGCACACACACACACACACACACGTACACACGTGGATTTGGTTGGTTAAATGCAGTGGCAGGAAATAGGATTAAAGACGCAAACAAATTACCTAAGTGGGCCGCTCCGTGAGCAGCGCACACGAGTTTTGTTCGGGCCATAAAATGATTGACAAGAAATATAACTCGGCTCCACAAGCCCCAATCTGGATCAAATCTGGATCTTCACTGAAGAGATCCATTCATATCGATCTCTGTCCATGGCTTGTCAGTGCGCCACCTAGTGGTGACGGGACATATACCTCCAAAAGTACTACGAGCCTTCGCACTGTAACTGCACTGGACGGCTGGCTGATGCCGCACACACACACACACATACAAACCCCCCCCCAAAAAACCACAAGCGCTCAGCCTTAAAAGTCGTCATCCTCAATCCAATCACTTTGTCTGGAGTAATTAAAATGATTATCTTAATGAGCTTAATTAACTACATTTGACTACGGGACACAGCCATATGGCGGTGGAAAACAAAGACGGCAGCTAATTAAAGTTAAAATAATGCAGGTTTTAATTAACTCAACCCCGAGGCGTCAACATTTTCACATGTATCCCAGCTGATAATTAAAAAGTCCTCCTGCCCGAGCTGTTTTTTTTTTCCTTCTCCTCCTCCTCCTCCTCCTCCTCGTCATCGTCGTACTTGCGAGCTAATTAAATCTGGAAATAAATTAGCAACGCCACAACGCTCCAAATATGAAGATGACTTCACTTTCTAATGAAATTAATTAACTGTGCCGGACGGAGGGACGGACGGACGGACGGACGGAGACTCGTCCGTCAGCCTCGGGCGGCTCATTTACAATTGGAATGAAGACGCGGCTCTCTCGGCCAATCAGAATGCAGACGCGACAATCGCGCAAAGAGATTTGGCCTGGAGCAAATGGCTCGTCACCTGTAGCGTACAACGTAGCGCGTCGCCTCGAGTACACATCGGATGCCGCGTACATTGGTGAGAAAGTCTGCACACCCTTGTTCCTATGCCAAATTTTTGTGACATGAAAAAAAAGTGACATTGTGACTTGTAGCCTGTACAAATCAATGGAAAAAATAAAACACGTTTACTTAAGTTACTCAGAAAGGCTTGAAATTGGTCTCCGGTGTGTGCCGACTCTCATTTCGGATGACCTTGACTGTGATTGGTTCATGGCGAACACAGCCACCTCCCCAGTTAACACATGAGTTCAGATTTGTGTGTGTGTGTGTGTCTGTGTGTGTGTGTGTGTGTGTGTGTGTGTGTGTGTGTGTATAGACTTATTTTTCGATCGACTATTCAGATACAGTGATGCCTCGTGTTTGTAAACCAGGAGAGAGAGAGAGAGAGAGCAGCCACACATGCCAGGACCTGCTGCACAGCCTGGGAGGGGTCTCCTTGCTAGCCCATGAGTGAAGACCCCCCTCCCTCCCCCCATATCCACCTCTTCAATGGCTCGGCAGCTCTGGGGCGTGGCGCCGTGTTCACAGGGGAGGCACAAACGTGATCATGTGTAGCATGTAGCGCTAAATGTAGCCGCCTTACTATACATGGTTGTTTAGAACAACAACAAAAAAAAAACGCCTTACTATACATGGTTGTTTAGAAAAACAAAAAAAAAAAAAAAACGCCTTACTATACATGGTCGTTTAGAAAAACACAAAAAACAAAAAAACGCCTTACTATACATGGTCGTTCAGAAAAACAAACCCCCCCCCCAAAAAAGCCTTATTCTACATTGTCATTTAGAAAAGAAAAAAAAAGCCTTACTATACATGGTCGTTCAGAAAAACAAAAAAAACGCCTTACTATACATGGTCGTTCGGAAAAACACAAAAAAAAAAAAAAACGCCTTACTATACATGGTCGTTTAGAAAAAAAAAACGCCTTACTATACATGGACGTTCAGAAAAACAAAAAAAACAAAAAAACGCCTTACTATACATGGTCATTTAGAAAAAAAAACAAACAAAAAAAACGTCTTACTATACATGGTCATTTAGAAAAAAAAACACAAAAAAAACGCCTTACTATACATGGTCGTTTAGAAAAACACAAAAAAACGCTTTACTATACATGGTCGTTCAGAAAAACAAAAAAAAAAAAAACGCCTTACTATACATGGTCGTTCAGAAAAACAAAAAAACGCCTTACTATACATGGTCGTTCAGAAAAACACAAAAAAAAAAAAAACGCCTTACTATACATGGTCGTTCAGAAAAACAAAAAAAAAAAAACGCCTTACTATACATGGTCGTTTAGAAAAACACAAAAAAACGCTTTACTATACATGGTCGTTCAGAAAAATAAAAAAAACAAAAAAACGCCTTACTATACATGGACGTTCAGAAAAACAAAAAAACGCCTTACTATACATGGTCATTTAGAAAAAAAAAAACAAAAAAAACGCCTTACTATACATGGTCGTTTAGAAAAACACAAAAAAACGCTTTACTATACATGGTCGTTCAGAAAAACAAAAAACGCCTTACTATACATGGTCGTTCAGAAAAACACAAAAAACGCCTTACTATACATAGTCGTTCAGAAAAACACAAAAAACTAAAAAACGCCTTACTATACATGGTCGTTTAGAAAAACACAAAAAAACGCCTTACTATACATGGTCATTTCGAAAAAAAAAAACCCTTACTATACATGGTCGTTTAGAAAAACACAAAAAAACGCCTTACTATACATGGTCATTTCGAGAAAAAAAACCCTTACTATACATGGTCATTTCGAAAAAAAAACCCTTACTATACATGGTCGTTTAGAAAAACACAAAAAAACGCCTTACTATACATGGTCATTTCGAAAAAAAAACCCTTACTATACATGGTCATTTCGAAAAAAAAAACCCTTACTATACATGGTCGTTTAGAAAAAAAAAACCCTTACTATACATGGTCGTTTAGAAAAACACAAAAACGCCTTACTATACATGGTCGTTCAGAAAAACAAAAAACGCCTTACTATACATGGTCGTTCAGAAAAACACAAAAAAACGCCTTACTATACATGGTCGTTCAGAAAAACAAAAAAACAAAAAAACAAAAAAAGCCTTACTATACATGGTCGTTCAGAAAAACACAAAAAAAAAAACGCCTTACTATACATGGTCGTTCAGAAAAACAAAAAAAGCCTTACTATACATGGTCGTTCAGAAAAACAAAAAAAAAAAAAAAACGCCTTACTATACATGGTCGTTCAGAAAAACAAAAAAACGCCTTACTATACATGGTCGTTCAGAAAAACAAAAACAAAAAAAAACGCCTTACTATACATGGTCGTTCAGAAAAACAAAAAAAAAAAAAAAACGCCTTACTATACATGGTCGTTCAGAAAAACAAAAAAAAAGCCTTACTATACATGGTCGTTCAGAAAAACAAAAAAAAAAAAAAAAACGCCTTACTATACATGGTCGTTCAGAAAAACACAAAAAACGCCTTACTATACATAGTCGTTCAGAAAAACACAAAAAACTAAAAAAACGCCTTACTATACATGGTCATTCAGAAAAACAAAAAACAAAAAAACCCGCCTTACTATACATGGTCGTTTAGAAAAACACAAAAACCCGCCTTACTATACATGGTCGTTTAGAAAAACACAAAAAAACGCCTTACTATACATGGTCGTTTAGAAAAACACAAAAAAAACGCCTTACTATACATGGTCGTTCAGAAAAACAAAAAAACAAAAAAACGCCTTACTATACATGGTCATTTAGAAAAAAAAAAAAACCCTTACTATACATGGTCGTTCAGAAAAACACAAAAAAAAAACGCCTTACTATACATGGTCATTTCGAGAAAAAAAACCCTTACTATACATGGTCATTTCGAAAAAAAAAACCCTTACTATACATGGTCGTTTAGAAAAACACAAAAAAACGCCTTACTATACATGGTCATTTAGAAAAAAAAAAAAAAACGCCTTACTATACATGGTCGTTTAGAAAAACACAAAAAAACGCCTTACTATACATGGTCATTTCGAAAAAAAAAAAACCCTTACTATACATGGTCATTTCGAAAAAAAAAAAAAAAAAAAAACCCTTACTATACATGGTCGTTTAGAAAAACACAAAAAAAACGCCTTACTATACATGGTCATTTCGAAAAAAAAAACCCTTACTATACATGGTCGTTTAGAAAAACACAAAAAAACGCCTTACTATACATGGTCATTTCGAAAAAAAAAACCCTTACTATACATGGTCGTTTAGAAAAACACAAAAAAACGCCTTACTATACATGGTCGTTTAGAAAAAAAAAAAAACCCTTACTATACATGGTCGTTTAGAAAAACACAAAAAAACGCCTTACTATACATGGTCATTTCAAAAAAAACCCTTACTATACATGGTCGTTTAGAAAAAAAAAAACCTTACTATACATGGTCGTTCAGAAAAACACAAAAAAAAAAAAAAAAAAAAAAAACCTTACTATACATGGTCATTTAGAAAAAAAAAAAAAAAAAAAACGCCTTACTATACATGGTCATTTAGAAAAAAAAACACAAAAAAAACGCCTTACTATACATGGTCGTTTAGAAAAACACAAAAAAAAACTATACATGGTCATTCAGAAAAAAAAAACGCCTTACTATACATGGTCATTCAGAAAAAAAAAAAACTATACATGGTCTTACTATACATGGTCGTTCAGAAAAAAAAAAACTATACATGGTCGTTTAGAAAAACAAAAAAAACGCCTTACTATACATGGTCGTTCAGGAAAACAAAAAAACACCTTACTATACATGGTCGTTCAGAAAAACACAAAAAACAAAAAAAAACGCCTTACTATACATGGTCGTTCAGAAAAAAAAATACATGGTCGTTCAGAAAAACCCTTACTATACATGGTCGTTCAGAAAAAAAAAAAAAAAAAACCCTTACTATACATGGTCGTTCAGAAAAACACAAAAAACGCCTTACTATACATGGTCGTTCAGAAAAAAAAAAAAAAAAAACCTTACTATACATGGTCATTCCGAAAAAAAAAACCCTTACTATACATGGTCGTTTAGAAAAACACAAAAAAACGCCTTACTATACATGGTCGTTCAGAAAAACAAAAAACTATACGCCTTACTATACATGGTCATTTCGAAAAAAAAAAGCCTTACTATACATGGTCGTTCAGAAAAACACAAAAAACGCCTTACTATACATGGTCATTCAGAAAAACAAAAAAAAAAAAACCCTTACTATACATGGTCGTTCAGAAAAACAAAAAAACCCTTACTATACATGGTCGTTCAGAAAAACACAAAAACAAAAAAAAACGCCTTACTATACATGGTCGTTCAGAAAAACAAAAAAACCGCCTTACTATACATGGTCATTTCAGAAAAAAAAAAAAAGCCTTACTATACATGGTCGTTCAGAAAAACACAAAAAACGCCTTACTATACATGGTCTTAGAAAAAAAAAACCCTTACTATACATGGTCGTTCAGAAAAACAAAAAAAACGCCTTACTATACATGGTCGTTCAGACAAAAAGAAAAACAAAAAAAAACGCCTTACTATACATGGTCGTTACTAGAAAAACACAAAAAAAAAAAAACGCCTTACTATACATGGTCGTTCAGAAAAACAAAAAACCCTTACTATACATGGTCATTTCAGAAAAAAAAAAAAAAAAAAAAACGCCTTACTATACATGGTCGTTCAGAAAAACACAAAAAAAAAAACGCCTTACTATACATGGTCGTTCAGAAAAAAAAAAAACGCCTTACTATACATGGTCGTTCAGAAAAACACAAAAAAACGCCTTACTATACATGGTCGTTCAGAAAAACAGAAAAAAAAAAACCCTTACTATACATGGTCGTTCAGAAAAACACAAAAAAAAAAACGCCTTACTATACATGGTCGTTCAGAAAAACAAAACCCTTACTATACATGGTCTTTCAGAAAAACACAAAAAACAAAAAAAACGCCTTACTATACATGGTCGTTCAGAAAAACACAAAAAACTATACATGGTCGTTTCGGAAAAACGCCTTACTATACATGGTCGTTCAGAAAAAAAAAAAAAAAAAAAAAACCCTTACTATACATGGTCATTTCAGAAAAAAAAAAAAAAGAAAAAAAAACCCTTACTATACATGGTCGTTCAGAAAAACACAAAAAAAAAAAAAAAACGCCTTACTATACATGGTCGTTCAGAAAAACAAAAAAAAAAAAAAAACCCTTACTATACATGGTCATTCAGAAAAAAAAAAAAAAGCCCTTACTATACATGGTCGTTTAGAAAAACACAAAAAAACGCCTTACTATACATGGTCATTTCGAAAAACAAAAAAACCTTACTATACATGGTCGTTTCAAAAAAAAAAAAAAACGCCTTACTATACATGGTCGTTCAGAAAAACACAAAAAAAAAAAAAACGCCTTACTATACATGGTCGTTCAGAAAAACAAAAAACCCTTACTATACATGGTCGTTCAGAAAAACACAAAAAAAAAAAAACGCCTTACTATACATGGTCGTTCAGAAAAACACAAAAAAAACGCCTTACTATACATGGTCGTTCAGAAAAACAAAAACGCCTTACTATACATGGTCGTTCAGAAAAACAAAAAAAAAGCCTTACTATACATGGTCGTTCAGAAAAACACAAAAAAAAAACATGGTCGTTCAGAAAAACCCCTTACTATACATGGTCGTTCAGAAAAACAAAAAAAAAAAAACGCCTTACTATACATGGTCGTTCAGAAAAACACAAAAAACAAAAAAAACGCCTTACTATACATGGTCGTTCAGAAAAACAAAAAAAAAGAAAAAAAACGCCTTACTATACATGGTCGTTCAGAAAAAAAAAACGCCTTACTATACATGGTCGTTCAGAAAAACACAAAAAAAAAAAAAAAACGCCTTACTATACATGGTCGTTCAGAAAAACACTATACATGGTCGTTCAGAAAAACACAAAAAACGCCTTACTATACATGGTCATTCGGAAAAACACAAAAAACTAAAAAAACGCCTTACTATACATGGTCGTTCAGAAAAACACAAAAAAACGCCTTACTATACATGGTCGTTCAGAAAAAAAAAAAACGCCTTACTATACATGGTCGTTCAGAAAAACAAAAAACGCCTTACTATACATGGTCGTTCAGAAAAACAAAAAAACGCCTTACTATACATGGTCGTTCAGAAAAACACAAAAAACAAAAAAACGCCTTACTATACATGGTCGTTCAGAAAAACAAAAAAAAAACGCCTTACTATACATGGTCATTTAGAAAAAAAAAAATAAAAAAAAACGCCTTACTATACATGGTCGTTCAGAAAAACACAAAAAAAAAACGCCTTACTATACATGGTCGTTCAGAAAAACACAAAAAACAAAAAAAACGCCTTACTATACATGGTCGTTCAGAAAAACACAAAAAAAAAAACGCCTTACTATACATGGTCATTTAGAAAAAAAAACCCTTACTATACATGGTCATTTCGAAAAAAAAAAAAACCCTTACTATACATGGTCGTTCAGAAAAACACAAAAAAAAAAAAAACGCCTTACTATACATGGTCGTTCAGAAAAACAAAAAAAAAACGCCTTACTATACATGGTCGTTCAGAAAAACACAAAAACAAAAAAACGCTTACTATACATGGTCGTTCAGAAAAACAAAAAAACTATACATGGTCGTTCAGAAAAACACGCCTTACTATACATGGTCGTTCAGAAAAACACGCCTTACTATACATGGTCGTTCAAAAAAAAACGCCTTACTATACATGGTCGTTCAGAAAAACAAAAAAAAAGAAAAAAAACGCCTTACTATACATGGTCGTTCAGAAAAACAAAAAAAAAAAAAACGCCTTACTATACATGGTCGTTCAGAAAAACAAAAAACTATACATGGTCGTTCAGAAAAACTTACTATACATGGTCGTTCAGAAAAACAAAAAAAAACGCCTTACTATACATGGTCGTTCAGAAAAAAAAAAACGCCTTACTATACATGGTCGTTCAGAAAAACAAAAAAAACGCCTTACTATACATGGTCGTTCAGAAAAACACAAAAAAAAAACAAAAAACGCCTTACTATACATGGTCGTTCAGAAAAACAAAAAAAAAAAAAAACGCCTTACTATACATGGTCGTTCAGAAAAACAAAAAAAAAAAAACGCCTTACTATACATGGTCGTTCAGAAAAACAAAAACGCCTTACTATACATGGTCGTTCAGAAAAAAAAAAACCCTTACTATACATGGTCGTTCAGAAAAACACAAAAAAACGCCTTACTATACATGGTCGTTCAGAAAAACAAAAAAACCCTTACTATACATGGTCGTTCAGAAAAACAAAAAAACAAAAACGCCTTACTATACATGGTCGTTCAGAAAAACACAAAAAAACGCCTTACTATACATGGTCGTTCAGAAAAACAAAAAACGCCTTACTATACATGGTCGTTCAGAAAAACAAAAAAACGCCTTACTATACATGGTCGTTCAGAAAAACACAAAAAAAAAAAAAAACGCCTTACTATACATGGTCGTTCAGAAAAACAAAAAAACGCCTTACTATACATGGTCGTTCAGAAAAACAAAAAAAAAGCCTTACTATACATGGTCGTTCAGAAAAACAAAAAACGCCTTACTATACATGGTCGTTTCAGAAAAAAAAAAACGCCTTACTATACATGGTCGTTCAGAAAAACACAAAAAAACGCCTTACTATACATGGTCGTTCAGAAAAACAAAAACGCCTTACTATACATGGTCGTTCAGAAAAACAAAAAAAAAAACGCCTTACTATACATGGTCGTTCAGAAAAACACAAAAAAAAAAAAACATGGTCGCCTTACTATACATGGTCGTTTCAGAAAAAAAAAAAACGCCTTACTATACATGGTCGTTCAGAAAAACACAAAAAACGCCTTACTATACATGGTCGTTCAGAAAAACACTATACATGGTCATTCAGAAAAAAAAAACGCCTTACTATACATGGTCGTTCAGAAAAACACAAAAAAAAAAAACGCCTTACTATACATGGTCGTTCAGAAAAAAAAAAAAAAAACGCCTTACGCCTTACTATACATGGTCGTTCAGAAAAACGCCTTAAAATGGTCGTTCAGAAAAACACAAAAAACAAAAACGCCTTACTATACATGGTCGTTCAGAAAAACACAAAAACGCCTTACTATACATGGTCGTTCAGAAAAACAAAAAAAAACGCCTTACTATACATGGTCATTTCAGAAAAAAAAAAACGCCTTACTATACATGGTCGTTCAGAAAAACACAAAAAAAAAAAAACGCCTTACTATACATGGTCGTTCAGAAAAACAAAAACGCCTTACTATACATGGTCGTTCAGAAAAAAAAAAAACGCCTTACTATACATGGTCGTTCAGAAAAACACAAAAAACGCCTTACTATACATGGTCGTTCAGAAAAAAAAAACCCTTACTATACATGGTCGTTCAGAAAAACAAAAACGCCTTACTATACATGGTCGTTCAGAAAAACAAAAAACGCCTTACTATACATGCCTTACTATACATGGTCGTTCAGAAAAACAAAAACGCCTTACTATACATGGTCGTTCAGAAAAACAAAAAAAAAAAACCCTTACTATACATGGTCGTTCAGAAAAAAAAAAAAAACGCCTTACTATACATGGTCGTTCAGAAAAACAAAAAACGCCTTACTATACATGGTCGTTCAGAAAAACAAAAAAAAAAAAAACGCCTTACTATACATGGTCGTTCAGAAAAACAAAAAAAAAAAAACCCTTACTATACATGGTCGTTCAGAAAAAAAAAACAAAAAAAAAACGCCTTACTATACATGGTCGTTCAGAAAAACACAAAAAAAAAACGCCTTACTATACATGGTCGTTCAGAAAAAAAAAAAAAAAACGCCTTACTATACATGGTCGTTCAGAAAAACAAAAAAAGCCTTACTATACATGGTCGTTCAGAAAAACAAAAAAACGCCTTACTATACATGGTCGTTCAGGAAAACAAAAAAACGCCTTACTATACATGGTCGTTCAGAAAAACAAAAAAAAAGCCTTACTATACATGGTCGTTCAGAAAAACAAAAAAAACGCCTTACTATACATGGTCGTTCAGAAAAACGCCTTACTATACATGGTCGTTCAGAAAAAAAAAAAAGCCTTACTATACATGGTCGTTCAGAAAAACACAAAAAAAAAAAAAACGCCTTACTATACATGGTCGTTTAGAAAAACAAAAAAAAAAAACGCCTTACTATACATGGTCATTTCGGAAAAAAAAAACCCTTACTATACATGGTCGTTTAGAAAAACACAAAAAAACGCCTTACTATACATGGTCGTTTAGAAAAACACAAAAAAACGCCTTACTATACATGGTCGTTCAAAAACGCCTTACTATACATGGTCGTTCAGAAAAACAAAAAAAAAAAACGCCTTACTATACATGGTCGTTCAGAAAAACACTATACAAAAAAACACAAAAAAAAAAAAAACGCCTTACTATACATGGTCGTTCAGAAAAACAAAAAAAAAAAACGCCTTACTATACATGGTCGTTCAGAAAAAAAAAAACGCCTTACTATACATGGTCGTTCAGAAAAACACTATACATGGTCGTTCAGAAAAACGCCTTACTATACATGGTCGTTCAGAAAAACAAAAAAAACAAAAAAAACGCCTTACTATACATGGTCGTTCAGAAAAACACAAAAAACAAAAAAAACGCCTTACTATACATGGTCGTTCAGAAAAACAAAAAAACGCCTTACTATACATGGTCGTTCAGAAAAACACAAAAAACAAAAAAAACGCCTTACTATACATGGTCGTTCAGAAAAACAAAAAAAACGCCTTACTATACATGGTCGTTCAGGAAAACAAAAAAACGCCTTACTATACATGGTCGTTCAGAAAAACAAAAAACGCCTTACTATACATGGTCGTTCAGAAAAACACAAAAAAAACGCCTTACTATACATGGTCGTTCAGAAAAACAAAAAACAAAAAAAACGCCTTACTATACATGGTCGTTCAGAAAAACAAAAAAAAAGCCTTACTATACATGGTCGTTCAGAAAAACACAAAAAAACGCCTTACTATACATGGTCGTTCAGAAAAAAAAACGCCTTACTATACATGGTCGTTCAGAAAAACACACAAAAAACGCCTTACTATACATGGTCGTTCAGAAAAACAAAAAAAAAACACAAAAAAACGCCTTACTATACATGGTCGTTCAGAAAAACACAAAAAAACGCCTTACTATACATGGTCGTTCAGAAAAACAAAAAACGCCTTACTATACATGGTCGTTCAGAAAAACAAAAAAAAACGCCTTACTATACATGGTCGTTCAGAAAAACAAAAAAAAACTATACATGGTCACTATACATGGTCGTTCAGAAAAACAAAAAAAAAAAACCTTACTATACATGGTCGTTCAGAAAAAAAAAAAAAAAAAAAACGCCTTACTATACATGGTCGTTCAGAAAAACAAAAAACGCCTTACTATACATGGTCGTTCAGAAAAACACAAAAAACGCCTTACTATACATGGTCGTTCAGAAAAAAAAAAAAAAAAAACGCCTTACTATACATGGTCGTTCAGAAAAACAAAAAAAAAAACGCCTTACTATACATGGTCGTTCAGAAAAACACAAAAAAACGCCTTACTATACATGGTCGTTCAGAAAAACAGAAAAAAAAACGCCTTACTATACATGGTCGTTTCAAAAAAAAAAAAACGCCTTACTATACATGGTCGTTCAGAAAAACACAAAAAAAAAAAAACGCCTTACTATACATGGTCGTTCAGAAAAACAAAAAAAACGCCTTACTATACATGGTCGTTCAGAAAAACAAAAAAAAAAAAAAACGCCTTACTATACATGGTCGTTCAGAAAAACACAAAAAAAGCCTTACTATACATGGTCGTTCAGAAAAACAAAAAACGCCTTACTATACATGGTCGTTCAGAAAAAAAAAAACGCCTTACTATACATGGTCGTTCAGAAAAACAAAAAAACGCCTTACTATACATGGTCGTTCAGAAAAACACAAAAAACAAAAAAACGCCTTACTATACATGGTCGTTCAGAAAAACAAAAAAACGCCTTACTATACATGGTCGTTCAGAAAAACACAAAAAACAAAAAAAACGCCTTACTATACATGGTCGTTCAGAAAAACAAAAAAAAGCCTTACTATACATGGTCGTTCAGAAAAACACAAAAAACGCCTTACTATACATGGTCATTCAGAAAAAAAAAAAAACTATACATGCCTTACTATACATGGTCGTTCAGAAAAACAAAAAAAAAAAAACGCCTTACTATACATGGTCGTTCGGAAAAACACAAAAAAAAAAAAAACGCCTTACTATACATGGTCGTTCAGAAAAACAAAAAACAAAAAAAACGCCTTACTATACATGGTCATTTAGAAAAAAAAAAAAAACGCCTTACTATACATGGTCGTTCAGAAAAACACAAAAAAAAACAAAAAAATGCCTTACTATACATGGTCATTCAGAAAAAGAAAAAAAAAGAAAAAAACGCCTTACTATACATGGTCGTTCAGAAAAACAAAAAAACGCCTTACTATACATGGTCGTTCAGAAAAACACAAAACAAAAAAAACGCCTTACTATACATGGTCGTTCAGAAAAACAAAGAAACGCCTTACTATACATGGTCGTTCGGAAAAACACAAAAACCAAAAAAAACGCCTTACTATACACTATACATGGTCGTTCAGAAAAACACAAAAAAAAAAAAACGCCTTACTATACATGGTCGTTCAGAAAAACAAAAAAACGCCTTACTATACATGGTCGTTCAGAAAAACACAAAAACCAAAAAAAACGCCTTACTATACATGGTCGTTCAGAAAAACAAAAAAAAAGAAAAAAAACGCCTTACTATACATGGTCGTTCAGAAAAACAAAAAAAAAAAAAACGCCTTACTATACATGGTCGTTCAGAAAAACACAAAAAAACGCCTTACTATACATGGTCATTCAGAAAAAAAAAAACGCCTTACTATACATGGTCGTTCAGAAAAACACAAAAAACTAAAACGCCTTACTATACATGGTCGTTCAGAAAAAAAAAAACGCCTTACTATACATGGTCGTTCAGAAAAACAAAAACGCCTTACTATACATGGTCGTTCAGAAAAACACAAAAAAACGCCTTACTATACATGGTCGTTCAGAAAAAAAAAAAAACGCCTTACTATACATGGTCGTTCAGAAAAACAAAAAAAAGCCTTACTATACATGGTCGTTCAGAAAAACACAAAAAACAAAAAAACGCCTTACTATACATGGTCGTTCAGAAAAACAAAAAAAAAAACGCCTTACTATACATGGTCGTTCAGAAAAACACAAAAACACTATACATGGTCGTTCAGAAAAACAAAAAACAAAAAACGCCTTACTATACATGGTCGTTCAGAAAAAAAAAAAAAAAAAACGCCTTACTATACATGGTCGTTCAGAAAAACAAAAAAAAAAAAAAAACGCCTTACTATACATGGTCGTTCAGAAAAACAAAAAAACGCCTTACTATACATGGTCGTTCAGAAAAACAAAAAAAAAAACGCGGTCCAGAAAAAAAAAAAAACGCCTTACTATACATGGTCGTTCAGAAAAACACAAAAAAAAAAAAAAAAAAGCCTTACTATACATGGTCGTTCAGAAAAACAAAAAAAACGCCTTACTATACATGGTCGTTCAGAAAAACAACGAAACGCCTTACTATACATGGTCGTTCAGAAAAACAAAAAAACGCCTTACTATACATGGTCGTTCAGAAAAACAAAAAAACACAAAAAAACGCCTTACTATACATGGTCGTTCAGAAAAACACAAAAAAACGCCTTACTATACATGGTCATTTCGAAAAAAAAAATGGTCGTTCAGAAAAACGCCTTACTATACATGGTCGTTCAGAAAAACACAAAAAAAAAACGCCTTACTATACATGGTCGTTTCGCCTTACTATACATGGTCGTTCAGAAAAAAAAAAAACGCCTTACTATACATGGTCGTTCAGAAAAACACAAAAAAAAAAACGCCTTACTATACATGGTCGTTCAGAAAAAAAAAACGCCTTACTATACATGGTCGTTCAGAAAAAAAACGCCTTACTATACATGGTCGTTCAGAAAAACAAAAAAAAAACGCCTTACTATACATGGTCGTTCAGAAAAAACTAAAAAGAAAAACAAAAAAAAACGCCTTACTATACATGGTCGTTCAGAAAAACACAAAAAACGCCTTACTATACATGGTCGTTCAGAAAAACACAAAAAAACGCCTTACTATACATGGTCGTTCAGAAAAACACAAAAACGCCTTACTATACATGGTCGTTCAGAAAAACAAAAAAAAACGCCTTACATACAAAAAAACACAAAAACGCCTTACTATACATGGTCGTTCAGAAAAACAAAAAACGCCTTACTATACATGGTCGTTCAGAAAAACACAAAAAAAAAAAAAACGCCTTACTATACATGGTCGTTCAGAAAAACAAAAAAAAACGCCTTACTATACATGGTCGTTCAGAAAAACAAAAAAAAAGCCTTACTATACATGGTCGTTCAGAAAAACAAAAAAAACGCCTTACTATACATGGTCGTTCAGGAAAACAAAAAAACACCTTACTATACATGGTCGTTCAGAAAAACAAAAAAACAGCCTTACTATACATGGTCGTTTCAAAAAAAAAACGCCTTACTATACATGGTCGTTCAGAAAAACAAAAAACGCCTTACTATACATGGTCGTTCAGAAAAACAAAAAAACGCCTTACTATACATGGTCGTTCAGAAAAACAAAAAAAAAGCCTTACTATACATGGTCGTTCAGAAAAACACAAAAAACAAAAAAAACGCCTTACTATACATGGTCGTTCAGAAAAACAAAAAAAAAAAAACGCCTTACTATACATGGTCGTTCAGAAAAACAAAAAACTATACATGGTCATTTCAAAAAAAAAACCCTTACTATACATGGTCGTTCAGAAAAACAAAAAAAAAACGCCTTACTATACATGGTCGTTCAGAAAAACAAAAAAAAAACGCCTTACTATACATGGTCGTTCAGAAAAACAAAAACGCCTTACTATACATGGTCATTTAGAAAGACAAAAACAAAAAACAAAAAAAGCCTTACTATACATGGTCATTTAGAAAAAAAAAAACGCCTTACTATACATGGTCGTTCAGAAAAACAAAAAAAAAGCCTTACTATACATGGTCGTTCAGAAAAACACAAAAAAAAAAAAAAACGCCTTACTATACATGGTCGTTCAGAAAAACAAAAAAACGCCTTACTATACATGGTCGTTCAGAAAAACAAAAACGCCTTACTATACATGGTCGTTCAGAAAAACACAAAAAGAAAAACAAAAACGCCTTACTATACATGGTCGTTCAGAAAAACAAAAAAAAAAAAAAACGCCTTACTATACATGGTCGTTCAGAAAAAAAAAAAAAAAAAAACGCCTTACTATACATGGTCGTTCAGAAAAACAAAAAAAAAGCCTTACTATACATGGTCGTTCAGAAAAACAAACAAAAAAAAAAGCCTTACTATACATGGTCATTTCGAAAAAAACAAAAAAAACGCCTTACTATATATGGTCGTTTAGAAAAAAAAAACGCCTTACTATACATGGTCGTTCAGAAAAAAAAAAAACGCCTTACTATACATGGTCGTTCAGAAAAACACAAAAAACAAAAAAAACGCCTTACTATACATGGTCGTTCAGAAAAACAAAAAAAAAAAAAACGCCTTACTATACATGGTCGTTCAGAAAAACAAAAACGCCTTACTATACATGGTCGTTCAGAAAAACAAAAAAAACGCCTTACTATACATGGTCGTTCAGAAAGAAAAACGCCTTACTATACATGGTCGTTTAGAAAAACACGCCTTACTATACATGGTCGTTCAGAAAAACAAAAAAAAAAAAGCCTTACTATACATGGTCGTTCAGAAAAACACAAAAAAACGCCTTACTATACATGGTCGTTCAGAAAAACAAAAAAAACGCCTTACTATACATGGTCGTTCAGAAAAACACAAAAAACAAAAAAAACGCCTTACTATACATGGTCGTTCAGAAAAACAAAAAAACGCCTTACTATACATGGTCGTTCAGAAAAAAAAAACGCCTTACTATACATGGTCGTTCAGAAAAACAAAAAACGCCTTACTATACATGGTCGTTCAGAAAAACAAAAAAAAAAACGCCTTACTATACATGGTCGTTCAGAAAAAAAAAAACGCCTTACTATACATGGTCGTTCAGAAAAACAAAAAAAAAAAAAAAACGCCTTACTATACATGGTCATTTAGAAAGACAAAAACAAAAAACAAAAAAAGCCTTAGTATACATGGTCATTTAGAAAGAAAAAAAACGCCTTACTATACATGGTCGTTCAGAAAAACAAAAAAAAAGCCTTACTATACATGGTCGTTCAGAAAAACAAAAAAAAGCCTTACTATACATGGTCGTTCAGAAAAAAAAAAAAAAAAAGCCTTACTATACATGGTCGTTCAGAAAAACACAAAAAAAAAAACGCCTTACTATACATGGTCGTTCAGAAAAACAAAAAAAAAAAAACGCCTTACTATACATGGTCGTTCAGAAAAACAAAAAAACGCCTTACTATACATGGTCGTTCAGAAAAACAAAAAAACGCCTTACTATACATGGTCGTTCAGAAAAACAAAAAACGCCTTACTATACATGGTCGTTCAGAAAAACAAAAAAAAACAAAAAACGCCTTACTATACATGGTCGTTCAGGAAAACAAAAAAACGCCTTACTATACATGGTCGTTCAGAAAAACAAAAAAAAAAAAACGCCTTACTATACATGGTCGTTCAGAAAAACAAAAAAAAAACGCCTTACTATACATGGTCGTTCAGAAAAACAAAAAAAAAAAAAAAACGCCTTACTATACATGGTCGTTCAGGAAAACAAAAAAACACCTTACTATACATGGTCGTTCAGAAAAAAAAAAAAAAACCCTTACTATACATGGTCGTTCAGAAAAAAAAAAAAAAAAACGCCTTCCTTTACATGGTCGTTCAGAAAAACAAAAAAAACTAAAAAACGCCTTACTATACATGGTCGTTCAGAAAAACAAAAAAACAAAAACGCCTTACTATACATGGTCGTTCAGAAAAACAAAAAAAAAAACGCCTTACTATACATGGTCGTTCAGAAAAACACAAAAAACAAAAAAAACGCCTTACTATACATGGTCGTTCAGAAAAACAAAAAAACGCCTTACTATACATGGTCGTTCAGAAAAACAAAAAAAAAAAAAAACGCCTTACTATACATGGTCGTTCAGAAAAACAAAAAAAAACGCCTTACTATACATGGTCGTTCAGAAAAACACGCCTTACTATACATGGTCGTTCAGAAAAACAAAAAAACGCCTTACTATACATGGTCGTTCAGAAAAACAAAAAAACGCCTTACTATACATGGTCGTTCAGAAAAACAAAAAAACGCCTTACTATACATGGTCGTTCAGAAAAACACAAAAACTATACATGGTCGTTCAGAAAAACCTTACTATACATGGTCGTTCAGAAAAACAAAAAAACGCCTTACTATACATGGTCGTTCAGAAAAACACAAAAAACAAAAAAAACGCCTTACTATACATGGTCGTTCAGAAAAAAAAAAAAACGCCTTACTATACATGGTCGTTCAGAAAAACACAAAAAACGCCTTACTATACATGGTCGTTCAGAAAAAAAAAAAAAAAAAAACGCCTTACTATACATGGTCATTTAGAAAAAAAAAAAAACGCCTTACTATACATGGTCGTTCAGAAAAACAAAAAAGCCTTACTATACATGGTCGTTCAGAAAAACAAAAAAAAAAACGCCTTACTATACATGGTCGTTCAGAAAAACACAAAAAAAAAAAAACGCCTTACTATACATGGTCGTTCAGAAAAACAAAAAAAAAAAAAACGCCTTACTATACATGGTCGTTCAGAAAAACAAAAAAAAAGAAAAAAAACGCCTTACTATACATGGTCGTTCAGAAAAACAAAAAAACGCCTTACTATACATGGTCGTTCAGAAAAACAAAAAAAAAAACGCCTTACTATACATGGTCGTTCAGAAAAACAAAAAAAAGCCTAACTATACATGGTCGTTCGGAAAAACACAAAAAAGAAAAAAAACGCCTTACTATACATGGTCGTTCAGAAAAACAAAAAAACGCCTTACTATACATGGTCGTTCAGAAAAACAAAAAAAAAAAAACGCCTTACTATACATGGTCGTTCAGAAAAACAAAAAAAAAGCCTTACTATACATGGTCGTTCAGAAAAACACAAAAAACACAAAAAACGCCTTACTATACATGGTCGTTCAGAAAAACAAAAACGCCTTACTATACATGGTCGTTCAGAAAAACAAAAAAACGCCTTACTATACATGGTCGTTCAGAAAAACAAAAAACAAAAAAAACGCCTTACTATACATGGTCGTTCAGAAAAACAAAAAAAAAAAACGCCTTACTATACATGGTCGTTCAAAAAAACGCCTTACTATACATGGTCGTTCAGAAAAACACGCCTTACTATACATGGTCGTTCAGAAAAACAAAAAAAAAAACGCCTTACTATACATGGTCGTTCAGAAAAACACAAAAAAAAAACGCCTTACTATACATGGTCGTTCAGAAAAACAAAAAAAAAAAAAACGCCTTACTATACATGGTCGTTCAGAAAAACAAAAAAACGCCTTACTATACATGGTCGTTCAGAAAAACACAAAAAAAAAACGCCTTACTATACATGGTCGTTCAGAAAAACACAAAAAACAAAAAAAACGCCTTACTATACATGGTCGTTCAGAAAAACAAAAACAAAAAAGCCTTACTATACATGGTCGTTCAGAAAAACAAAAAAAAACGCCTTACTATACATGGTCGTTCAGAAAAACACAAAAAAAAAAAACGCCTTACTATACATGGTCGTTCAGAAAAACAAAAAAAAAACAAAAAAAACGCCTTACTATACATGGTCGTTCAGAAAAACAAAAAAAAAGCCTTACTATACATGGTCGTTCAGAAAAACACAAAAAACAAAAAAAACGCCTTACTATACATGGTCGTTCAGAAAAACAAAAAAACGCCTTACTATACATGGTCGTTCAGAAAAACACAAAAAAAAAAACGCCTTACTATACATGGTCGTTCAGAAAAACACAAAAAAAAAAAAAAAAAAAAACGCCTTACTATACATGGTCGTTCAGAAAAACAAAAAAAAAAAAAAAAACGCCTTACTATACATGGTCGTTCAGAAAAACACAAAAAACGCCTTACTATACATGGTCGTTCAGAAAAACAAAAAAACGCCTTACTATACATGGTCGTTCAGAAAAACACAAAAACAAAAAAAACGCCTTACTATACATGGTCGTTCAGAAAAACAAAAAACGCCTTACTATACATGGTCGTTCAGAAAAACAAAAAAAAAATGGTCGTTCAGAAAAACACTAAAACGCCTTACTATACATGGTCGTTCAGAAAAAAAAACGCCTTACTATACATGGTCGTTCAGAAAAACAAAAAAAAAAAAAAACAAAAAAAACGCCTTACTATACATGGTCGTTCAGAAAAACAAAAAAAAACGCCTTACTATACATGGTCGTTCAGAAAAACACAAAATACATGGTCGTTCAGAAAAACACAAAAACGCCTTACTATACATGGTCGTTCAGAAAAAACAAAAAAAGCCTTACTATACATGGTCGTTCAGAAAAACAGAAAAACAAAACGCCTTACTATACATGGTCGTTCAGAAAAACAAAAAAACGCCTTACTATACATGGTCGTTCAGAAAAACAAAAAAAAAAACGCCTTACTATACATGGTCGTTCAGAAAAACAAAAAAAAACAAAAAAAACGCCTTACTATACATGGTCGTTCAGAAAAACACAAAAAAAAACGCCTTACTATACATGGTCGTTCAGAAAAACAAAAAAACGCCTTACTATACATGGTCGTTCAGAAAAACAAAAAAAAAAACGCTTACTATACATGGTCGTTCAGAAAAACAAAAAAAAAAAACGCCTTACTATACATGGTCGTTCAGAAAAACACAAAAACGCCTTACTATACATGGTCGTTCAGAAAAACAAAAAAAAAGAAAAAAAAACGCCTTACTATACATGGTCGTTCAGAAAAACAAAAAAAAGCCTAACTATACATGGTCGTTCGGAAAAACACAAAAAAGAAAAAAAACGCCTTACTATACATGGTCGTTCAGAAAAACACAAAAAACAAAAACGCCTTACTATACATGGTCGTTCAGAAAAACAAAAAAAAACGCCTTAAAAAAAAAACGCCTTACTATACATGGTCGTTCAGAAAAAACAAAAAACAAAAACGCCTTACTATACATGGTCGTTCAGAAAAACACAAAAACGCCTTACTATACATGGTCGTTTAGAAAAAAACAAAAAAACGCCTTACTATACATGGTCGTTCAGAAAAACAAAACAAAAACAAAAAGAAAAAAAAAACGCCTTACTATACATGGTCGTTCAGAAAAACAAAAAAACAAAAAAACGCCTTACTATACATGGTCGTTCAGAAAAACACTATACATGGTCGTTCAGAAAAAAAACGCCTTACTATACATGGTCGTTCAGAAAAACAAAAAAACGCTTTACGCCTTACTATACATGGTCGTTTCAGAAAAAACAAAAACGCCTTACTATACATGGTCGTTTAAAAAAAAAAAAAAAAACGCCTTACTATACATGGTCGTTTAGAAAACAAAAAAAAAAACGCCTTACTATACATGGTCGTTCAGAAAAACAGAAAAAAAAAAACAAAAAACGCCTTACTATACATGGTCGTTCAGAAAAACAAAAAAAACGCCTTACTATACATGGTCGTTCAGAAAAACTATACAAAAAACAAAAAAACAAAAAACGCCTTACTATACATGGTCGTTCAGAAAAACACTAAAAAAAAACCCTTACTATACATGGTCGTTTAGAAAAAAACAAAAAACGCCTTACTATACATGGTCGTTTACATGGTCGAAAAAAAACCCTTACTATACATGGTCGTTCAGAAAAACAAAAAACGCCTTACTATACATGGTCGTTTAGAAAAACACAAAAAACGCCTTACGCCTTACTATACATGGTCATTTCAAAAAAAACGCCTTACTATACATGGTCGTTTAGAAAAACAAAAACGCCTTACTATACATGGTCGTTTAGAAAAACAAAAAAACGCCTTACTATACATGGTCAAAAAAAAAAAACAAAAAAACGCCTTACTATACATGGTCGTTCAGAAAAACACAAAAAAAAACGCCTTACTATACATGGTCGTTCAGAAAAACAAAAAACGCAGCTTACTATACATGGTCGTTTAGAAAAACACAAAAAAAACGCCTTACTATACATGGTCGTTTCAGAAAAAAAAAAAACGCCTTACTATACATGGTCGTTCAGAAAAAAAAAAAAAACGCCTTACTATACATGGTCGTTCAGAAAAACACAAAAAACGCCTTACTATACATGGTCATTTCAGAAAAAAAAAAAACCCTTACTATACATGGTCGTTCAGAAAAACAAAAACAAAAAACGCCTTACTATACATGGTCGTTCAGAAAAAAAAAAAAAAAAAACGCCTTACTATACATGGTCATTTTACACGGTCGAGAAAAACAAAAAACGCCTTACTATACATGGTCGTTCAGAAAAACACAAAACAAAAAAACGCCTTACTATACATGGTCGTTTCAGAAAAAAAAAAAAAAACGCCTTACTATACATGGTCGTTCAGAAAAAAACGCCCTTACTATACATGGTCGTTTAGAAAAACACAAAAAACGCCTTACTATACATGGTCGTTTAGAAAAAACGCCTTACTATACATGGTCGTTCAGAAAAACAAAAAACGCCTTACTATACATGGTCGTTTAGAAAAACACAAAAACGCCTTACTATACATGGTCGTTCAGAAAAACAAAAAAACGCCTTACTATACATGGTCGTTCAGAAAAACACAAAAACAAAAATACGCCTTACTATACATGGTCGTTTCAGAAAAACATGGTCGTTCAGAAAAAACGCCTTACTATACAAAAAAAAAACGCCTTACTATACATGGTCGTTTAGAAAAACACAAAAAAAAAAAAACGCCTTACTATACATGGTCGTTCAGAAAAAAAAAAAAAAACCTTACTATACATGGTCGTTTAGAAAAACACAAAAACGCCTTACTATACATGGTCGTTCAGAAAAACACAAAAACGCCTTACTATACATGGTCGTTTAGAAAAACACAAAAACGCCTTACTATACATGGTTGTTCAGAAAAACAAAAACGCCTTACTATACATGGTCGTTTAGAAAAACACAAAAACGCCTTACTATACATGGTCGTTCAGAAAAACAAAAACGCCTTACTATACATGGTCGTTCAGAAAAACACAAAAACGCCTTACTATACATGGTCGTTCAGAAAAACAAAAACAAAAACGCCTTACTATACATGGTCATTCAGAAAAACAAAAACAAAAACCGCCTTACTATACATGGTCATTTAGAAAAACACAAAAACGCCTTACTATACATGGTCGTTCGAAAAACACAAAACAAAAAACGCCTTACTATACATGGTCGTTCAGAAAAACAAAAACAAAAAACGCCTTACTATACATGGTCATTCAGAAAAACAAAAACAAAAAACCCCTTACTATACATGGTCGTTTAGAAAAACACAAAAACGCCTTACTATACATGGTCGTTCGAAAACACAAAAACAAAAACGCCTTACTATACATGGTCATTCAGAAAAACAAAAACCAAAAAAACCCGCCTTACTATACATGGTCGTTTAGAAAAACACAAAAAAAAGCCTTACTATACATGGTCGTTCAGAAAAACACAAAAACCAAAAAAAACGCCTTACTATACATGGTCATTCAGAAAAACAAAAACTAAAAAAACCCGCCTTACTATACATGGTCGTTTAGAAAAACACAAAAAAGACTTACTATACATGGTCGTTCGAAAAACACAAAACAAAAAACGCCTTACTATACATGGTCGCTCGAAAAACAAAAACAAAAAAAGCCTTACTATACATGGTCGTTCGGAAAAACACAAAAACAAAAACGCCTTACTATACATGGTCATTCAGAAAACAAAAACAAAAACCCGCCTTACTATACATGGTCGTTTAGAAAAACACAAAAAATGCCTTACTATACATGGTCGTTCGAAAACACAAAAACAAAAACGCCTTACTATACATGGTCATTCAGAAAAACAAAAACAAAAACCCGCTTACTATACATGGTCGTTTAGAAAAACACAAAAAAGCCTTACTATACATGGTCGTTCGGAAAACACAAAAACAAAAACGCCTTACTATACATGGTCATTCAGAAAAACAAAAACAAAAACCCGCCTTACTATACATGGTCGTTTAGAAAAACACAAAAAAAAGCCTTACTATACATGGTCGTTCAGAAAAACACAAAAAACAAAAAAAACGCCTTACTATACATGGTCATTCAGAAAAACAAAAAACAAAAAAACCCGCCTTACTATACATGGTCGTTTAGAAAAACACAAAAAAAAGCCTTACTATACATGGTCGTTCGGAAAAACACAAAAAAAAAAAAAAAACGCCTTACTATACATGGTCGTTCGGAAAAACAAAAAACAAAAAAAAAGCCTTACTATACATGGTCGTTCGGAAAAACACAAAAAAACAAAAAAACGCCTTACTATACATGGTCGCTCGAAAAACAAAACCAAAAAACGCCTTACTATACATGGTCGTTCAGAAAAACAAAAAAGCCTTACTATACATGGTCATTTAGAAAAAAAAAATGCCTTACTATACATGGTCGTTCAGAAAACAAAAAAGCCTTACTATACATGGTCGTTTAGAAAACAAAACCCCGCCTTACTATACATGGTCGTTCAGAAAAACAAAAACGCCTTACTATACATGGTCGCTCGAAAAACACAAAAACAAAAACGCCTTACTATACATGGTCATTCAGAAAAAGAAAAACAAAAAAAAACGCCTTACTATACATGGTCGTTTAGAAAAACACAAAAAAGCCTTACTATACATGGTCGTTCGAAAAACACAAAAACAAAAACGCCTTACTATACATGGTCGTTCGAAAAACAAAAACAAAAAAGCCTTACTATACATGGTCGTTCGGAAAAACACAAAAAAACAACAAAAACGCCTTACTATACATGGTCGTTCAAAAAAACAAAAACCAAAAAAAACGCCTTACTATACATGGTCGTTCAGAAAAACCAAAAAAAAGCCTTACTATACATGGTCATTTAGAAAAAAAAAATGCCTTACTATACATGGTCGTTCAGAAAAACAAAAAAAAGCCTTACTATACATGGTCGTTTAGAAAAACAAAAAAACCCCGTCTTACTATACATGGTCGTTCAGAAAAACAAAAAAACGCCTTACTATACATGGTCGTTCAGAAAAACAAAAAAACGCCTTACTATACATGGTCGTTCGGAAAAACACAAAAACCAAAAAAAACGCCTTACTATACATGGTCGTTCAGAAAACACAAAAACAAAAAAGCCTTACTATACATGGTCATTTAGAAAAAACAAACGCCTTACTATACATGGTCGTTCAGAAATACAAAAAAAAAACGCCTTACTATACATGGTCGTTCGGAAAAACACAAAAAACAAAAAAAACGACTTACTATACATGGTCGTTCGAAAAAACACAAAAAACACAAAAAACGCCTTACTATACATGGTCGTTCGGAAAAACACAAAAAACAAAAAAAACGCCTTACTATACATGGTCGTTCGGAAAAACACAAAATAAAAAAAAACGCCTTACTATACATGGTCGTTCGGAAAAACACAAAATCAAAAAAAACGCCTTACTATACATGGTCATTTAGAAATACAAAAAAAACGCCTTACTATACATGGTTGTTCAGAATAACAAAAAAAAAGCCTTACTATACATGGTCGTTCAGAAAAACAAAAAAAAAGAAAAAAAAGCCTTACTATACATGGTCATTTAGAAAAGAAAAAAAAAATACGCCTTACTATACATGGTCGTTTAGAAAAAAAAAATGCCTTACTACACATGGACGTTCAGAAAAACAACAAAAACAAAAAAACGCCTTACTATACATGGTCATTTAGAAAAAGAAACCCACAAAAAAAACCGCCTTACTATACATGGTCATTTAGAAAAAAAAACAAACAAAAAAAACCCGTCTTACTATACATGGTCATTTAGATAAAAAACCCACCAAAAAAAAACGCCTTACTATACATGGTCATTTAGAAAAACACAAAAAAACGCCTTACTGAACAACCATGTTTTTTTGTTTTTCTGAACAACCATGTATCGTAAGGCGTTTTTTTGGAACGACCGCATCGAGTACGTTTTTTTTTTTTCTAAACAATCATGTATAGTAAGGCAGTTTTATTTTTTTTTCATTTATTAAAAAGTGAAAATTCTATCTATCTATCTATCTATCTATCTATCTATCTATCTATCTATCTATCTATGTATATGTACAGTACAAGTATATTCTTCTGTGCTTTTGCTTCTGCTATTTTCTACCCTTTTTCAGTGCGCTGATTCCAGTTTTCCACAAGAAAAGCTCTGACGAAACATTCCAGCGTTCTCAAATATCTTTTATTTTTCTCCACAAAATAAGATGAAAAATAAATAAACAAATTCAAATGACGTTACATAGTAAGGCATTTTTGAACAACTTTGTGTAGCAAGGCGTTTTTTTCCCCCTCGGTGACCTTAAAAGAGCAAATAACAAACAAAACAAAACAAAACCAAACAAAAAACCAACAAGTGTGTGCTGTGCTCTGATTGGCCTGCACGTGTTTCAGGGGTGTGACCGAACAAAGAAATGGCTTCGGACATTCTCGGATCTCTTTGTAGGCAAAGAGCTCGTCACGCTTAACTGAAAGAACGAGACAGAGGTCATGTCAGCCACCTGAGGAAAATGAGCAAAAACGTGTCAAGATTTCGTTGAGAGGCCAAAGCGTGTGACAGGGGTTAAAAAGTACCCTTCCCCTCTCCTCACTGGCGTAACGTAGCAATTACGCTAACAATCCCGCCCCGAGGAAAGAGAAACGACGCCGATAAAATGTCGAGACGATAGCGTTCTTATCTTCATCTAACGGCCGGGCCGGCTTTCATTTGTCAGGCTGGAGCGTGAACAAGTGAAGCTCGCCACGTCGTACACAACGAAGCATGTAATCGGCGGCGCACATTGTAGCCTATAGCGTGCGGGATGCAAATTCTGCCACGCTCGGCTCGCAACCTTGCGTTGTGCTACGTGCGCTAACAGCGATGAGGAGAGCTCTGAACATTTTCGGTGCGTTTGTCGACGTGCTGCAAAACAGTTTCTAATTAGCGCTTTATCACTCTCTGCACGGAGGAGTATTTATAACTCGTCTCCGGCGACAAACGGGGTCCGCGTGGCCGACGGCCAGCGACGACATTTTGCCGGAGCTAATTAGCCGCATGGTTGCCCCCCCTCCCCGACAACATTTGTCAAGAAAACGTTGCCGCGTGTGCGTCGTGTCGTGTAACTGTTACTCTTCATTTTGGTACCCCGCGACACTTGAAATCTTTCTCGTGATGCACTTCCCTTAATCTTCAAGCTAATGAGACAACTGTCTCTAAAAAAAAAAATAACGTCCACATGAGTGGTCAATGTTGTGTGACTAGAAAGGAAACACCGCGACCAACAAGTGGTACGTCAAAGCCGTTCGTTATCCAAGATTTCCGGACACTTTGGTCATTAACAAAAAAAAAAAAAAACATTTGGCTTTCTTTTTCATGTTTCAGGTGGACTTACAAGAACATTTTTTTTTCATAATGGCTTTATATAATGAATGGCTAGCCACTGGTTAAAAAGGTTATTGGACACTTGGTTCATTAAAGCAAAGTCATGCCAAGTGTATGTTTAACCAGGAGGACATTGTCGCTAACTCGAATACACGCTGTCTCCTTTGGACGGCGGCGTCATGCTCAGCTAGCGGCATCTTGCACGCGCACGCGCACGCACACACCCGCACAAACGCGCGCGCGCGCACACAAACTCTTGTAGATTAATTTGAAGCGCCGGCTGACTTGTGATTCCTTTTAATTAACGGGAGAATTAGCGGCTTTGTTAGCGCGCCCTCCCGCAGGAAATGAGCCGCAGGGCTAACAAAAGCAGGATGCCGCACTTGTGACATTTTCAGCAAGTTCTGCCAAGCGATGCCTCCCAACGCCCGCAGGCTAAAATACACGGGGTGCAAAAAAATGTTAGCAGACGCCGAAGATCGCAGTTTGTCGCTGTTAGCGCACAATGCTAACCTTTTTCCTCCTGCCTCTTAAGCCCTGTTCACACGGGCAGATTTATTTCGGCGCTGCACCGGAGTATTTTGTTGCGATATAATTTTGCACCGGAACAAATTTTGTGGAGCGTTCACACGTACAAAGCCGCTGAGCGTAACAGCACGAGAGCAGCATCGACGCAGCTCCACTTGCTTTCACACGGGCAGTTCCTGTTGCGGAACAAACGACAGGAATGCGGAAGTAAAACATGCGCATGCGTAAAGAAAGAAGAAGGCGGGGAAAAGGAAGTACCATTTCCCCTCCTTCTTTGTGACAAAATGGCTTCTTCTCCGGAGAAATCAACGATGTGGTCGATAATCAGATGCCGCAGGAGAGAGAGAAAAGACCCGCCATGTTTTGAAGCGCAAAATACCCAGGATGCATGTTGGCAAGTACCCGGATGGACTCCTCTGACGCGTAGCGAGGCCACTCCCCGCAGTTTAGCGCTTGCTCTGGAGCAAATTTAACCCAGTTGCGTTCATACGTGCACATTTGCATCGGTGCTGCTTCGCAAACGAGCATTTGTTCTGGAGCAAATTTTTGAACCACCTCTCTGAGGTGGATTAAATTTGATCCGAAACAAGCTGTTTTCGGGCGCTATGCCGGAACAAAGTTGCACGTATGAACGCTCGAGGGGAGCAGTTTCGGAGTAGGTCTGAAATAAATCTGCCCGTGTGAACGGCCCTTTGGAGAGGCAGGAAGGGTTCGGTGAGGGTGACCCGATTGGATGTCGCAGTATGGATTCTTGAAGGGAGATTGCCCCTTCTGAGGCCCCTTCTCAAGGTTTCTCAAGTTTTTTGTTTGTTTGTTTTTCCTCGGAGTTCAGATCAAGGGATGTCATTAATTTGTCAACTGTGGGCATGTGAAGCCCTTTGAGACTTTTCTGTGATTAAGTGCGATAAAAATAGATTTGACTTGACTTGAAGGCTATTCGTTCGTTTCAGAAATGGGGGATGATTCGAGTTTTTGGAAAAATTAACCCTTTAGTTGGTCATTTTTCTTGTTTTATGCACTGGAAAAAAAAAGAACCAATTACTTTTGTTGTTTGGAAGCCAATCGGTCTGACCAAATATTTTACATTTGACCCATTTAAATTATTTAGTGTAACCTGAAAATTTTTGACTTCATCAAAACTAATGTATTGTGGTAAGGCAAAAACATTTTTTTCAAATGATCCGAAAGTAATTTGACTTATTACTAAATACAAATAGTCTTCTCAGTTTAACCTTGTACGTTTTGACTTCACATAAACCAGTTAGGTTTTTTTTGTTGTTGTCTCAAATAAAGATTTTAAATTGTCTTTATTTTATGCCTTTTAAAAATTTAACTGGTCCCCATCATGCCACCAGTTTAACGTACCGGTACATAAAATTCACACATTGTTTATTGTTCAATTATTGTTTTTAGCCAAATGGCTAACATTGTTCTTAAAAAAAATATGAAGATAATCCTTAGGACACTCCCAACCATCGTGACTGCGCAGTAAGGAAGGAAGTGTCACCTTGTCCCAGCAGCAGTTCAGTTATTCGGGAGCCATACCCCCGCCCCCTCCCCCAGACCGCTGCACCCGGTACGCCACCCGAACGGGCCTGTCTGCCGTGATGTACGCGGCGGCTATGCTATCTCGCACCGCAGAGCCCGGCGCGATTGTTCTTGATATTTTTTATGACGGAACCCTCAATCATAAACGGAGATTAGCGATTAGCTATCGCGAACTTAGCATGGCGCGGAATAGCATCAACATGTTATTATGGAAATGCTAACATCTGCTAACCCGCAAGTGCGCGTTCAAATGACCTCTCGGACGTCTTTCTGCTGCCTTCTCCTACCTCCCGGATACATCAGACGTCAATTTACTACTTCCTATGTCCTATGAACTCCCAGTAATACCTTCTGCTAGCCCCTCATGTTGTTCAATCCCTACTAATAGTTTCTACTACCTGCTCAACTACCTTCTCGTGTTCTTATACTAATGGTGAATACACTCTACTACCTTCTACTTCCTCCAACAACCTCGTACAACTCCCAACTACCTTCTACTATCTCCTCCTTATCTACTACCTTCTAATTGCTTCTAGTACCTACCAATTCCTTCTATGTTCTACTGTCCTGCTTGCTAACATACAACTAGCTACAGTGACAGGCTAATACCTCAACTACTTACCTCTAACTCGCATTTACTACCACATAATATCTTCTGGTACTTCCTATTACCTTCGAGTACTACATGCTAAGGTCTAACACTTACCAACTTTTAGTATGATCATCAGTACTGTATTCTATAGTGTAAATATTCCCATCTCCGGAATTCTATGAAAAGGAATTTCCTTCACCCGGAATAAAAACCTATGCATTAACATTTTGACTACGGTATTACATGTTACCGGAACTCGCGTAAGCGGAAATTCCACTACCCGTAACCCAGATGGAGGCGTAATGCCGCGGCAGCTTAAATACACGCAACGCCCAAGCGATGCTACGGAAAAGACACAACGCTCAGACAAGTTTTCACCCCGCGTTTTTCGATCATCAGATTCTAAACGACGACGTGTAAGTGAGTTTTGATAGCCGTGCATTTTATTGTAATTGTGAATGATTTTAACTTTATTCACTTAACGTCCTGTAGAACGCGGCCGAAGAAACGTGTTCGCTTTGCCATTTTCATTCATCAGATTCGGAACGAAGACGTGTAAGTGACTTTTTATTGCCCCGCGTTTTACTGTAATTGCGAAAGATTTTAACTTTATTCACTTACGTCGTGTAGTTCATGGCATCGAAACGTAGAAGAACTGTAATGACTGGAGCGGAGCGAGTGAAATGCATCCGTTTGAGCGAGGCTGGACACAAAGTTAAAAACATCCAGCAGACACTTGGAGTCGGAAAGACGCAAATCTACGAAACTTTAAAAAACAAGGCATCGATTCAACTCCTGATGGCAAGCCACCATCCAGCAAGGAAGCAATGTAAATCGCAACAAAAATCCTTCAGTATGCATAAGAATAACTTGGCGAGACAAATAAAGAGCTTGAAGCACGCACGCTTTACTTCTTAATTTGGAGACTGTGTTAGAATGTAATGTTTCAATATAAGTTGAAGTGCATTTCGGGAGGGCCTGCAATGTATTCCCTAGGATGAACCGGGAGGGGGGGGTTCACTGCACGAGGCAGATGGGTGCCAAAAAATGATGGGTTTGAAGCATCCATTTTCAGTCAACTCTCCGTGTGCGCTTTTCGCGAGCAAAAGGCCGCAGCTCGTCCTGGGGGCGTCCGTGCAAAGCGCTGTCGACAGCAGCGTGAGGTGCGAGGACAGCGGCGGCCACATTGGATCACGTCAGCGCTGGCGGTCGGTCGCCATCGCCCACCGCGGGTTCCCTGTCACCATTCACGCACACACACACGCACACACACACACACACACACACACACACACACACACACGCGCGCGCACGCAGCACTACCACGTCAATGCTGCTTAACTAATGTCATTAATGACTTCATTAACATTTCCATAATCTATTTTAATAAATCCGAGGCGGCGTTAATGAGCACTGGGAGGGGCTGCAGGCGATGGCAGCGTATGGAAATTCAAAGAGCAGCCTGACTCATGTCATGTGACTGATGTCATATGACTGGCGGGTACGTGCCCAATAACGGGGCCGTTCTTGCGTTAGCTCTCATTGTTGTTGTTCAGGTGCTCCGAAAAGAAAGATCATCACTGAAGAGTAGAAGACTAGAGACCAACATAAAAACACAGAAACTGTTTTCCTATTCATTGCATGGTGCCCTATCGAAAGCATTTCAGAATGATTTTATGGACTGGTATTCCCGTGGTGGCAGAATAAACACTGGCTAGAGCCGACCTGAACTGAAACAATGAGAAAAATGTTGTTTGGGGTTATGCCGCCAAATAATAAGATATACGGCAACTATGCAAAACGATGTTCCATAATCAGGAAAACAGAGACCAAGTATTGCTCAATGAAGAGTCCAGTCTTGGGACGGTGAGGTCCAACGGTGTCTCATGACTGGTGTGGTAAAAGGTCCTTATTAGGAGAGGTGGACTTCACAGAGTCAGCCCCCCCTCCCACCTCCACCCCACCGCCTCCCTGCGGCACGGGTGCCAGTGTCCTGCTGCCCCTTGTCAAGGGTGTCAGGCCGCATCCAACTCACCCCTTGGGGGGAAGGTGGAACAAGACCCCTACCCCTATTTGATATGTCCCTGACAGACCACATCAGGGTAGACCAACGGGCAGCGGAACGGTACTTCTGCCCAGTGCGTTAAGTGGACAAAAATAAGTGCCAGTACAGTACTCCCTTTATTTGACTGTTGCCAGGTAAAATGTCCAACCGCATTTGAATGCAACTCAAGTGTCGTGGGCATCGGGAGCCGTCAATGCTTCCAGTAGCTGCTAACGCTGGAGACTTGCAGTATCATACAATGATGGCGTGATTAACTTGCGGTTTCCTCGCGTCCAAAAGAAGCGAGCGAATATGATTTTGGGATGGCGGCGTTTTGATGTTGGTTGGCTGCAGCGATGGAATGGCACTAAAGCTCTGGTAAGTCAAATTGTCCAGGAGGTAAGTGAAGCCATGACAGCACCACGTGGGCCAACTTCACAATAAAAGTATTGGCATCATTTGGTAAGCTTTTATTTTGAAGTTAGCCTTTGTGTTAGCGGCGTGCTACGCTTTGAGTAGCTTCTTTCCTTGTCGAAACGACAGTGCACTGCGCACACGCCAAGTAAACTGTTATCGAAGGCAGAAAAAAAACTACCTATGACGACTTGAAACGAGTTAGAACCGGCGTGAGTACGAATATCGTACGTTTGTTGCTAGCGTCGTCACAAGAAGTCGCGGTTAAAAATGCGGTGCTGTTAATTACAGGCATGTGTTTTATGACTGTGACCTTTACGCGCTAAACTAATCAATCAATACGGGAAGGAGGCGGCCTATTGGGAATATTTACATATGCAGATTCCCAAAGTAGGCCACGGTTTATCCCCACACCATCATTATTAATATCTGGACAGTCAACCCAAATACATTTTCTGCATATTTTTACACAACCTGCACGTTATTAATTAGCCAGTGCCGCGGTAGAATTGACTCGGCCATGTTTAACCCACATGACTGGACGCAAAAATAATCATTATTCATTCTTTAATTACGCAGATACATAAAAGTAAGCTAACAGCTAGTTTTAGCGTCCGCCATCATTTTTGTTTATGTGTTTGCGAGCTGGCTACTACCTTCTGGTATAAACTAAATTATCAGTCCAGTTGTTGCCTTCAATGTTTTTCCTTTCAAACGGTTTCACCGCTAGCATCTCAACGAGAATCTGCTCCTACGTTCGCACTAATGTTTGCTAACCCCGTAAACAAAGACCACTGAGCAGTGCACTAAATGCTAACGAGAAAGTCTACCAACTATCGGGGGTGGGGGGTGGGGGGCTTGATGGTACTTGACATCACTAAAAGACAATTGATGAGAGCCATCAGCTAATTAGGCTCCCGATGCTAAAATCGTAGTTGATGTAAATGAGAAATCAAAGGCACAGTGCTGTGTGTTGCTTCCTGAGTTTTGCTTGCTTAGTTTGTTCCTTTGTTAGTTACTTCATAGATCATTTGTTAGTCACTTGAGTTTGCTCGTTTACTTTCAGAAAAGTTTGTTTGTTGTGCTTTGAGTAAGGCTGTTTATTTCGTTAGTTTGTTCCTTCATTACTTTTACGTTATTACCTATTACTCGTGTCGGGCCGAAACCTCCTCAGGCACAATTTGGTCAATTTGACATTTTTTTTTACACAAATCTTTCCTTGAAATGTGCCCCTTGTACAGGGTCAGAGGGGTTAGTCAGTCGCCACGGAGGCAAACGTGTGATTCAAGCGTCAGCTGCAATGTGCTTTAAACAGATAAAGGTTCGAGTGTGCAGCTGCGCATTCCTACTCGTAACACTCAGACTTGCTGGTGCATGAGCCACTCGACTAAAAACCACCTGCATCGCAGCGGCTACTACGCAAGCTCACTTTTTCCGGACGTGTCCTGACAAGAGAGAAAGTCATCGTGTTTGTTTGATTGAAAACTTTAAAACATGTTTGCTTTGGCACAAGAACACAAAAAGTTTTGTCTGGCCTGCGGGTGCAACAAACGCGGTCATAAATCAAAAGGTTTGGAGGAAATCTAAGCTCTGTGGGCCGTAGAGAGCATTTGCCACCATCCAATTTTGAAAAATTAAAACAAAAAACATCAAAGTAACAGTTCTAACTCTAACATTTTGGGTGATCAAAAATGGTACGGATTTTATTACCAATCGGCGTTCCCGGTATTGTACATCAAATATGACATAATTTAACGATTGACTAACTGACCAACCAAGCCTGCCCCGCACATTTCACTCGCTCCCTCACGCAAAATAAGACATCTAAAGAACTCATGAAAGAAATTAATCACAACCATAAAACAAATTCTAGGGGGGGGGGGGGTGAACACATTTTCCAAAGTTTGATGTATTTTATTTTTGTTTGGTTTTCCAGAGTCCCTGAACCTAATTAGCTAACTCATGAAAGAAAACAGTAACAAAAATATTAACATAAAAAGTACAGCGGTGAAAAAAAAAAAAGAATTGAAGAAACTAAAATCAACCCTGTTTTGTGTTGGCTTCCGTTGCTGTCAAAGCTCCACTGAGGAAAAAAAAATGAAAGTGTCAGTGATTAAACAAGCTCGAAAACTGTGTTGTTTTAAAAAGCTTGCGTCCGCCTCTCCGCTAGCTTACTGACATTTTTCATCATTTGAGAGGAGTGCTGAGCAAACAGGAATGTGTGATTGAGACTTTCAGTTCGGAGCCTTGACAAAGTCTCACCACAAAAATAAATCACAAGTCACGTCAGATTTACTTTTTTTTTCTTCAACCTTTTAAGGCCACTACTCATCATCGACATTCCTTATCGTTATCATCACCATAACGGCAGCCGCCCACGTCCACGTAATTTAAATACTCGTAATGTGCAACGACGTGATGGCTGACGTTTTATCGTGAAAGGTTCAATCAGGATCTTGCCGATACGCATTGTAACTATCGCAATCAAACCCCCTGACATCGGACTCACCATCTTAATTGACCAAAACCGCATGATTCACTCTGCTCCCCCGATGCACACTCACTCTCTTATGTTAGCCCTGCTTCTCAATCCTTTAAGTTCGTGATTAAGGTAGGGTACATTTTGTAAAAATTGTAACTTAGGACGGCCACAGCCATAAAGACAATCAGGCCATTTTTGTCCCAATTTTGCCCGTAAGTCCTTATGTGTGTCTAACGTATAGTTAGTGTGAATGTTTGTTCATTTGTTAGCTGACTAAGTATGTGATAAGAAATATCTTTTCAACTTTTAGGCTCCTTTCCTGATCACTGGAGGAAGAACTTGTTTTTTGTTTTGTCTACTAAGTAGCTGCCATTTGTTAAGCATTGTGCGCCAATGAAACATTTCTACAGGCTTTTTGGTTGACAATATTTAGCATTGACATGAAGTCAATATTTAGCATTAGCATAACAATGGCATATCCATATGATACTGTTAATTCGCCTATTAGCATCATAAGGTTACAAATCAATGATTAGCACAAATGATGCGAATGTTGTTTCTCCCCGCAGTTATTTATGACACATTACGGTGATAATGGTGATAATGGTGATGCCAGTGATGCGTTTTAGCCTAATGAGCCACGGCGGTGGTAAACTAGCGGTGGCGAGATTGATATATGTCTTGTCTTTGCCAGGATTTTTCCGGCCACCGCTAAAACTAGCGCAACCATGCGGGGAGGAACTACATTTGTTTCATCGCTCCTTGACCCTTCACACCACTGAGACGGATGGATACCAAGCCCCACTTTAGGAGCATAATGTCAGCATTAGCTAACACAAACACCAGAGCATTATATTACATTTACATTATTTTACATTAACTTAAAATGGAAAAAGTTGTGCTTGTTGATTATTTTTTAGGTAAACCACATAACAGTAGTGAAGTCAGTAATTTCCTCTTAATATTTCCATCAGTATATTCTATTTGCATGTTATGATCTTAATATATTCTGCTTTACTTTGTCTTGGGAGGAGAGATAAAGTGCATATGGGAGCCAAACCCCAAACAGTTGTTGTGCGTTAATTCCCTGGTAAAGCATCTAAATCACCTTCAGATGGGAACAACTTTAAAGGTCAGTCAGCAGATGCTTCGTGGTGGTCTGTCAGGAGCTAAAACAAAACAGCAAGATGACAAGAAAATTTAGCGAGCTTTAGGCTGTTAGCATGAACATTGTGAGTGAAAACAAGCACACGGAGCACATTTCTTGCTCAGAGAAAATGTGTACCTTTCAGTTTGGCCTTTACATTTCGTGACTGTCACTGTGATATTTATTCATGGGGAGAAGCTAACATTAGCTGAATAACACTACCTAGGTAGCTAATTGCTCTTACGGTGTGACCAAAGGTAGGGTGTTTTATTGATTTGAAAAATTGTTGCATAAGCTATAGTCTGCAAAATCCTACTTCATGTGTTGCAGCTAAGATTAGCCACTAGTCGCGACAGTTAGCCAGGTAACCTCTATTACGACCTCCCAATTTTTTATCTATAATCTTGCCAAAGTGGCGTCATGCTCAACAGCCAACTTAAGGTGGCTCACTTGCCTCTTACCACATTTAATGTTTTTGAGATTTTCAGTTTTTGTCTCTAACCTAGCATCCTGTCAAAATGTCATTGATAATGGCAGCTAACGTGTGCCTGCTAATCACAGCCTGGCAGCTAGCCACCAACTGGGGAGCTGCTGTATCTCCTTGTTAATACAGCGAATGTTTTATCAACGAGGCAAGTGGTTTTCTATCATATATAATCCTGAATGATAACATTAGCCACTCACCGCCACCG
The DNA here is from genome assembly GCA_026261675.1 of Hippocampus mohnikei. Lineage (NCBI taxonomy): Eukaryota > Metazoa > Chordata > Actinopteri > Syngnathiformes > Syngnathidae > Hippocampus > Hippocampus mohnikei. Next base: position 15,956,318 of record JAKGUB010000332.1, on the reverse strand, counting down.
AGCTAGCTGACAAACAAATGGTGCAATGCTCGAAAAGCTTTGATCCATAATTTTTTTCAAACAGTTAGCCTTAGCCACTAACACTACCCGGCTAGGTATACGGTATTACCAACAAAAGAGTATGTTGTGGAATTTAAATGTTTTTGTGTATATTTGTGCTAAAGCGGCATCATGCATGGCAGCTAACCATTTCTGCTAACAACTACCTAGCCAGCTGGCCGGTCTGTTATTGATTTCACACTTTTGTAACAAATTAGAACCTGTCGGGAGAATAAGCTGCCCCATTAAGTAGCAGCCGAAGAACGACTCTCTTTTCTACCGCCAAATTGGAAGTTGCACTTAAATCAGGCTATCGTAGCTCCAAGCAATCATGTAGAACAAAGCATAAAATTGTATTGACGCTAATGAATAATTGCGTGTTGAGTTAATTGCATGCCACAAGCCAGCGTAATACTCAAATAACCTTACCAGTAATGGTATTCTTAGCAGGACATTGTAAACGCTGACACACAGATAATGTTTATTAAGCCAGCCCGAGTGGATGCAGTCATATTGAGGCTTTTTTTTTTTTTTTTAACATGGTCATTTCACTCCTAAGTGGTTTGAGCATGGAGACAATTTGTTGTTGCTCGCCAGGAAGTTAAAGGTCAGCGCGCACCGCTATAAGGACGTGATAACCGCGACGCTAGCACACCGAGAGCACAGAGGTCACCCGTCGCTTGACTGAGATGGGCTAATCTTTACTTATGTCCACAGATGACTTTTGTTTTTGGTCCCAAATTGCTAAATTAAGCCAGATAACCGCAGGCTATGAATAAAGCTATGTGGTTACCCGCATATCAGTTCAAATAAATCATCAGGCTCACCTGTCTGCTCCACTTATCTATAAAATACTGTGAGCTCTCAATGATTATATTCTCTTACTTAGTCCAAAAACGATTAACAGTGATCAATGTAAAATCAGAAGATGCATGACAAAGTCTCAAGAACCCAAACACGAACTTGAACACAAAGTGAGCCATTTTGCATTGAAGAAACCATTTTTAAAGTTAGGAAAATTAGACAACAAAACGAATTTTAGCGCTCAAGATAAAATTTGTTGGACGTTTATCATAGCAGGATGCACAAAAACCTCTCAAGTATGAAATTAAGCGGAAAGTCTGCCATCCATCCATCCATTCATTTCCTGCCGCTGATCCAGGGTCGAGTCGCGGGGTAACAGCTTTAGGAGGGAAGCCCAGACTTCCTTCTCCCCAGCCACTTCTTCCAGCCCGTCCCGGGGAATCCCAAGGCGTCTCTCCAGCGTGTCCTGGGATGCCCTCGGGGCCTCCCGCCGGTGAGACGGGCATCCTAATCATATACCCGAGCCACCTCATCTGGCTCCTCTCGACATGGAGGAGAAGCGGCTCGTGACCATAGGTGAGAGTGGGGAACATAGATCGACCGGTAAACTGAGGGCTTCGCCTTTTGGCTCAGGCTCCTTCACCACGACTGACGGAAACACACAGACGCTGCACCGATTCGCCTGTTGATCTCCTGCTCCATTGTGCCCTTTCGTCGTGAACAAGACCCCAAAATACTTCAACTCTACCACTTGAGGTAAGATCCCATCCCCGACCCGGAGAGAGCACTCCACCCTCTACTGACTGCGGACCATTGTTTCAGATTGTCTTTCTGACAGCCAGTTTGAAATGAATTCCAGGGCTTTAAAGTTAGAAAAAACATTCACTCGGTTCGATTGATCAACATGAAATTGGGTGGGCATTTCTAGATGAACAAAGCAGTTTCAAGAACCCATTTGGGGTGAACTGACGAACTCCTGCAAGGGAACACGGCCGAATGAAGCCTGTTTCTTCATGACAATCAAAGCTCGTCTCGGCAAAATTCTGTGTTATTTTTCCACAGTAATAATGACATTCATTAGAATAAGGGGCACAAATGGACTTATCAATTGTCCTGCGAGCGTGTTTCAAGCACAGACAAAAAAAAAAAAAAAGAAAAAGAAAAAAAGTGTGCTTTTGCTAATGTGCGTCACTGCTGCGAAGAGTCTTGCGCGCGTTGAGGGATCAAAGCATCGGGGCGGCAATTACTGTTCATTTGCAGCTCGACGCTCATCAGCGGCCACAAAAGGAAAGGAGATAATAAGCATATGAAATATCAAAGGAGAGAGCAGAAATCCAAATAAAAGGAGACGTAATTAGCCCGTATAATAGAAATAATCACCCTCACATGGATTTGAAAAATAGAAAAGTGGTAATCTGGAAAAAGAAAAAATGTATATATATATACAACAAATATGTATGTGTGTGTGTGTGTGTGTGTATATATATATATATATATATATATATATATATATATATATATATATATATATATATATACACTTTTGGCACCTTTGGTTAAAAAAACAACAACAAATATGTATGTGTGTGTGTGTGTATATATATATATATATATATATATATACATATATATATACACACACACACACATTTTGTTGTATATATATATATATATACATTTTTTTTTCTTTTCCAGATTACCACTTTTCTATTTTTCAAATCCATGTGAGGGTGATTATTTCTATTATATATATATATATATATATATATATATATATATATATATATATATATATATATATATATATATATATATATATATATATATATATATATATATATATATATATATATATACATATATATATATACACACACACACACACACACATACATATTTGTTGTTGTTTTTTTTAACCAAAGGTGCCAAAAGCATGCACACATTTTTTAAAAATTGGATTAACTCACGTTTAAAGGACTGTCAATTAGCACACATTCATTGTGAAAAAATTGTTATACAATACAATACAATACATGCTGATTTATATAGCGCTTTCAAAGCGCTTAACATAAAGTAAAATAATAAACACAACACATAACATAAAACACGGACAGTCGTGCAGTCCGAACCACTTATGTAATGTAAACGAGCATGACGTTGGCTTTGATGCCTTAACTTGGTAAATCGTGATATTATTTGGTTTCATAAAATTAACAACGTGCCAAGGTGGCGCTAACTGCGCTAGCTGAAAGCTGTTTTGATTTACCCCCCCCCCCATCTGCCCCCACTGGTTGGAAAATAGAATCCGGCCTTTACATGTATGATTACATAACAACTTGAAATGGAGAAAAACAATCAGTCCGAATAATTCATCTATAAACAAATATGCGGATTAGCATTTTTCTATCCTTCTACGAACTCTGCCTTTTTCGCTAATGAGCGCGCATTTGCGTGGAATGAGGCTCGTAAAAGTTGGCCTTGGCGCGGTCTTCAGTGAAATACGGCTTCCATCACAGCAATCAGCGCCGGCCTAATTGTTGTTGTTGGCGCTTCTCAAGGAGAGCAGACCAATTAAGTCGTTTAAAACGCCAATTAGCTCGCACATGTCCACCAGCTCACAAGAAAATATGTTCCCTGATGAATGAGCGTACTTATATAGCTGACATTTCGAAAAGTTCATGAAACTTGGTAGATGTGTCGATCACGACTACATCAACAACAACAACAAAAAGCAGACTCATGAAGTCACACCTGAAAAGTCACAGTAAGTCGGCCATTTTGGGACGAAGTAGCCATTTCGGGTCATTTTCGGCCAGTTGCACCTCTACAATTTAGAAAATTCAGCCTTCAAAGACAGTTTTAACGAGCAACATGAAATTTGACCAGTATGTCGAGTCTGAGTAGACCCACAAAAAACTCAACAAAAACCCCCCTAAACAAATGAAAAAGTAATTCTGGCTTATTAGTGTGATTGGCCAGTTTAGGATCATTTTTGTCATTACAAAACATCTTTCCAAGGCCATCCTAGCGATTGTCTGATTGCTACCCAATTGAAAATACGCTTACCAAAACAGACGGACAATTGAAAATGAACATGTTTACTTTTGGTCACCGTGCGTAAGTGAGCAGAGCATGGCGGCAATATTTTGCTGACTATCCTTAGCTTTGCGTGACTGGGCTTCCGTTTGGCCGGTCGGTAACGCTGCAAAAAGATCTGCCGATGCGGCAGATATCGCCATCGGCGTGACGAGCGGGCGTCTGATGTACGGCCACGTTTGCGGGTAATAAGAGCGTCTCCACGCTCCCGGCTGATTTAGATCAAGGTCATTAACGTTGACGTTTCAGGAGGAGGAAGAGGAGGCGGCGATTGGGACATTAATCCTGCACAAAATGTTATCAGCCTGTCGACGGGACCAGCCTAAAAATAAATAAATAAATGGGAAATGCAGCGCGTGGCGGTGGGCCGACACTATCTGGCGCAACTTTTCACGGCGGCGACACGCGCGCTGCTCAACAAGTCATAATTCTTACCAGGCAACATCTGCTTATAGACGCCTCCAACAAAACACACTCGCACAAACCCAAAAATTCTGATAGGACCAACTGGCATTCATTTCTCAAAACTGGTGGGGTTCTTGCGCCGACATCACGTAAAAGAAGAATGACATATGCTCGGAAGTTAACACAAAAATGTATAATATAACAATTAAGTGTAGCTTCAGCATTTACTTCAACTTCCATTTGTGTCTGATACTTTTTGCTGTATTTTGACCATGTGAATGGAGTGAAGCCTTCACGCGTTCCTCATCAAGGATGCATCGACCGACCCCTTCCCCGTCCTACCCGCAAATCAGATGAAGTGTATTTTAATACACTCTTAATTTGACCATGAGATCATCATTAGCTTTTGATTGCGCAGCGTTACCATCTGGAAAATGCTAACGCAGGCCAGCAGATACGAATTCCTAATGAAGGCGCTTGACTGGCTGGTAGCTTGTCATAAAAACGGGAGCGCGGGATGCAAATATTAGTGACCAGGCAAAAGCCGAGAACTAGCTACAAAGCTAGCTAGATAGTTATGGGCTAGCTATCTAGCTAGCTAGATAGATCGATATACATAGAAAATAAGTTGTCGGTAAAACATTGTGGGTAAAATATTTTACATTTTTTGTTAGTAGACAAACATTTGCGAAGAAAAAATGTTGATCTGTTTTCACAAAAGAGCATTTTTTGGGTGGATTTTTTATTTTTAGGCGGCTTCAGTAACATTTGTTATTTTTATAACAACTCATTTAAGAAAAAGTTTCTGTTTGCAAGAAATAGAGAAAACGAGTCGGTTTAAAAAAAATTAAAAGGTATTTCTTCTGAATAGAAAAGTCGGCTTTTTCTCTCTCTCTCTCTCTCACACACACACACACACACACACACACACACACACACACACACACACACACACACACAAAGGAGAGAGAAAAAAAAATCAGATGGACGTCTTGATGGCCCTTCCGGATCACACACGGCGGCCATTTTGCACATAAGCATCACACAAAGAGAGATGTCGGAAGATTACGCCGATGAAATGGTCACATTTATTATCTCCGCGGTGGGATATTCCAATTCCTCAGAGTTCCTCTTCCTCAGAAAGGATTAAATCAGATAGTGCTTCCATTTCCATTTTTATTCAGTCGCCAGGTTGACGTTGGCGTGTTTTTAATCAGTGCACCACCAAGACAAAGGCGAGGTCAGCGCTTACCACTCGCACTCTGTCACGTCAAAACGGACGGATCAGTTTTACATCCCCGGATTAGACGGAAGCTTCTGAAAAAGTACAGCGCCTCACCTGAGTCGATGTCTTTTGTCCCCCATTTAAAAAAAAAAAAAAAAATCACAAAGTCACTCTTTTTTTTACAGGTAGCTTTGTGGTTTTTTTTTTTTTTTTTTTTTTTAAAGATTAGTTTTTCCCCTGGATTTTTTGTTATATATTTATACTTTTGGGGAGGAAAGACTGAGTGGTTTTAATTTTAAGAAAACATAAATTTTAATAAATGCATAAAATCTTGAAAAATCTAATTAAAAAAATTATTGAAAAACATTTAAAGGAAAAAAAACAAGGAAATACCTTTTTTCTTCTTTTAGACCCATAAAACTTTGTCGTGCTTTTTAACTCTTTTTTTTTTTCAGTTGAACCCTTCATGCGTCCATCCATTATTTGATCCGCTCATCCTCACGAGTGTCGCGGGGGCGTTCTGGAGCCTATCCCAGTTGTCTTCGGGCAATAGGCGGGGTAGGCCCTCAACTGGTCGCCAGCCAATCGCAGGGCACATATCAACAAATAACCATTCGCATTCACTGTGAGGCGGACATGCTCACCGGTGCCAACCACCCTGCTGCCAAAATCAAATTTGACTCCAAGAAATATATTTCTAAAGCTTTCACGTGAAAGATGAATATACAGACGCTCCCCAGGTTACGAACGAGTTACGCTCCGGACGATTGTTCATAAGGTGAATTCGTTCGTAAGTTGCTTCAGTGCTATATTTTGTCTGGAATGTATGTTTAAGGCTTATATTGACATCCATATAACGGGGAGAGAGCTTTTCGTCACGTTCTTCAGGGCTCGAGTGTTAGCTGCCCGCTAAACTAGCAGCGGCTTCAGCGGGGAGAGTAGACGATCGGTCGCCGACCGGGCGCGCCGGACGCCTCCCCGCCTGCTCCACCGTCACACGCCCGCCCCACGCCTCTCCCCGCGCCGCCGAACGTCACCTCCGCCGTCCTCCTCCGCCTGCTCGGCACTCGGAAAAAGCGCGCAATACAAAATCTAACTTTTTTTTTTTTTTCGACAGACCCGTTAAAATGTTCGTATGTACCGTTTGTTCATAACTCGGATGTTCGTAACTCGGGGAGTGTCTGTATGCCGTAAGCGAGGACTCACTGAGTAAGAAGCAAAGTTTTCGGAGCTTCAGATGTGGCGTTGAACACCCCGACCCCATAAGACGGCGGGGCTTCTTTATCCTCTCGCCCGGTAAACGATACGGCGGGGTAGCGTTAACCTTTAGCGGCGGAGAGCCTCCATTAAAGTGAGTAAATAATCTTCCGGGCTGGCCTTTATCCTCGACGAGCGCGCTAATTAAACGGAGCGTCCGACGGCGCTAATGAAATGCGTAAGAGGTGTAAGAACGCTCCGCCAATGTGCGAATAGCAACCAAGTGCGCGCCTTATCACTCCTTGACTTCTGGAAAAAAGACAATTCCGAGGGAAAGAAAAATAAGACTTTCTGTCATGTAAAAAAAAAAATTAAAAAGCAACTTTTTTTTCAGAGAAATGCATCTTAGAAAATTTCAGGACCTTTCTTGAAATTTCTTTAAGATTGCGGCTTTCCTGTAATTCCATTTCGGAAGCCGATCAAGGTTCTGCTGTACAAGTTGCGATCAGTCCGGACTTTGCATTTGCTTCGCGTTGGCTTCGCTGGATGCGACGAGTCGTGTTGACGAATCGTGTTACCAAATCGACTCGCGGACATTATTTTTCCCTTCCGCGACAGCCAATAACCCAGTAATGACCTCATTTGGAAGATTCATGCTGTTAAAAAAAAGTGCAATAACATGCAAAAAGTGAAGGCAATCAGTGACAAGCGTGCTTCTGAAATTTTTTATCAAGATGACAGTTTTCATTAATTAATCATTCTTCCTTTTTTTTTTTTTTTTGCTGAGGTCACATTTCCATCAAGGTAGCCTGTTTGGGCTTTATTAGCATCCGCGGCGCGTCCCCCGCCCAAACCAGCGAGGCTACTTAAAGACGATTTACGATATCTTTAAAAGTTGATGGCCGAGGATTTGAGAATTATTCATAAGAGCGCCCTGTCGTTCGTCATGGAGCCGACGAACAAACGCTCGTCTTCGTGCTTTTTCAAATGAAGCGGCGTGCTGATGAGCTATTTGTATGCACGCACGCGTCCGCGCCGACGCCGTAATTAAGCAAAATGTGTCTCAGCTCACTTTTTTTTTTTTTTAACCTCTGCAAATGATTCACCAATGAATCTTATGGCACAAGGGATCAGGCTCAAGATTTGAAATAAGGTAACAACCGATGCTCAACGGGGGAAGAGAAGGCAAATTAGCTTTAGGGGTGCTCAGCGTCCAATCACAAATGGCGGTCATGTCGTGATTAAAAACAACGATGCTTTGCTTGGTCTTCAAAGATTTTTTTGTCCCCTTTCTTGAAAAAAAAAAAAGAACAATTATTGTAGTCACATTACATTTTGTGATAATTTTTTTTTTGCTTGAAAATTTTATTTTACCATGAAAAATATTTTTTTAATTAATTTTTTTCAAAAAGCTCAATTGAAGAATATCACAATATTTTTTCAAAGAAAAAAAAATATTCTAGAGTAAAAAGCAATTTTCATACCTTCATGAAAAATAGAACTTAATTGGAAAAAGGTCAACGTGTATATATTTTCAGGAAAATATTGACATCCCCCCACAACCACAACTTTACTCTCGCATTTGATTTTTCTAGAAAAAATCTGCATCAATTTTCATTCCCCATAAAAAAACGGTTTGAAAAAAGATGAATTTAATTCCCAATTTTAATTCCCAATGAAAGATGACTACTGGTATTAAAAAAAGATGACTTTGTTGTAAAATATTGCAACTTGATTCTCACATTCTGGTTATTTCTGGCACGCACACGCCCCCTCACCCCCACACACACACAGCGATAGTAGATTTACGGGAAAATAAAAAGTTTGCTTATCTGGGTCCATACGCGATTATGCGGTCTACATTTCAAATGCTGGCAATTTCACACGCTCCATTTAAGCATACAAAGAAACACACTGTGCAACGCTTTTGCTACAGTTGAAACACAAAGACATTTCTCGAGTTTTTTTCACAGCAGGGACTGGGACTTGTTGTCGTGCTGGTGTCTATATAAATATAATATAATATAATATAATATAATATAATATAATATAATATAATATAATGTAATATAATAGAATAGAATGTAGTTGGGAGATGATGGAAAAATAGTAATTTATAAGTAATATTTTGCAAAGTAATTTTTTCCAGGAAAAAAAAAATTCCCACCCCCAGTCATATTTTTCCCGATATTTTTAATTTTTTTTTTTTTTACTATTTTTTCAAAGAAAAAAGAAACACTCTGGAAAATGTGATTTTTTTTCTCATAAAAAAAATACTCCCAAAAGAATGTGGAATTTTGTTGAAAAAAATTGATCAATCTCATAACTTTGCCCCCATTATTTTTCCCCCCCAACCAGAACTGTATTAAAACATCATTAACAACATCAAGAGCAAATCATAGGACATTAGCATTGCTTAATTTTGCCTCTTTTTCTTAGTTGACAAGATAAGTGGATTAAAAAAAATCGTCATCCTGGAAGATGAGAGCCAGCGTTGTTTGTTCTTCTGTCAGTGGCATCTCATCCCTTCACCCCTGCCCTCCACCTCCGCCCCATGGCGTCGTCGGGCTAATCAGGGCCAAAGACAGGAAGTCGCCCACCCTCCGCCCCTCGCCGGCGGAGTCCAGCGACCGCTCGTTAGCGCCGCGCCCTCCTGCGCTGACCAGCTACTTTGTGCTAATTAGTGGCCAACGTGAGCCGTGGACATGCCAGGCCGCTGCCAGCAGGCCCGTCACGTGCCCTCGACCCGCCGTCTCATTCCTGTCGACCGTGGGCGACTCGTGTCACGCGGTGGGGGGGAGGGGAGGTTATGTCGTCCCTCCCCTTCTCTCCCGCCAAAAATCTGAATAATGAAGTGCAGCGCGGCAACATGATTGCTTGTGACACACCTACTCTGCTAATTATTGCTCTAAGGCTAAAGTGCTAATGAAATGAATGCAGCCCTTGCCCCCCTCCAGCCCCCACAAACATTAACATAATTCATTGCTTCAAGTGGCTCACATTCGGCAAGCACCAAGCACAAATAAATGATCACCGCCATGGAGGAGGCTGCACATTTTGAAATTTATAAAACTGATGACTCCCAAAAAAGGTGAACCTTTTCCACTGAAAAACATTTTTCACAAAGAATGTAATTTTTGGAGAAGAAACAAAGATGGCTAGGTTTTGGGGGTTTTTAAATCGTAAAAAAAAAAAAAAAACCTACAAGATTTGGAACATATGTTTTGAGATTTTTGTTTAACACTTGTTCATTTTTTTAATAAAAAGTTATGCTTTTTGTCAATTAATAAATAAAATTAGAAAATAAAAATAAAATAAGAAAAACACGTAAAATTCTATTTCTTGAAAAAAAAATTCATGGGTTTGTTCTCGAGGGGGAAAAAAGAAAAATCTTGGCCAGAAATAGCATCGGGCAAAATGTCTTGAAATGAGTTGGTGTAGTAACACAGCCACTGTGCTAATTATTGCTGTGAGGCCAAAGTGCTAATGACATGAACGCAACCCCGCCGCCATCGCCACACGGTCACATGACTCGCAGCGATGGCTCGCATTCAGCAGCCACCAAAGAGAACCAGACAAGCATCTTAATGGCGGTGGCTTCTTAATGTTAAGCATTAGCCGGTGACGGTGATGATGATGGCCGCCCGTTATGATGATGATGATGGTCATTGTGGGCCCACATGTGCGCTACATCTGCCGCCAAAGTGGCAACATTAAAATGTTTTTATGTTAATAGATGAAGTCAGCACAAGATCACTGCGCACCAAAAAAAAAAAAGCCTCATTTAAAGGCGGAAGATCATCACGCCCGCTTTAAAATAATAATTGCTTTCTTCAATGCAAAATAAGACACTTTTCCAATATGAAAAAAATGTCACTATTATTGTCAAAACAGTACCTGAATATCTCCACTGTTCCGAATCATATGCTGCTTACACTGACACTGATGTCGACAAAAGAGTTCCATGTGGTGTTTGCGGCTGTTTTATGTGAATCCAAATAATGTCAAGTGAGGAAAAAAAAAAAAAAAAGGCAATCACGCAGGCGGCTGCTCTTTGCCCAGCGAGCAACGTCAACATGGAGCGGACGCCTGTCGCCATAGCAAATCTTTCATTTAGCCGCTGTTAGCGCCTCCCGTTTTATTTGGTGTCAGGTGGGCGCGTCTGCCCGCCGCGCCCTGAATCAAAACAGCAGGCCGCCGGCTTGTTGCGCTCTGACCTGCACCGCCGCCATGAATACATGCGCGGCATCAACGCGGGCCGACTGCGGCGCCGCGTCGGCGCGCCAAATAAAAGGCGCGCAAACACCGCGGCGTCGGCGTCATTAGCATGAGGGAGGCAAACGCGCCATTAGCGGCGGCGCGTGAAGCGAATGGCGAGTTTGTCATTACGCCGCTCGTCTCGCTCGCCGTGGCAGTAATAATCATAAGGAAGACGAGGCGGCGGGCCAACGGGCTAAATGGCGGAGGAGCAACAAAAGAGCCGATTGCGGACGCTGAAATCGGCTTGATGACAAATGCGCGTCGCCAAACCGAGTTGCCAGAAAAAGAGTCCACAAAATAAATCATTGTTCACTTCAATAAATTGTATTTTTCTTAGTTCAACACAAAAATCGGATTAGTTTTTGTGTATTCATTTTTGCCTATTTAGTTTGCCGCCTGGATGTGCTGGCAAAGAAAATACAAACGAAACATGAAATGTTGATTGAAGCATTACAGATTATATTGAATCAACAACAACTCATTAGATGCTCTTTTTAAAATGTATTTATTTATTGTTTTGAGGGTGGAAAGAACCACCAAATGGTTGACTTCATTCAGGACATCTAGGGTGCTGCTGCCTAAACGGGCTGCATTAGAAAAACAAACTGAAACTGAAAAACAAACTGAAACAGACATACACAATAGTGGTTGTGTTTAGGTTTTTGTTTGCATACATAAGGAACCACCAATGGGTGTCATGAATTCACGCCCATTCAGTTTGATGCCTAAACAGGTTGCACTGTTCAACACTTTGTGTGGAAAAAGTTATTATAACAACACTACGTCAAGTCTATTTTTCAAGTCAACATTTTATTTTTGTTTGGATTTGTGAATACGCCTCTAGAGGCGCTATGAAAATCAGACCTAACTAGTTTTCTGTCCAAACGGGCTGCAGAGACCAACACAGAGGGGCTATTCGCTTCAGTCTATTTTTTTCTGCCATAAAATGTGCATTTTTGCATGTAGATGAATCCACCAGAAGGCTGTATTAATTCAGCAAATCTCGATTGCTGCCTAAACGGGCTGTCATAGAAACACAAACATAAAGCATTGTTTTAGTTAACTTTGTTATGCTATTTTTCCATTTGTCCTTCTCCATGCGGCTATGCAGATGAAAGTCACGGCGTCCATTTGTGACATGCTAGATGCTAATGGAGCCTAATTAAGGAAGTCCGCCGCTTAGAGGGAACGTGATTTGCGAAAGAGGGGCATCGCCCCCCACTCTCTCCCCCGGCCCTGTGGCCTGATTGACGAGTGTGGGGCTAATGAACGCCAGGCGAGGCCGTTGGCTGCCACGGGAACGAGCCAGCCGCGAGGGACAACCATGGGTGGGATGGCGGTGGTGGGGTGATGCCAAGATACGCTGCATAAACGGGCAGTCGCGTGTACAATTTGCACATCTATGCTGCCGGAGCTAATCAACAAATGGGCTAATCAGTGCCCTGTGACCCTTTTTTTGTTTTTCGAGATGGTGCAACATTCATCAGTCACTTCAGGCCCATATTGTGGCCCGACTAAACGGGTTGCAAAATTCAACATGAACTCAGTTTATTTTTTTATTTTTTTTATCAGAAACGTCTCACAAATCAACTAACATGACTTCTAATTGGTGGGAATGTGACTGGCTCTACAAGAGTATTTTGCTGTGTGTGTGTGTGTGTGTGTGTGTGTGTGTGTGTGTGTGTGTGTGTGTGTGTGTGTGTGTGTGTGTGTGTGTGTGTGTGTTTCTTTAGTGTACCAGTGACATGTCACGGTAACCTTGAAGCAGGAAGTGGCAGATTTGAACACTTTTAATTTGGCGGTGCAGCAGAGGAAGCAGCTTTGGCGTCCTTGCTCTTGTCTCCTGGAGGTCCGCATGGACCTTCCAAACGCCAGAGGTGGTACGAGCGTCAGGCCCGACTGGGCTGGTGCGCCGCGACACATGCGTCCTTGCACTTTGCGCCGAAAGGGGAGAGGGAGAGAGCGGGGAACGATTTTGGAGGGACGAGGGGGATTCAGGTCTTGCACCCCTCTAGGAATGCGCCCCCCTCCCCCCTTAATGAGGGGGTGGGTGGGGGAGGCTATCTCCTCGCTGTCCCTACAATGAAATCCCGCCTCAGGATGGATTTTTCAAAGGGCGTCTAACTACTTCCTGGTTGCTAATTAGTTTTGGCCTGTGCTATTTGTCTTTTTAAAGCTGGGTGGGGAGGGCTGGTGGGGGGGGGGGGTCGTGTACAGGGATCGAGCGCGCACAAATGAGTCACTCTAAAAAAAGAAAGCGTATGGCTCGCCTCAGCGCACATGATAATTATTCATAGTCCTTTGCTGCCACGGCCGTCACTTAGAAAGATGTAAATAAGTTCACTCTATTAAGTGGGATGTAAATATCCTACATTACAGCGATTGAACATCATGTAAATATGCTTCCTTTTAGATGTATAGACATGGGATGCGACGCCCAGATGATACATCTAAATAAAATTGTATTGTATTCCATTAGAGTTGGATAGAACATTACCACACTCCAATTAGCATTAAATGGAAGGTGCACAAGATGGACATTACACAGAATGCAAATATGCGATATTAGGTGTATAAAACATGAATGGAATATGATGGAATATTTTGCATTAGGCACAAAGACATGAAAAATAACAAATATAGTTTGATCAAAGAGTAAATATGTAAATATGGCACAATGGAGATGCAGAGAACATTAAATGTACTGAAAACATAAGTGATGTAGAATATTACAAATGGCACCTTAAGAGTTGTATGGAACAATAAATGATAGATTAGAGTTGTATGGAACATTACATACAACGCACAGATGCTACATTACAATTGAAAAGAACAATAACAAAGATGGTCGAGTTGTATAATCAAAAAACATGTAAATAATAAATGTGTAGAGGGCATTGGATATGATGCATGTCTGCTGTATAGAACATTATAGTTATTAGTTTTTCCTGCCCTGCCGGGGTTTAAGTCAGGGATGTCGTTAATGTGCGTGAACTATGTCAAACACTGAGTTTTTCTGCTAATTAAGATTTATATGAACTCATGTGCCATGATTGGCTGGCAACCAGTTCAGGTTGTGCACCGCCGACTGCCCAAAGGATCAGCGGATTGGAAAATGGATGGATGGGTGGATAAAGAAATTTGACTTGAAATAGGATGTAAATATGCTACGTTGGAGTAGTGTAGAACATTCCAGATCTATATAACATCGCTTATGGAGCATTAAATATGTCAATATTGTGTATAAAACGGTGCGTCGATGGTCGGTAAATTTGTGCATGCAAAATTGCAGAGGAGGAGGAGAGTTGCAGAAAAGGAGTTTTTGATGGAATATCCAGGAAATGCGTGGTCTGTAAGAAAAATAAAAAGTGCTTACACACACTAAATGTTGTGTGAGGTTACTTGAAGGTAAAAACTCGATCAAAAGGATTCTTCATGCGCATTTTTTTTTTTTACCCCGGGCAAAGCGCTTTCGCCGAAAGGCCCGCAAGTAGAAGGAGGAGAAAAAAAAAAAAGACGACAGCGGTTGACATGTCAGCGGCTCTTTAGTAGTATTGTTACTATCATTAATATTATTATGGGATGGAAGCCCCGCTCGCGGCCCGGAGCGAAGCTGTCTGCTATTCTTACTTCAAAGACGCTCGTCTTCTGCAAAACCTGACATGTTGCTGCTGCTCGGATAACGAACCCAGCGCGTGTCTCATCTCACACCTACACAACCACCTGACATCTCAAACCCCCCCCCTCCCCCACAAACACATGCAGCTATGTGTCCCGCCGCATAGTCATCTAGTTCCCATCACCAGAAATTAAATAGAAATAATGACATAGATTTTGAAAAAGGAAAACTTTTTTATAAAATGGAAAAAAAAATGCATTTCAAAATTCACCAGTTGCACTGGAAAAAAAGCTCAAAATAGGAAAAACAAAACATGAAATGAAATGAATTATATGTTTAAAACATCAGAAATAAAACATAATATTCAAGGAAAAAAAATTACAGAAATGTGAAAATAAAACAAATACAAGATAACGAAAATAAGAACTAAACATATGTTCAAATCAAATAATAAAAATCAAACCAAAGTATGAAAACAATTACAAAATAAGCTAACGTAAGTATAAAATGGGAAATAAATTAAAACATACATTTAAAAACTCAAACAAAAACAAAAAAAACTCACAAGATACACCAAATACATGACATATACCCCAAATAAATCAAGAACTGTACTTAATTCCCTGATGAGTTACGATGAAAGGCTAATTCAGGGCTAACTTTTCTTGAGAGCCCAAATTTAGATTGTTTATTTTTTTTTTTTACGTGTTGGCTGCTCCGCTTAGGCTTGGTGCTTGATGCTCTCAGCTGTCAGAGTGGAGAGCCACTTCCATTAACAAGTCTCACACACACACACACACACACACACACACACACACACACACACACACATGCGCTGAAGAGACTACTTTGCAGTAAAGAGCTTTTAGCACGCTCGTGCTAGCGAGCCTCTCTGGTCTTTTTAACCGAGCACAAATGACCAATTGACCTGTCACTTTGCAGTCGCCATGCCTGGCAAGCGCAGTGTGTGTGTGTGTGTGGGGGGCACGAAGACGCCCACGGTCATCCGTTCAGTTGACACTCAAGCAGGCCCCCGCCCCAAAAGCGGATTTCTGTATTGCATTGACCTCCATTGCAACATACTTTCACAGTAGTTGCCATTTCTTAAATATTTTCAGATATATTTAATTGACTCCAAGTCACACATTTGCGTCTGAATTTCCGACACGAGCGCCCCATGACGTCCCACTTTCCCATTAAACATAAAATACAAATAAAGCGTTGATTTAGGACAATCCCTTTAGCTATATGCTAACACAGAAGGCAAAATGCTAGGTTGAGCTAATGATTAGCATCATGCAAATGCCACATAGGAAGGCCGGAGCCTGAATCGAACCCTGCACTTCTGCACTGTGAGGCGGGCGGGCTAACCAGTCGACAACCGTGCCGCCCCTTTATGTACTGCATATAAAACATTATTTTTATTATCGCTTGATTATTTTATCACGTGTAACATAATCTGAATCTTTGGGTTTTCGCATCGCCCGCAGCCATTCCATTCGAAACTGTCCGCCTTGCGCTTTTTAAGCAAACATGGGAGAGAGTAAGGAGAGGGGAGCAAAAAAAAAAAAAAAACATTCGCCAACATTCACACTCCACTTTTGGTTCATGTGAATATGTTCAAAAAGTGAAGTAAAGCCGAGCTTAAGCGCTGATAAAACACTTTTTTTTCCTCCCAGTGGGATAAATAATGTAGGCAGCGGTGCTTAGCGTTAGCCTCTTTGCATATTTTAACAGCGTTAAAAAGGGGAGTCGAGCGATAAAAAGTATTTAAGATGCCAACCTGCTCGGGTCATCTCCTCGCACTTACTGACGGGCGCTCACTGAGGACCGCCACCAACACCTTTTGGCCCCGCTGGCATGGTTGATTGATTTTTTTTTTTTTTTTTTTTTAATTAGCAAGACAAGAAACAAACAAAAAAGGGGTTCCAAAAATATGACTTTTCTGAAGAAAAAAAAAAGGTAAAAAAAATACAGCTCTATTTTTCTTAATATTGCACCTTTTTCGTTCTTTGCATCTTATTTCTGTTGAGCGTGGCCTAAATATTCCTTCCAAAGCATGGACTGCATTTGATCAAATCAAGATATTTCTCTCTATGAGATTCACATTTATTTCTTTTTAAAAAAGTGACTTTTTCCGCTGTCAATCAATAAGAACTGATTTGTGTATTCGTCGGCGCGGCGTTTCTCTAATTGTATTGACGAGGCCCACATGCACGTCCATCCGCCGAGGCCCATTTGGCCAGTCCCGCGCAGCTAATTAGCCGCTAACATGCTGCGCCCGTCCTCGCCTTCAAACGTACACAAAATGGCGGCCGGCCATGAGCGCGAATGCATTAGCACGTTTTGACACACCGGATGGCGGGAAGAGAGGGCCTTTGCGGCAACCTCCATTTTTTTTCCAATGTCATTCATCTTCCTCCAAGCTGGGGTTTTTTCAGACTCCCATGGCAAAAAAAACAAAAAACTTCAGCATTAAGAAGAAGAAAAAAAAAAAGATATTGCGATTTTTGACCTCTTAACAGAAGCCTTTTTTGGTTTCTGGTGAGAGAATTTGACATTTTTTTCTGATCAAACATAATCTTTCTTTTTAATACTGTCCTGATTTTTTTTTTTTTAGGAGAAAACAAAAACAAAAAAATGTTTGTTCGCAACATAAACAAATAAAACTTACAAGATGAATTATTTCGTAAAAGATAACAAAAATGGGACTTTCTTGGTGGGCATAAAATTGCGAGAAAATATGACTTGTCTAGAAAAAAAAGGACAAAAAAAAAGACCATTAGCTTTGGTTAACGTTGCAAATAGGTGAGTTTTTCAGCAAAGATATATCTTTTGTCCTATAGAAGAATTCATGAGAACATGACTTTGAAGTGAATCAATGGTTCAAAAAGTAATCATTAGCTGGAAAAAACACCCCAAAAAGTAAGTAGTCCTGCCTCCAAATATGGTCGGTGTCTGTGGTAATTGGATCGTCATCAGCATTCAAGTTACTCTACTAAGATGCTATCTACAAAGGCGGCGTAGATATGAGAGCCATCCTCCTCCTCGTCTTGCTTTCTATCTAAATGGATCTACTTTTCAAAGCCTCAAGGACACGTCGCACTTCTGCGCTTATCTTCATCTACTGCCGCACGTCTGTAAACATTTGCATGCCGTGCGCTAAATAACGCACGCGGGCGCACACGCCGCCTTGTTTTAGCCATCCATCACAGCGGATGTCGAGGTGTCATCAGAAAGTCGCCGCTGCTACGCAAGTCAGTACAACAACTCGTGTGCTGCAGTGCTGGCGTCCGCTTTAGGCAATTTCTTTCAAAGAGGAGGACCCCAATATTCCAATTCAATTCTTCCAATCAATCGCAGAGGATAATGAACAAGCACCGGGACTTTTCGCACAGTCGATGTCAAAGCGCACATGGACAAGCAACGGCCTGGTGGCCATTTGATTCCTGTCTGAATTTAAAGACAAACAAAGGACAGGTCCCCAGCCAATGTCAATGCACAGGTAGACTACAAATAGACTGGTCGTTTGTTGATGTCATTAGAAACTCTAGGGTAAATAACGAGAAGCAACGGACCGGTCGCCAACCAACCATACAGTGCATGTACACAAAAAAATGGCCGGGTGGACTGTCAATGTCACGGCATGTAAAAATAATGGACTGGTCTCCAGTCAATTCCAATGCAACGACAGACATTGGATTGGTCGCGAGCCAACACTAGAAAATAGGTGCATGCAAAAAAAAAAAATGGACCGTCGCTTGTTGATATCTGGTAACCTTCGCAAATGATTGATTGGTCGCCAAACTATTCTAGGCTTAATACAGAGAAATAAAAGGACGTCAATATCTGTGCATGTATGGATAAACAACGGAATGTGCGGATGAGGGCAGATGGGAACGAACGGGGAACCTCCGAAGTGCGAGGCAAACACGCGGTCCACTAGTGGCTGGTGTTGCGGTCTAATCTAATCTGTTTTATTGCATGTCACCGTAATTTCACTTCAATGGGTGGGCCGCCCCCCCTCCCTAACCCCCGCAGGCCACATGTCGTCTCTCTGCGTGGAGTGCGCAAAAGGTCAACATCCCAAAGTCCACTCCGGCAAATAGCACAGCTCGTTAAGATTTGATCAATCTGATTTTTTTTTCAGAGGCAATGTCAGGAAATGACATTTCAAGAAAAAGAAGAGAGGATTTTTTTTTATTGCATTTTTTTTCTATTATTAGATTTGCTCTCTGAGAGCACTTAGCCTAAGAAAATGTCCAAATCAAACCGCCTTCGATCATCGCCAAATTGCGTTTGAGACAACACGGCGAGGGAGTGCGGCCATATTGGCAAAGGTCGTTGTGCGTGTGTGCTGATGTAATGATTTTACATTGCAAGCAAGCGTAGATTTGTGAGTACACATCGCTAACTTAGCATAACAGGAGGACTGAAAGTAGATAACATGCCAAAATGAAACATACGCCGCTTGAAAGATGAAAGGAAGAAAAAGCCGACGGCTTAATGTGAACAAGCATAGCATCGAGAATTAGCATACCGGTATATGTAGCAAGTTAGCATAGCTTGGCATTCCATTCCAAAATGGATGCTGCTTTTCAGATATCTGATAAATCGGGAATAAAACCTCAAGGTGAGCTAGCTTAGCCATGTTGATAACAGATCGTGAGAATTCCACCTGGAATAAACATACCGTTGCTAGCATACGATGACCACAAAAAATAAACTCCATGTATCCATAATCCATTAATGGCTAGCACACAAAAATGTATCATTGATCCAAAAGAACGCCATGTGTCGACACCATCGTCATGCGCAACTTTTACCTCAGTGCGAACATGCCAGTGTTACAGATTAGCATATGACACCGCAGATTACATTCACTGACGTCAGTGGCACGCTTTGAAACGTTAGCCTCTTAGCCATCCAGTATGTTGATTTCATAGTTTTTTAAAAAACGGCTTATTTAAATCTGACACATGACACCTTTTGATGGGATTTTCTCCCACTCTGTCCATTTTTTTTTGGGGGTCGAGAAAAAAAAACCCAAAACGTTCCACTGGGATAGTAATATTGTCTGTGATTCCATATGCTTAGTTGCCATGTTGAATAAGGAATTGTGTTTCTTCTCCTAAGCTACTTTTGGACGCTGAACTACGCTGGGGATGTGTACAAATCTAAAACTGTATTAAATCTTTTATTTTGTCTATCATATACAGTACATCTATTTTTCTAAAGGGTCTACCAGTCTTGGAGTGACCCATTTCGCTCCATATTTGTATTGGAGTTGTTGTTTTCTGTCAGTCCTGCTCATTAGCGACGGACGCCAGGCTGTGGCGGTGCAACCTGGGACAGATGGTCTTCCAATCTGCCTCCATGTGAACGCTGACTCATCGTCATCATCCTTGTCATCATCATCGCACATCAGATGCTGTTCAACACATGCCTTTTGCCTCGTGTTTTTTGTTCAATTGCAAGGAGCATGTCACAAGTCTGCCATTTTGACTCAAAGCAGTCATTTCTGGCTCAGTTCGGCCATTTTCAGGGGTCAGTCAATGGCAAACCCATTTGACAAACTTGATTGATTGATTGTTGTCAAACTGGAACCTCAGTACACCTCCAAAAAAAGTCTCAAGAAGCCATGCCGTAAAGACTGGGCACGTCTGCCATTTTGGTTGGAAGCAGCCATTTTATTTTGGCCACTTCCAGGGGTTTTTCAAAGGTCATCTTGTCCCTGAGATTTGTTACGAAAATGCCGCCCTGTATACCAAACCGTGGACGGTGCTAAAGTCTGAAGGATTTTAGCTATCGTCATTGCGTGAAAACGCATTTTAAGTTTTCGTCATTGCGTGTGGCCAAAGCTTGGCTTATTTCAAAAGGCAACCGAATTACTTGCGTAATGATTACCTTACCGTGTGCAAACGGTGACTTGTCCACCGTCCGGAGCGATCAGAATGGACAAGCGTCTCGTTATATGCCCGAATGCAATTACACCCGGTGTAAGCGTTGAAGGCCTCTTGACACGAGTGCGGTGTCTTGGTTGCGGTCGTTACTCTTCCATCTTAATTATAGAGCTCTCATTACAGCAAGGGTATCCTCCTCACTGAATCAATCACACTCACCATTTTGGACCGCTTCCCTTCACTCCTGCTCCTTTTTTTTTTAGTATCTTCCAGATTCCCCATTCTCCTAATTATCATTGTCCTCTTCGCTAATGGGACGAAAAGGTCCCACCTCCCTTCCCAACCTTGAAAGTATGACCCTACGCTACTAGCGAAATACTTCACCGTGATAACAAAGGGAGAGAAAAACTGCACGGGCTCATGAGGGCGGTGGATGAAAGAAAAAAAAAGGAAAAAAATGGTGTCTTTTTGTTTCCGATTGTGGTAGTCATGTGGTGCAAAAAAAAAAAGACAAAATTGTAGCACTTTTATTTGTAACAATAAAGTGCTTTTTTTAACCAAACTTTTTTTTTCCATTAAAAAAAGACACTTTTTTCCCAAGTGTGAGTGATTTTCCAAGTCTTTGTTTTCAAATATCCCCCCCCAAATGGTCATGTTTTTATAAAAAGTAGCATTTTTTTTCAAAGAAAATATTTTTTCAAGGATTTTTTTTCAATAAATAAAAAAAATAGGAGGGAAAATGCATTTTTTTCAAGTCTTAGTTTTTAATGATTTTTTTTTTCCCTAAAAGTTGCAATCTTAGAATAATCAAGAATTTTTGCAGGAAGAGAAAAATGTCAGTCTTTTATCCAATAATGTATTTGGTTTCTGCTGTTGTTGAAATGATATCAAAACAGAACACAACACATCATGACATAAATATTTTATCCCATTTATGCACTTTGATCCAACACACAGTGAACATGTGAGGAAAAAAGTAGTCAAGTCTTTTTCTGAAATAGCCACTTTTTTTTTTGCGTCATCGTGAGTCATATTTTAGTTTCCAGAAAAAAATTATTTGTTTTTCAGATAAAATCATATTTTGTCTTTTTTAATAAAAACAATTTATCAACAATAAAAACAAATTCTATTTTTTCCCCCAAGAATATTCGTTTCCCAAGACAAGTCTTTTTTTTTCTCAAGAAAAAGTTGTATTGCCCTTTGCCTCAGCAAAAAAAGTTATTTAGAGAAAAAAAAATCCTAAACACAAAAAAAAGTTAGCAGAATGAAGTCCGACTTTTTTCAAAATTGAAGTTGTTTTTTTACCCTTAGAAAATTACACGTGCATGAAAAAAACAACAACAGCAGAACATATAATTAGCTACGCTCGTCTGGTATGTTGCTATTAGCATACCGTACGTTAATACTTAGTGAACATATCTTACCTTACCTTATCACTGATTGATGGACTCGCTCGTCAGTGCTTCTCATTTATTTCCTTAGCGGAGCATAACTCTATTTGCCCGCCAAATCCGAGCACGTGCGACAAGGAAAAATTAGCCCGTGTCAGACGAATTGTTGGGAAAGTCGGCGACAAAATGAGGCGTCTAACCCAAAGTGACGTTTACAAATTACCTGTTAATTCCGAGGAGGGGAGGGGTGGGAAGTAGTGAAGGATGATGGGACTGAGTCGCACTGACAGGAGGCTAACTGGCTAATAGAAGCGACTAAATAAGTCACACTTTTAAAAGAAAAAAAAGAAGAGTACGCAGCTTTTGGGGCCTTTAATAGTCAGCGACACCCACCTGAGAGTTTGTGGACTGGGCTGCAATTAGCAGCGCCGGGCTGGATGATGAATAGTCACAATTACACTACTTTTTTTTTTTTTTGCCAAACAACTCCAGAGAATTGTGAAGGGTCACGGCGCAAGGTGAGCGTCCCCTCCACACGACTACTTTTCACGCTACATGAGGGATCGCGTGACACACTCTCAAGTCCATTTTGCAAAGTCCGACAAGAAAACATGGATGGCTTGTGCATCAGGCTGGTGTGACTAGTTTGAAATACGAACCGTGTTTTGAAACCCTAACGCTGTGTTGAAACACCGATTTGAAACCTTATCCCTAGTTTAAAATCCTAATTTAAAACGCCATGGGCGTCTCAAAACCCCAATTTGAAACATTAACCCTTGTTTGAACCCTAATTTGAATCCCTGACCATGTCTGGAAATCCCAATTTGTAACCCTAACCCTTGTCTGAAACCATCATTTGAAACCTTAACCACGAGTTGAATTTGAAACCCGACTATGAAAGCCAAGCAATGGCCCGAGACCCCGTTTGATATTTATAACCATGTTGTGAACCCGTACTTTAAAACCCTAACCGTGTCTGAAAACCCTCTTTCGAAAGCCTAGCCCTCGTTTAAAACCCTAACCGTGGTTTGAAACCCTACTTTGAAACATTAGCCCTGGCAGTGATAGTTTACTGGGGTGCTGTCAGGTTGTGTTAGTGAAAGTGCAAGCCCGGTAACGGTCCAGTCAGCCAGCAGCTCATCTTCACCTTAAGTTGATTTCAATAACGACTCCAAAGTGAGACGCGAGAGGAAATAATCAGCCGGTTTGTTTTGACGCAGCCGAGCGGCCGAGCAGCTTAATCGCGACGGGGATGACGAGACGATGGAAGTTCAGCTATTTCGCTCGTGCCCTCCAGGGAGATGGGGGAGGTGGGAGGGGGCGGGGCACTTGAACAAGCTTATTCATAATTCATGATCTCGGCGTCACCCTCTCAACAAACTACTTGGAAGGGAATTAAACGTGCAAGTGACTCATTAGGCAACACTCGAACCGATGAACATATCCAAGAGCTCATTTATCTTGTTTTACTTTTGATCAGTAACACCACAAGATTAAAACATAGGTACATTTGAAACCCTAACCCTCTTACGTGCCCTACCTTTGACACTCTAATGAAGGCTCGAAACGCAACCCTAATTTGAACTCCTAAAACTCTAACCAAGCCTTTGTTTTAAAACCCTTGTTTGAAACCGTAATCCAGGTTTGAAATCCTAATTTGAAATAAATTAAGAATTTCAGAATGTTTGAATTAATTTAATTAATTCACGTGCAAAAATCGGATTAAATATTTGTGACGTTAAAATGCCAGCTGAATAAATGTCTATTCCTTTCTACTATTACGGCATTTATGATGCTTTCTCTGTGTATGTTGAAATACGGAAAACTGATGTATTATTACATTGAAATGAAATTACGATCAAAATCTACCACAAAAATGAATCCAGTTACAAACACATATCCCTCAGAGATCTCAACGTTCTTTCGCTCATTTTGCAATGACACTTATGGCCTACCTAATGAAGTGTCCAGTGAACACGGTTGCCCAATTCCGGATGAATTGCACAGCGGCTTCTCCCAGTCGGGGGGGAAACGGGACCATCTGGTCTCCGGCATGCCACTGTCCCAGGATGGAAGGAGTGGCCGAGTCAGCAAAAAGAAAAAGAAAAGAACAGCGGGAAGTTAAAGTGTTTCCCGCTCTACAAACATGAGCCTTAAAAGATTGAACGCCTCTTTGGATGATGTCATCAAAATGCAGAGAAATATTTTCATTAGATCGACCCCATCGAATGATCGGATAACATATCAAAGATGGACCTAAACCGTGATTTCCACCAGGATTCTTCAAAATTATGGCTTTTCGCTATTCAGTTCTTTAACTCATTCACTCCCAAAGACGTTTTTAAACGTCTTTTCAGACTTGGTCCAGAATTGGCTGGTACTGAATGAGTTAATAACTTCAAACTTAACTAAAAATGGGATAGCCCACTCTTTTATTTCAAGCCTCTTAAATCTTAGAACTTATCATCATTACCCTTCGCTCAGAGCGATACTGCCAACTGCTTTGAACTGCATTCATGGTTTATACCTTGACTGATTAGCGTTGAGGAACGTGACCAACCACGACTAAACGTGTGGGGACAAAACTCAAAGTTTACATTACCATGCTTCATGTTTAAAAACATCTCAGACTTACTATACAAATGTGTTGCCTCAGGTAATGTGACGATAGCATCAGCAGATACAATCTCGTCGCGTCGACAATTAACGCATCGTTTTGTGACATCAAAGCTACCTGAGATAAACCTGCTCTGGCTTTCATGTTTACACGCGTTAACCGCACAACTAAATCCATATAGACGAAGCTGATAAAAATACCATTCAACAAGCTTGCTGTTTCGCTAAGTTTGGCAACACGTAAACCAAGGCAACATGATCCTTGTTTTTTTATTGTGTTACGGTTTTAGCTGGCTACTGATAATGTAACGTGAGGGTAAACTAGACGTCTGGTGTGGTGATGTTAGCTTGCCATAGCTAGAGTACAGTATGTACTGTAAGATAGAGGTGTATTGTGGTGGTCCTTGCTGGCTAAAGCTAATGCTAACCGTACACGTAAAGAAGTGGGTGGGTGTGTGAGCTGGCTAATGCTAATAGGGTATGTAAAGCAGAAGTGCATTGTGATTGGAAGTGTAATCTGATTGTGTCATTAGGCTATAGCTAATGCTAGAGTTTGCATCGTGGATCCGTTGACTAAACCGAACTATAATAAATGGAGGTGTGATTTGGTGGCTTTAGCTGGCTAATGCTAACTGAATTGAAAACTAGAGGCGCATGTCCGTAGAGTTAGCTGGCATGTTATTTGTGTTTGTACAATAAAAAAGTTTACTCTGCATGTGAAACAGCAGGGCACACTGCCAACATGTGGAAAATAGAAATGCGCTGAGGTCATGCTGGAAGACTAACACTAATCGTATGTGTAAAACAGGTGTGTTGTGGTCATGTTTGCTAGCTAAAGCTAATGGGCGATATGAAATAGAAGTGTCCAATGGTCATGTTAGCCAGCCGAAGCTAACGCTAATGTGTAACACAGAGAGGCTACCACTCTTCTGGCTACAGTATATGCTAACAGTGTATATGAACTAGAAATGCATGGTGGTGGTATGAGTAGGCCGGTACCCATGTCCGATGTAAAATAGGTGTGTGCTGTGGTTGTATTCGCTTTCCAAACCTAATCTAAAAATGCTTACCTCCAAATGGACATTAAGAGGGAAAAAAGGCCCGAGTTCAACTTAAAGGGGCAGTGCCAAATTAATAATTGAAGTATGGGAATACATAACATTTTTTTTGTTCCACCCTTTGATAATAGAGGATATAGTAAAAGAACACATGGGTGATTTATTATTTCACAGACTTTGTGTCATTTTATATCTTAAGTATTTCCAAGTTTTTTTACTGGCCCTGTTAGATTCGCTTTCCAAAGCTAACTCGAGAAATTGCAGCCCAATGATTGAGAGGGGCTACTGCTCGGGATTGTGGGTAATGTACTCCTGACTGTCTTTGTCATCAAAACCCATCACAGTTATGATTCCATCAATTCACTTTGTTTTATTTTCGCCATCTGGACACCATCAAGCAACCATCTTTTGATTTGATTGACAAACTCATGGATTTTAACATCAATCCCATCTCATCGGCATCCAATCATCTGGCATGTCGCTGACGCAACGCACTGGCGTTTGAAAATCATCAAATCACGTCTCGATTGCATCATGACCGAGATTAAGAGAGGCGGAACATCTGTGAATCAGTCCGCTAATTATTTGGTTGCGAGTGCTCATTAAGGAGCATTGTTGGCTGTGGTGAGCTCTTGTTATCGTGCATTTCGGAAATGAGGCAAAGAGAAAGCGAAGCATTAAGAGCACAATCAATAGCTCTTTTCATTTAGTCTTAATGCTTGCCTGCATTTTGTCCCTCGTCGCGAAGTCAAGCTCGGCTTTCCAAGAGGAGATGTCTCCCATCGTCGCTGTTCTGGCACGTTCCAGCGCGCAAATGAGTATGGATTTAACATCACCAGATGACATGATTCCCTTTTTTTTCCCTCCAAATGAGATATTGAAGTCGATATTTCAAGCGGCAGAGAGTTGAAGCGGCGCGGTCACATGATATGAGCCGGCGGGTAACAAAGCGCTCCTCGAAAATGACAAAAAACAGTAACACTGGAGGAAGGCCCACAGACTCACCAAATCCATCCCAAAATAGACCAATACCCCAAATTTTTCAAAGGGGTATAAACAAGACCTGTGGTACTCAAATGGGGGGTCTTGAGATGTTTATAGAAAAGTGACAGGGGATAAAGTAACCGAAAAGACATGGCCGACTATTTCGGTAAAAACCAGCCTGTGGTGGCTAATTACGCTAATCGCGCAGGAACAAGCTTCAAGAGAAGAGCAGAGTGGTTGCGGGCACCCGGCGGGCACCCGGCGTTTCTCCGGTCCGTTTTGCATAAGCAGCCGCCCAATCCGTCACGAGCCCCCTCATTTGCCGGACGCAGATTATGCTTATTTTTCATTTGGACAGAGCGACGCGGACGCCAGGTGTTTGGCACCAGTCGAGTATTCAGGTGTAACCGCAACACTGATGGGACATGACGAGCGGTCGTACATGAAGGATGAGGCGTGCAGAAAGGAGGGATAGGGGAGGAGTAGGGGCGGCGCGGCCCACCGCGAGCTCCCCCGAGAATAGACCCCGCCCTCCAACCTCTGCGCCATTGCTCTAACTTTTCAGCGGAGTTGTTGGAATCTGTTGCGGTTTGTTAATTAGCCGAGCTGGGAGCATATCGTAGATCCAGCTGTTAGCACGGGAGATCGGCACGCATGTAGCGGCGAGATTAATTCCCGCTCCTCCTCAGCATAATGGCAGAGCGGAGCTGTAACAAGTCCATTAAGCCGCAGCGAGCGGGAGAAGAATTAGCATTGAAAGCGTTACAACGGGTTGATTACAGAGCTTGTTTGGCCGCCATAAAGACGGTCTGACGTTCTTTTAATCAAAGTTCAGCCATGGCAAAATGCTGACTGCACACATGGGGGAACCTCTGCTGAGGAAGACGTGTGAAAAGACCACAAAATTTGATGGTACCGTATTCCAGTTATGCCTTCAAAAAGTCTGCAATTGACTTGCGACCAGTTAATTTTTGTCTACATGTGACCTGTGTCTGACGGACGCTGGTGACTTTTTAGTCATTGGTTCTTGAGATATTTTTGTGGGTCTTTATCCATGAAGATAAGTAAACCTTCCTAACAAATGTCATGCTGCAAATTTGGATTTGTGAGCTGAACTTTTTTTTAAATTGGGACCAACCGAATAAAATCTCCAGTGCAGGTTTGTCTTTTAAAAGCAGCGCAAGAAATGACCCAACAAAACTTTCTATTCAGTTTCAAACATGGCTTCCCGAGAGTTTTTCGTGGGTCCACTCATGATAGATATGCCGACCAACTTTTTATGTTGCGGTGAAAATGGTTTGAGGGACAATATATTTTTAAGTGTTAAAAGAAAATAAAATAAACACAACATGTGAATTTATTTGGACAGAAAAACAACAACAAAGAAACAATTTAAAGGGTGGAGAAACATTTATGCAGGCGTTCGGTTTTTGTTTGGTTTTCACATATTACGTCTGTTTGTTTTCTTTGACATTTCCTCCGTCACGCCTGTGCATTTAGCACAGACAGTATATACCGCTTTGGACCTCTTTAAACGTCGCTTTAGTGCATACAAATAGTGGACGTTAACACGTTTTAGCGCGTGTGCACTTTAAAGTCGCTTGGCGAGCATTAAGCAGTTTGAGCGCTCACATGAGCGGCGACTTAATGGACAGCGAGCACAAAACACGGCCGTGCTTTGCTCTCGCTTAGCTCGCGTCTGACAGCGCCGGCGCTAATGCGCATAAACAAAGAGAGCGTCGCCAAACGTAACAAACGAGAGGGGCGTCGGAAAGCCGTTGACATAAGAGCGGACATTTGCATAGTCTCCACCGAGGGGGGGAGCGCAGGAATAATTTAATATTGGAGGCATTAAGGAACAAGAGCCTAGTGGCTAATTAGAATTTGCACATTTGCAAATGGCCCGTGATAGCGACGCAAATGATGAAATATAACCGGCGGTCACGTGAGCGGTCGCGGGCCAATGGGGGTGCGGCGAGTCGCAAGACATCACGCCGCTAATGCACTCGCAGCGGCCGCGTATTGATAGCTTCAAAGTACGCGCCGCTAGCTTATGGCGCGCGGCTCATTAAGCTCGCGTCCTTTCAAAGAAGAGTAGAAAAAAAAAGCAGGCAGAGGAAACGGCTGCCGCCGCTGTTGTTGTTGTTGTGACACTTATTGGATTAGGGACGCCCAGACGTGCACATTTATCAAACCTACAAAAGGGCCACTCATTTGCGCTGCGCTTGTCAGACAGAGACTAAAAAGTCACGTTAAAAAAAGCTAGCTAGGTCCCCCCCCCCCACATTCCACTTGGAGGTAACAGTAATTTGAAAATGTCTATTTATATTTTTGTTGTTTGTTTTTTTTCCACATTAATATTATTTCTATATTCACTGAGTATATATTATATAATAATATATATTAGACTGGGGTGCCCGCACCTTTGTAGCATGCGAGCTAAACATCAGTCATGTTGGAACGGTACTTGGACCAAATGTTTTTGTAAATGGCCCCAAAATGTCGCTCCACATGCCTTCCTTCAGCCCGGCCAAAAGGGCGGACCGAGCGGAACCGACCGGCGCGACGCACCGGTCAGCCGGACGTCCCGGTCGCCAGTGCCGCCGCCACACCAACCGGCAGCCGCGACACGTCATTGGACGTAGAATGCCCCTCGCTCACCGTGATGATAATGAAGCATTACAAATGACAACTCTCTTGATCCTTCCTTCCTTCCTCGCTCGCGTCCTTCCTCTCGCTGAGCCATCACAGCGCGCTGCCACATGAAGGGTGACAACGTCGCAACACATTCGTACGATAAAAGGTCACCTTTCGATCCCCTGATGGGCTGTCGCTCCACTCCGCTTCTGTGAGGACTGCTTTTTTAGTCATCACCGCCGTCAAGGTACTATTATATCAGCATCAAGTGTTTTTTTTAAACTTATAAAAAGAACAAAAATTATAAACAGGCTAATGAAATTCCACAAAGCACAACTACAACCGAGTGGTGGCATTTCTCTCCCTCATAATCGTCATGACAAGAAGAGATTCGGCCCCTACTCTTTATCTTGTACTCAAAAGCTGTGCTGACCTCCGATCTAAAGGTGCTCCAATGGTGCCATCAACAGGGATGAACAATGATTTATCAAGGTGGGAAACATGCAACACTTTTCAGTCAAGTCAAATGGGACAAGAGAACAATGGGCACAATAACAGCAATAGTCCCATTTTGGAAAGATCTCTTCTACAATATTGAGAAATGCTCTGCAGGGTGGCCATCTGAGCCTGTGGGCTGCCTCTGTGGTCCTTGGGTGCTACCTAGTGCCCCCTGGGCATCATATGGGTGACCTCTGGTCTACAGTCACCCCCACCCCACCCCCAAATAAATAACTAAACAGAAATAAAACCATCTACAACTTTGGCAGTATCGAGATAGAGAAGAAAGCATTTAGACAAACAATCTGTAATGGAGGCACCATACGAGAGGCTTTTTAATTATCCGACTCAATCAGCTAAAGACGGCGAGGACGGATCAATGTTCGCTCCATTACGCTGGGCGGGCCACGTGACGGATTACGGCCGGCGGCTAATCTAATGGAGCGCGTCCATCCTGAATTCTGCCTGAGCCTCCGTGTCACTTAACTGCGACAACCTTGCAGGGGAACATGAGACAACATGTCCCAAAACCTGCCAAGCAACACTTGAAGCAAAGCTTTTTTTCCAAAGGAAACATTACGGACGAGCATCCCGCTTCTGACATCATTTTTGTGTTCTCAACGTGGGTTGCCTCTTTGGCTTAATAGCCAGGTCGCACAAGCAACTAGATTCCCACTTCTGACACCAGTCATCACAGAAGGGACCACTTTGGACGAGTTGTGCGTGTTTGAATTTCCGTCTTGTCCACACGAGACAAAGCACATCGATCAAGTTTGGACTGCGAAGATTTCGATGGTGTCATGGCGGACGCTCGCTAGCGGACGGGTGTTGAGACGAAGCCTTCGGAGCAACGACAAACAGAGTTGGGGTGTGCTTGACAGACTTTTGGGATCTGGCAATCTAAAGGTCTGATTGGGGTTTATGATTTTGGGGCAGGGGCGGGGCGGAGGCGGGCGGGGGATTCGTTTCAAAGCAAAGGTTGCTTCCAGGAAGACGTAAGCTGATCACGCCAGCGGACGACGCGTGGCTCGCAGTGCATCGATCCGCTGTCGTCCTAATGACACCCGATACGGCAAATGTACAGAAACAAGCAATTTATTGTGGCGAGGAAATCACAATAATAATCCGTCTAAATGCAGAGAGAGAGAGAATGGACTCACTCTGACGGCGCGCGTTTGTCCAAATGAAATTTGCTCTCTTCATGGAAGAATTTCTCACTTTGCACCAATAAAAAAACACAATATACAGTCTGTAAGTACATTTTATGGTCAGCTGATTTTCTCCAGTCTGAACTTTAAAACCACCAGCGATCACACTTTTCTTCATGCCACTTACGTTGAGGCTGCAACTCCCCCCCCCAGAATGACTGTCACACGCACACACAAACACACAAAAATATCCCAGAAAGGTTTCCACGAAAAAACAGGCTGCTGTAGAAAGTCATCATTTGGTTGGAGGTGATTCTGCTAAAGAGGTCTTAAAACCCAACCCTATTTAAAAACCCGAACCCTGTAGAATCAGATGATGACATCGTCTGCCTTTTTTTTCTCCACTTTCTGTTTTGCTGCTATTGTCTTTTAATAATCCCTTTATTTTGTCAAGGTTCAGGACATTTCGGGCCTGAAATTATTACTGAAGAGCCCGATAATTATGTTTTAAATTATCGGCGCGCAAACCTTTCCAGCGACTCTTTAAAAGGCAACCGAGGCGTCACCACCTTCGCCTGACGTCGGAGATATATTTCTGTTTCTCCTCCCATTAGCCAAGCTTTAAATAATAACGTCAAATAAATAGCCTCCATTACCGCCATCACATTGTGCTAACTCACACGCTGTTTATTATGCTAATGGGACTTGAAATTAAGAAAAAGACCTCAGATGCCAGAGGATTTAATTAATGGGCTGGGGGGGGGGGGCGAGAGAGAGAGAGAGAGAGAAAAGGGGGGCGTATAATTCATTTGTGAGTAAGTAAGTCTCATTTGCACTTTGCACCGCTGATTGCCTCCGACTTCTTTTTCTTCTTCTTCGCCTCCACTAGACGTGAACACCTCGTTATAGCAACAGGCTAATTAAAGCTAATATGGCGGTGAGTCATATGAGCCGTCCCCGCGTTCACTCTGAAGGAGACAAAGTGCTGTTGTAGGGGCAGGGCCGGATAAAACACACACCATTTGTGATCGTTTTCAAGAGTCTAAGCGATTTGTTTCGAAAGATTTAACAAAACATTTGAAAGAAAATGCCTATGCTATGCGAAAGCAGCCATATGTTTTGAACACAAAGACCAAATGGAAGTGGAACTAGTTTGATTAATTAAATCCCCTGCTACACCAAAGCTCGTCTTGAACACCCAACCCTGTCTTCGAACACGAATTGGGAGACCTTAAACCAGGTTTGAACCCAGTTGTCAATCCTAACCCATTCCTCAAACCCGACTTTGAAGCGCTTTACCCATGATTGAAACCCGAACCAAGGATTGAAACCCTAACCCCCGTTTACACCCCTAAACTAATTGATGATTCTGATTCTGATTCTATGAATCATTAATGCGTGTTTGGAGCCTGAACCTGAACTGGAAAACCTGAAACTGGTTAAGAAACACAAACCCAGGCTTGAAACGCTACTTGGAAACCATAACCCAAGCTCATAACTGTAAATTTGAATCTCTCACCCTTTGTTCACAACCCTAACCCAGCCTTGAAAATGTCATTTTAAACACAACACAGTCTACATTGCTACCTAGTATAACCATAGCCCCCCCCAAAAAAAACAGCTCACATACAATAACCATGTCTGTAGTACTAGCAAGTACAATGGCTGTATGCTAAAGACACAAGCTAGCATAAACATATTGACATTATTAGCTAGTTTAATGACCAGCGGATACCATAAACATGTCCACGCTACTAGCTAGGATAATGATCAGAGGCTTGCATAAACATGTCTGTGTTACTAGTGGCTATAATAAACACAAGCTTAAATCACCTGGTCACATAAACATGTCTACGCTGCAAGCTAGCTAGGCGCTAATGTAACATAAAGAAGAACAAACGAGTGATGTGCAAAAGGGGGGGAAAATGAGGCCAGAAAAAAAAAATCCCCTCCACCACGCCACCCAAAAAAAAAAAAAAAAACTGTGCCTCAACCCCCAGCCCCTGAAAGCAAAGCAAACAACATTTGCGTGAATGGCAATAATTCAACGCTAATTAAGACACCAGCGTACACAACCACTTTCGGGGCTGTGCGGTCATCAATCGCTGACATGGCGTGTTGGTCGTTTTCTTTCCTTATGTGGAATGTGCAATACATTCTTTCATGTACCACACATACGCGTTCCCTTAACAGCGACTGGTCCTGAGCAGGGTTACAATACCAATCGAATTTTCATTTCCTTTTCAACTGAGTTTTATAAATTAAGCTAGTGTTATTTTATTTATTTTATTTTTGGTTGCTTTGAGTCAAACTTTGTGGATTGCAGACTGATAAATCGGGAGCAGCAATTACACTTTACCTGCCCAGGTCCAAGAGACAGACCACCACTCCCAGTCTTCCAATCTGAAGCTATGGAGCATTATTAGCCATGACTTCCGTGCAACTTTAAAAAAACATATACACATTAACCGACCATGGTGGTGTTTTTCAGAATTTACGAATTTGAACGAGTAAATTGCAGAGCCAAAAGGGAACTGGAGCATAGTGGGATAGAGTCAGGGCAACGTGTAATATAAAAGCAGAAATAACAAAGAAGTCATTCCGCGATTAGTCCAATAAATTAGAGCAAAAACAAGTTTTAAAACTTTATGTGAAGTGAACCAGACTAAATGTTTTCTTCCCATTCCTTTTCATCCAGCCTGGGTCGTAACGACTTGTTTAAGTGCAGCGCATATTTCCACAAGGAATGGAGGATTAAAAGATTATTTGCCTCACAAACATAAACACTCACACACCCACAGTCATATTTGATAAGTAGCATTAATTAGCAAAAGATAAAAGTAAACAGAAAATGAAAAACACGGCAATTGATGGCAGGGGCTATTAAGAATTTACCTTCTTAATTAAGCCACGCTTGAGCTTGACAGTGCGCGCGTGTGTGTACGTGGTGCCAGATGCAAACAACAAGTCATCCCCAGACCACAAAGTGCACATTAGACGCTCCCGCCGTAATCACAAAGGTAATTCACAGCCGCCGCAAATGCGGATAATTAGTCTGCTATTGGTAGAAATGAGGCCATTATGAAAGCCTTCCCTGCGTGATTAACTGTTAATAATGTCGCCTGCGAGGACGGATTGCGTTACATCCCGCGCGCATGCGCGCAGCCCTGGAAGGGACGTCAGCGACGTCTGAGCCTACACACGAGGGGCGTGGTCATGCGGACCAGGTTTTTTTCTCTTTTCTTCGCCCTCGCGGGGCCACTCGCGTCTATTCTTGAAAATGACGGCGTCCGGCACCACACCGGCCGCGAGGAACAGCTGTGCGGGGCTAACGAGGCGGGGTCCTCGCTCGGGCTCGCCGAGGCCACCCTTCGGGGTACGCAAACAATGACTTAATGAGAATGGCTGCCATTACTGGAATTAACACAGAGCACGTCAAAGCACTGTCAAGAGTTTCAGGAAGGTCTCGCGTTCGAGGGGGTTGGCGTGCGATGACCAGAGGACCCCCCCCCCGCACCCCCACCGCCCTTCTCTCACCACCACACTACAACATCGCTCACCACCACCCGAGACGTAAATGGAATTAATGAACGCACAAAACCCACAGCAATGAAACCAGCCAACCTCACACGTTAAATATTCTGTCTTTTATTTGTCCAGAACCACAAAAATGTTCAGCTTGCTGAAAAAAAGAAATATATACTGCATTGGAATTTTTCTTCCACTTTTTTTAATAGACGCACAACATTATACAACATTAAAAGTGTATTTACTCTACACTGCCTTTGCTAATTAAGAATATGAACCTAAACCCTATTGAGGACCTGTGGATTTTGTTCACAAAAATCCAAGTTCGTAGATTTACTCAGATAATTCTCGATGAGTAAAAACTCCAATCCACCTTGACTATGGGGGTGGCAGGGGGGGACTGCAAATGCCAAATTATTTGTGTCATAAAAATCTTAAACTGAGCATAACTTCATTAAGCAATGTTTTCTGGAACTGCGATTGGCTGGCAACCGGTTCAGGGCGTCCCCCGCCTTTTGCCCGAAGACACCTGGGATAGGCTCCAGCACGCCCCGCAACCCTTGTGAGGATAAGCGGATCCGAAAATGGATGAATGGATGGATATCAAATTCTTTTTTCTTTTCTTTGCTAGAAAACAAGTCATATTGTGTAAATCCCCTGACTTCAACCTCATAGAGAACTGTATTTTGTTCGGTAAATTATAGATTACTACAGAAGTTAATTTAACTGATGATCAAGTGTTATTTTATTGAAACTCACCTTGACTATTTACGAAAAATAACTCAATAGCATAACATGAACATGGCATAACTGAAATAACGCTTTGGGGAAGTTTTCGCCAAATGAAAGGTTTGAAACTCACCATCATGAAATCTCTCTAAAAATAGTCAATCCATTTTCTTCACAAATAAAGAAAGAGCATTTGTAGTCAAAGATTCATGTTCTTATCATGCCACGAGAAAGATAGCGACTGAGTCGTCTTAACAAGAAAACAGCGCCGATAAAAGCTTTAATTTCCTATCGTGGTCAGAGATCTGAACGTCAATCTGTGTGTTCCTTATTTCGGCCCGAAAACCTTTCAACAGCCCCGTTCCTGGAAATGAAAGGCAGCAGATTAAAATATCATTAGGTGCCCCCTAATTGAAATAAACTTGAATTCAATTCTTGGGGCGGTTGTACGCGGTCTGTCTGTTCTTTCTCTCCGTGTGTCTGGTTTGTGCCAGTTTGAAGCGCTTAAATGGAGTTTGTGTCCCACTTTGATTGCAGCAGATGGGCTTCATGGAAGAGGAAAAAAAAAGCGTAATAATATTTAATAATCAAAACCCTCGCAAACAACAGCCACCGAGTGAAGTAATCTGCAAAAGTGTGCAGCTTCATTTGCATAATTGACACATGTGTAAAGCCCCCCCACCTGCCACCCCCCGTCCCCCGCTCAGCACCCCACCCCATGCCGATGAGTGATGAAGACAATAAAAGATGCTAAAATTGGGAACAATAACAGCAAAATTTCATCAGGGCCCTTACACGCTCTGATTAATCTGCTCTTGCAAATCAGCGCCGCAGGGGTTGGGGTGGCACCCCAAAGGTGGGGGAGGGGGGCGGGGTGCAAGATCTTCAAGAGAGGCAGGTGATTAACCGCCCTGCTCGAGGGCCACCTTTCCCCAGTTAGACACCTCCCCCTCAATCAGAAAGAAAACAGTTAGCAACTGTTGTCCCCGCATTTGCATATTCAAACTCTCTTGCTAACCAAACCAGCAGCACATGAGCAGATCTCAAAGTATGGAGTCGAAGATTATGTATGGTCTTGAGGAGACCATAACCCCCTCATAGGTAACCACCATCCTCCCCAAAAAGAACTTGTCGGCCCTCCTCACCACCTCTACAGGGTCCCCACAGGGCTTTGTCCTCTCCCCACTACTCTTCATCCTCCACACTCAACTGTATGTATAGAGCACTTTAAAACAACCACCACTGTATACAAAGTGCCGAACATGGAACAAAAATAATTCATACAACCAAAAAAAAACTTTTTTTAAACCCCTGTAAAACTAAAAATCAAGTCTTATGCCGAGTCAAAAGCCAAAGAATAAAATGTGTTTTAACATGAGATTTAAAGATGGGCAGCTAGGGGATTTGCCAAATGTTCAGTGGGAGGTTCTCTGTACCTCTAAGAGTGTTTGGTCCACAGACACTGGGCAGGTGTATATGGGCGGAGGAGCTCAGAGAGGTAAGGTGGCGTCGAGATCATTTGAAGGTTTCATCCATCCATCCATTTTCCGAACCGCTTGATCCTCACTAGGGTCGCGGGGGGTGCTGGAGCCTATCCCAGCTGTCTTCGGGCAGTAGGCGGGGGACACCCTGAATCGGTTGCCAGCCAATCGCAGGGCACACAGAGACCAACCATGCTCACAGTCACACCTAGGGACAATTTAGAGTGTTCAATCAGCCTGCCATGCATGTTTTTGGAATGTGGGAGGAAACCGGAGTGCCCGGAGAAAACCCACGCAGGCCCGGGGAGAACATGCAAACTCCACACAGGGAGGCCGGAGCTGGAATTGAACCCGGCACCTCTGCACTGTGAAGTCGACGTGCTAACCACTGGACTACCGGGCTGCCCCCATTTGAAGGTTTGAAAACAAATAATGAAATCTTAAAAATAACTCTAAAATGTGTAAGGAGCCAGAGAAGGTATGCCAGAGTAGACGTGATGTGCTCCCTCTTACGAGTACCAGTCAAGAGGCGAGCAGCAGCATTCTGGACCAACTGG
The DNA here is from genome assembly GCA_026261675.1 of Hippocampus mohnikei. Taxonomy (NCBI): domain Eukaryota; kingdom Metazoa; phylum Chordata; class Actinopteri; order Syngnathiformes; family Syngnathidae; genus Hippocampus; species Hippocampus mohnikei. Next base: position 15,919,143 of record JAKGUB010000332.1, on the reverse strand, counting down.
AAACACTTCATGGAGGATTGGCTGACTCCAAAGTAAAGTGCATTGCAGTAATCCAGCCGAGATGTGACGAAGGTATGAATTACTGTTTCAAAGTGCTCTTGAGAAAGGAGAGACTTTACTTTAGCCAGCTTATAGACGGGGAAAAGGAGTGACTAATGCGGGATATCCAAATGCGTCACTTGGAGCCTTTTTAACATTAATAAATTTTTTAAATCCACAGTTCAGTGCTAGATATCCCAATGTGATCATTGTCAGCAATTATCTTCATATATTCACAACATATTTCCCAAAATTATCTGAATTCACTTTAACACTACAGAGAGTGGCTAGGCGGGAGGTGCTGCTGTTTTGGTTAATAACAGGGTTCAAAACAAGACCAAAACAAGGCATCTGACCCCCCACCCCCAAACGGCATTTGACTTAGCTAATTATTATTATTATTATTATTATTATTATTATTAGCTATCTGTAATCACTCGCTATGACGGCGTCAAATTAAACTTATTAATGTGAGACAATGAGAGCACCTCATTTATATTCAGCTTTTCAAATGAACAATTTATCGCGGCGCAACGTCGTCTATCTCGCCGATCACCCAGATAACAACATTCTCATCAGAATGATAAAGCAACCCCCATTTGCATTCATGCCGCGCAAATTCTGCTGTGATTTACATGTCAAGTGTTCACTTTTTTTTTTGTTGTTGACCTAATTCATAATGAAACTTTACACGAGTAGGCTTTGAGACGTTCACTTAATCTTTCTTTTAAAATCGTGATTTATGATTTGGTTTTACGCGGAGTTGAAATAGACTGTGCTTGCGCGTTCTCTGCTGGCCAAAAGAAGTACTGCGAGTAGATGACTGGAAGATGGCCTGCAATTGTTATTTCGGGCTCAGAACTATTTTTTTTAATGACAGAAGCTACTATTGGGCTATTTAGTAAAAAACAACGGGTGCCTTGGTGAAATCAAAGCCGGCACAAATTTTAACAGTGACACACACTTCGCATAATATTGTCGTGTCACCATCGACAACTGCTGATGATCTAATTATCCAGTTATGGGACGCCACATCAGCTGTTTGAAATCAGAAACGGGGGCTGTAATGTTTCAACACCGGACACTCGTTTCGAGAAAGTGTACAGAGTGACAATATTGCACATTTGATGGGTTCTGTGTGAAAGGCATGAGAAAATAAATGTTGAGTCCAAACAAATGGCTCTGATCTACACTTTTTAGGAATATTTCGAGTGGAATGGCCTCCGGGTGAAAGAGCAGAACGCTGGGAAAGAGGGTGCAAAGTTCATGTGACATCACTTTTCCTTAAAAGCAATTGTCACCATCCAGCAACTATTTTGTCCTATCTGCGTGAAACCAAAACCAGTCGTGCTGATATTCTGACTCGCCGAGTCTGTGTGAAAGCCAAAAGGAGATTGTCCAGCATTGATTTGAAAGTGTTTCTCAAAACTCTGTAAGAAAGGCGCGACAGACCTAATAGGCAAAAATAGCATCTGTGTGAAAGGAGATCAAAAAATAAATAGGATTTGGGTGTAAGGTTTAATACCCGACACTCATGTCTCCTACCCAATTGCGTTGAAAGTGTCACAGCACAACCAGGCACTGGTGTGATGTCATCTGACTGCGGTATTGCGTCTCAGCTGCGTGAAATCGCAAGGAGTTGGGGTAATATCACCCCTCTACGGAGTTCTGTATGAAAGACACAGTGAGAAACAAGCTAGAAGCAGGAAAAGGAAATCGCGACGGTGATGCAAAGTTTAACACACAACGTTTGCTTCTGTTGCGTTGAAAGCAATAGTTGCAGATTTTTTTTTTCTTCATCAGACTAGACGCTGACGATGCTGGATTCTGTCTTCCTCCTTTTACCAGCTCAGATTTTCAAGGCAACTGTGTGAAACTCTTTCTACAACCGCTTTCCGTTCCAAGAGACACATTTCAGGCGATCTTCTCGTGGAGACAATGTCAGGGGGGTTTACACCACGCGAGTGTCAACCTCCAACAAGTGTGCAAAAGGCGCCCCGGTTGTCACCCCTTAACCACCGCATTGTGCCGTGAATCCCGTCGGCGGCGATTTGATTTGATTTGAACCTCGGTGGTGCAATTAGGGAAATGTAGGTTGGAAAATAAACAGGCAGACGCCACCACAAATTAATTATGCGTCCGGCAAGCTGTTAGGCAATGGGCCATATGGCCAGTGTGGGAACGTGTATTAATGGAGGGGTTATTTTGGGGGAGCTGGGGGGGGCGTGTAGGCCTCCCACACTCAAATTCTCACAGATATTTGAGGGCGGGACCTTGTCAGCGCAGAGAGGACACGTATGTCGGTAAAGCCGGAAGAACAGTTTGCGAGGCCGACGGAATTTCATGTTGCTGCTTCATTGCCATGAACTCATTCTGTGCCATTAAAACCACTCCCTTAAAGCCCTAATTTGAGACCCAAATCCCTGTTTGGTGATTTCATGTGAAATCATATTATCCACTCATTTGAAGCCCTAAAAATGTCTTGAAAACCTACTTTGAACCTGTCATCAAACCATAACACTTGTTCGAAATTCTTACCCTGGCATCACACTGAAGCCCTGTCTTGAAAAGCTAGGACTGAAATCCAAACCAAGGCTTTAAACCCTAATTTGAAACTCAAACCTTTGTTGAACACCCTAAACCTCATTACGAACTTTGTTTTGAAACCATAAACCCTCATCAAGGTTTGAAACCCTAACATGAAACCTGACGAATCTTGAAACCCTACTCTGAATGTCTACCCTTGTCTTGAAACCCTAACCCAGGCTTGAAAATTTAAAATCTTAACCATATTGAAACCCTAATCTGTAATCCGAATACGGTCTTGAAATCTCACTTTGAAAGTGCCATCCTGTCTTGAAACCCTTCTGAACGGATTTAATGTAATACGCACCTGGAGGACAGCTTGTGTGTGTGCGCGCGCGGTGTCAGGTTTCCGGGCCGCCATTAACCTCATTCACTTTGACAGCAGATTATTGGCACAATCGGTGTAATTTGCATAAATGATGGCAGGATTATTACAGCGGCAGCAGACGACTAATCCGGGAGCAAGCGATGACTGCACGCTACGTGTCTGAGAAAGTCGCAGATAAACCGCATGGATAATGTTCTCACACTCCGTGGCAGCACACGACACGATCATCGTTCAATTATCAGCGACTGTGAGGTCATTCTCAGTCGACGGCAAGTGTCAAAATGGCCGCCGCGAGATGGAGAAGAAATGGGTGGATTTCATTGCTTTTTAAAACATTTCACAAACGCAGTACTGTATTAACCGGAATACTGTGTTCAGGATCCTGTGTGTGTGGGACGTAGAGTTTATTTTTGTCAAGAATTTTTTTGACTTTGTCCTGAAAGTCTTCACCCGGATTTAAAACCCCAATTTGACAGCCTCTTAGCATATTTGATCAAATAGTCATTTACAGCAGCCGAAAAAGTTGTGTTAAGACAAAGACGGATTCTTTTCATCTGTAAATGGAGCCAGCCGAACAACTAAAATGATTAAGCAACACTGACAAGCTCAACATGCACGCAACATGCATGGCAAGCGTCAAGGCGCTGAGCGCACGTCGGCCACAAAACTCTCTCTCGCTCGCTCTTTTATTTTTTGTTTCGTTTGCTCATAATTAAGCATGCGACGTGCCATCTGCCGCCCCGATTACCGTACAGTTTGACTTCACACGGTAATTAAACTGCGTTGCTCCCACACGCTCGCAAAGGGGGATCAAATGACGGCATCGCCGCCAAATACATTGATTATTCACTCCAAGTGGATTAGCATCAATATTCACCTCGGCTGTTTCCGCGATGACCTCCGTGGCCAAAGTAGATCGCTAGTTATGCTACCTGCTGGCCCTCATATTCCCAGCATCCTTCACGTGCCCCGAATTTTATTTTTATTCGTTTGACTTATGTGTCTGTTGTATGATTTATTTTGTAACCTTTTGTTGTAGATTGGTGGGTTAAAGGTTTTTATGTTAGTGAAATTCAATTAATTAAATATTCACCTTTGTGATGTTATACGTACTGTACCCGTTTTGGTTGCTATTGTGTTGTTTTGTCTCCCTCTAGTGGGCTGAGACGTAAACTGCAGGCAGAAACTCTCATCAGAAACAAGCCAAACAAAGATAAGATATCCTTTATTTGTCCAACACAGATGGACAACAAAGCATAAATACGCAATTCGGTGTTTTATTGAAGTTGTTGGGAGACCGCACGCTTAAAAGTGCACAGTACGTAAAATGTGATATGCTGTCCTGAGTCATATTGGATTACTTGAAAACGACATTTCATCCACAGTACAGTGTGTGCATCTGAGTAAAACCCATTTCAAAAGTTCAAGTAAAAAGACAGTCTCTTCATCCATATTGAGAGAGAAAGACTTTGTGAAACAATTTTCAAAAGGCCAGTTGTTAATTTATACATTAATTTATAAATGTAAAAACAATTCGAGTGAACCAAGGGTTTTCTTGAGAAGTAAATGTCAAAATGAGAGGGAAAAAAAACCCTAATTCTGGAATATTTAATTGTGTTGTTACCGGTTCTCCGCATAATCTAAGTTTCAATAAAAATTGTCATCGTAAATCAATGCTTTGTTTTAGGGATTTGAAAACAGAAGGATTCATCTATCCATCAATTATCTGAACCGCGCGTCCTCACAATGGTCGTGGACGTGCAGGAGCCTATCCCAAAGATTTTCTTTTTATTATTTTTATTTGATCAAAAGGAAACAACTTAGATGTGAAAAGGAATGGGGCAAAGAACAAAACCTTGAGTCACTCCAATGGTTTATAAGAGATCTACAGAATGATGATTTATCTTCACTGTGAGGTTAAAAAAATCTTCAGTTGCTGCTTCCCACTAATTCCAATTCTTCAGGATTGCCTCCGCCGCATCCAGAGTCTCATCTCTCTGTCATCATAAGTACAAAACAATGAGAATAAAATATTTACGGGAAATGAAATAATACATTTGTGCTCTTTTTAAAAACTTTTTATCAGTTTGATGCTTACCTTGATGAAGCAAAGACGAATATATTTTTCAAAGGCCTTGGTGGATTCCTCCCCGACAAATGCAGTGACAGGAATGGCTGCCAATTTCTGCGTCAAATATCATGTTATTAAAATTATACAAATGCGGTATATCATTCATGATTGACTTGATAGCGCCCTTTGGGATGTTTTAAAAATCACACCCCAGAAGGCAGTTTCGCTTACCAGCATGAAATTTAATAGACAGGTCTGTCATGAGTAGACACACCCAAATTTGGTTTAAAACGAACATTTTTTAGGCGAAATTTGGCCACTGGTCCGTTACAGGTGCACTCCCCTGAAAGATTCTCTCCATTTGCTACCAACTGAAACACATATTGTGATACAAATCCTGACGGGTAATAACTCAATTCATTTACCTTTTCTTTAATCATCCATTTCACAAATTTGTAGTCGTACGCTTCGTCGCTGGCCATGTGTGACAGATCCTGACCTATAGGTTAAGAAAAAATAAATAAAAACAAAGACAGATGCCTCAATCTCGAAAAAGAAGTTCTAACATTCAGAGAGCAATTCCTTGCACCTCCAAAAATATGATCTTTAATAATAATAATTTTCATATTTATCCCCAACACTGACCCAGCATGACATTAGCGGTCAGTATTTAGCCTAGCTTGGCTGCCACCTCTTGAACTCAGGATCTTGCTGTATAAATAAACAATAAATTGATCATTAGCAAGTCCCATATTCCATTTTTTTTTTTGTACAAAATGCATTATCTTCCAGTGACATGTGCAATTAGCCTAACTTGGCTGCTACATCTTCATCATTTTGGAGAACCCCCCCCATAGCTAGCGTTAGCACAGGAACTCACTTAGCGGCGTGATGTCAGCCAACATGAAGTAGCCTCCCTCAGGAATGATGGGTGACAGTCCGGCCTCTCGCAGGATGGCGGCCAGGCGGTCGCGCTTCACCTCCAGCTCCTCGCTAAGCGAAGTGAAGTAGCACTCGGGCCGACCCATCAGCTCACAGTTCAGGACTAAACCTTGCGCCACGGCCTCCTGCCACGAAACCGACTGCTTGTTACAAACCAAACCTTTGTGAGGTCACGTTGCCGTCTTTTCCTCCACGACACTTGCCTGTAGTGGCGTTGGGCAGGTGTACAGCGTGTTCTGCATGACAGTCTGAAGATGGCGGATCAGGTGCTCGGGTCCGATGGACCAACCGAGCTAAGAGAAGAGGCGACAATTCCGACAGTACTCCGTTTATAAAAAGACAGAAAGCCTTCCCAAGCGACATTAGCAGTGAAAGTTCACAGTACACCTTGAAAACAAAAAATTCCTTCATCTCTTAAAAATACGAGTCAGTCAATAGTTCATTTTCCCCAAAACCGCTTATGGAAAATGAGTTGAACACGCGTCCATAGCACTGACTTTATCAGTAAGCAATAAGGTTAGCTAGGATGCTGTCTTCAACACTGGAAAAAAAAATTAAATAGAATGAAAATCCTGAGCAATGCGATTAGCATTTAGCCTATCGCAGCTACTATATCATGAACATTAAAAATGTCATAAAAAAAAGAAGAAGAAAAATTATATATATAAATTTTTTTTTTTTTTTTTTTTTTTTTAAAGAACCAATTTCCTTTCGTGAAAAATGAACAATGAAATGTCAAAAATGTCCATCATGGTTAGCCATTTTGGTTTCAAGCAGCCATTTCAGGGTCACAATCAAATGACATTGGCACGGATGCGCATTGATTGGATTGTTCAAAATGGCGTCTCACTTTCCATCCGGTGACACTGAAGGTCTTCCCCGCGCTGCCAATGGTGATGGTTCGATCCCACATTCCAGGCAAGGTGGCTGCAAAGATGCGCACATTTTTAAATCAGTCCATCAATTCGCTTTTGCTATCAACCATTACCACAATGTACTTCTAGAAAGGGATCTGCAGATTCCCACCTCACGTACCAATTTTAATATGCTGATATCCACGGTAGACAAGCCACTCATAAACTTCGTCACTGAAGCATAGCGTGTCGTGTTTGATGCACAAGTCGGCGATCATCTGCAGCTCCTCTTTGGTGAAAATCTGCAGGAAAAACTAACTTGTCAAAAGTGGGCTGGACCCTTGTTGGATTTTTCGTGTTTTTAGCTCAACGTGCCTTCCCGGTGGGGTTGTGGGGGGTGTTGATGAGGATGGCCTTGGTCTTGGAGTTGAATTTACTTGCTAGCTCCTCCGGGTCCAGGGACCAGTCAGTGCTGGTGGTGGGTTTCTGGCCCGATTTCTGTCACATGGAGAAGAGAGTTTTACAAAAGCGCATTTGAATCGGCACCAATATTCTTTGAAGGGTATCGCTCGGTAATTTAAATTCTTGCTGTGCTGATATTAAATCCTCTGTAAGATAGCTTTTTCAGAATCATAGTTTGTGGAATATATACAGTTTAAACTGTTACTAAAATTAATTAAACATATTGGGAGGCATCAATTACTTTTTTTTCCTTTTTTCTGCGAGCGGCGGAAAGCATGATGAAATAGTTGTGCATATATTGACAGTTGCAAATTTGGCAAGAGGGACTGTGCTTTCTAAACCAATAGAGGTCAACCCTGTTCACAGCCATGTTGTTTGTTGTCAAGTCATGAACATCAGTGAATGGGCGCTTTGAAATACGGAAGCTGGAAAAAATACAATCAATTAAAATTTTAAAATCCTGACAAATACAGTTGATTATTTGCCCAACCCCCACATAAAAATGATTCTGATTGATGCTTACAGGCCGTAGTGGTATCAGCACAGGTTTGCCCCCCGCCATTCGGACCATGGGCACATAGCAGTCAAAGAAGGGTTCTATGATGATGACCTCGTCGCCCTCTTCCACCAGAGCCTGCATGCTGTTGAACAAGGAGCCGTAGGCGCCTATCGTTACGAGGACTTCCTTGAGGTGGTCGACGGGGCGCCCGCACACTTTGCCGTAAACCTGAGAGAGCGCCTTCACCAGCGGAGGGTGTCCCTATAGCAACGAGTCAACACAAGATGGACAGAGCACATCAAGCGAATGGAAAATAAAGGTTTCACTATGGCCATGTTAGCTGGCTATTGAAACAGCGTACGTATAGTATGTATGGGGTTGGTATGGTTACACAAATTCACTAAGGCTATCAATCATGGTGTAGGTAAAAGAAAGATTTGGTTGTGGTTGTATTAGCCAGCTCAGTCTAAGAGTGTATGACATATTTGTAAGACAAGCTGGATAAAGCTAACGGTGAATGGAATTAGGGGTGTGCTGTGCTATTGGCAGTTTATTAAAGTTAACATTAGCAGTGTCTGTAAAGTAAAGGTTTTGTTTTGGTTAGCTGAGTAAAGTCAAAAAAGTTAATTATAGTGAAAGCTAATGGTATGTGTAACATATGCATGTATGCATGGAGGTGAACTATGGGTGTGCTAACTGGCTAATACAAAGGGTGTCTGTAAAATAGCGATCTTACCATGTTGGCTGGAAATTTAAAAAAATGTTACATACTATTTACTAATCTATATAAAAATAGAAGTTGACACCACAGTTGTGTTAGCTGGCTAAAGCTAACACTAGTGGTAGATTGAATATGCAGGTGGATTGCAGTCAAGCTAGGTGCCTATAGCTAACGACATACAGTATTGTTAGCTTCTTGAAATCATGGCCAAGGTCATATCTTGACTTTTTTTTTTTTTTTTTTTTTGCCTCAATGGTTCCCTCAGGATGCTGGCCACCTCTGCTAAAATTGCCTACATCCTCGTTACTCAGCTTCAATTATACCTCTGAAATGAAATGATTAATACATACAGACGCTCCCCAGGTTACGAACGAGTTACGTTCCGGACGATTGTTCGTAAGGTGAATTCGTTCGTAAGTTGCTTCAGTGCTATATTTTGTCTGGAATGTATGTTTAAGGCCTCTTTAGCTTCACGAGCTGACCGCTACGTTTGCTGCGGTGGCGGTGGCGGCGACGCTTCTGTGAAGGGGGCGAGCGAACGCGGAAGAGATTAGCCGGCAGGTTAGCCAAGAACGGAGGTAGCATCTTTTCACCACCGTCTTGCCAAAACGCGGCCGAATCTCAGACGTGTTGTTGAATCAATAGCAACGACTGGCAATCATAAACCAACCGAGACGCTGTTAGGGAGGTAACAAGCATTGCGAATAGTAAAAAAACCCGAAATGGCAGGAGCGTCGCCGAACACACTGGCGCACAGGCCAACTTCAAGGCTTTTACTAAGGCCTCTGTTGTTCTCGCTGTATCTGCTCCCATTGGGTTCCATCTTAAGGAAACATGGTATTCCCTTCCACTGCTATGCGGATGACTGCCAGATCTATGTCCCACTGAGCAAAAAAGACGCCTTCTCATTAAAGCCACTCCTGTCCTGCCTGGAAGAAATAAAAACCTGGATGGCACAAAATGTCTTGAAATTCAATGAAAAGAAGACAGAGGTGATACTATTTGGTCCCAGTGGCCCTTGTACATTCCATCCTGTAGACTTGGGCCTCCTGTCTCCTTATCTTAAGTCAACAGTCTCAAACTTGGGCCTTAAACTGGACAGTGATTTCAAACTTGATCGGCAAATTGGTGCCGTTGTTAAATCCAGCTTCTTTCACCTTAGACAGCTGGCCAAAATAAAACCTCTCCTCTCTCATGAACACTTTGAGACAGTAATTCATGCCTTTGTCACATCCCGGCTCGATTACTGTAATGCCCTTTACTTTGGAGTCAGCCAGTCCTCCATTAAGCGCCTTCAGCTGGTCCAGAATGCCGCTGCTCGCCTCTTGACTGGTACTCGTAAGAGGGAGCACATAACTCCTACTCTGGCATCCCTTCACTGGCTCCCCATACATTTTAGAGTTATCTTCAAGATCCTCTTATTTGTTTTCAAATCTCTAAATAATCTCGCGCCACCTTACCTCTCTGAGCTCATCCGCCCCTATGCACCTGCCTCAGGTCTGCGGACCAGACATAATTAGAAGTACCAAGAACTAGGCTGAGGCTCAGAGGGGATCGAGCCTTTTCTGTTGCTGGTCCCTCTCTCTGGAATGACCTCCCACCGAACATTCGTCAAGCCTCCTCGCTGCCCATCTTCAAAACCCTCCTCAAAACTCACTTGTATTCTCTGACATTCGACTCAGCATGACTTAGATTTGTTCTTGGTTTTACTGTTTGGTGCTTTCTACCGTCTTTATTACCGATTTGTTTTACTGTTTATTGTATATGTTAAATTGCCCCATGTACAGCACTTTGAATGTGGCGATGGCTGTTTGAAAGTGCTCTATAAATACAGTTGACTTGACTTGACTTAAGGCTTATATGTTTGACATCCATATAACGGGGAGAGAGCTTTTCTTCAGGGCTCGAGGGTTAGCTGCCCGGTAAACTAGCAGCGGCTTCAGCGGGGGAGAGTAGACGACCGGTCGTCGACCGGCGCGCCGGACGCCTCCCCGCCCGTTCCACCATCACACACACGCCCGCCCCCCACGCCTATCCCCGCGGCCGCCTTCGAACGTCGCCGCCGCCGTCGCCTCCGCCGTCCTCCTCCGCCCCGTTCGGCACCTCTCGCTCCGGGCTCGGGGGGCGCCAGGGTGCGCCGCCGCCGGCGGCCCGGCGGGGTCGGGCCGCGGGGTGCGGGCGCTGGGGTGTTCGTGGCGGGGGAGAGTAGACGACCGGTCGTGGACCGGCGCGCCGTACGCCTCCCCGCCCGTTCCACCGTCACACGCCCGCCCCTACACGCCTCTCCCCGCGGCCGCCTTCGAACGTCGCCGCCGCCGTCCCCCTCTGCCCCTCGGCAATAAATGGTACCGATGGTCGAACGATTCATGTTGTATGCAAGTGCAACGCTGACCATTTTCTCTCCCGCATCAAGCTTCTTTATTATTGCCACTTTCATTTGAAATGAAATGGCTTGCCTCTTCTTTACACGTCCACTCCCACTAGAAGCCTTTCGCTTTTTACCAACCATATTGAATAATGGATGCACGAGATATTTAACAACTGGGCAGAGGAAGCCGGATTCGGGGTGGATGCTGGGCGAGCTCTCACAGCGCCTCACGTCGGTATTAGCCACGGAAAGAAGTACTGCAGTACCTGTACTCGGAAAAAGGCGCGCAATACAAAATCTAACTTTTTCTTTTTTTTTCGACATACCGGTGAAAATGTTCGTATGTACCGTTGTTCGTAACCCGGATGTTCGTAAGTCGGGGAGCGTCTGTATAATAAGAATGTAGTGATTTTTTTGTGCTGTTGGTATAAAAAAAACTAAGACAAAAACTGACTTGAGGGGAGACTGGCAATGTGTAAATTAAGTGCATTATAGTGGTGCTAGCTGTACAAAGCTAACAGTGTAGGTGAACCGGAGGTCCTACTTACAAAGCCTCGAGTGTATTGATTCAATTTGTCGACCGACACTGCCTGCACCAGGGCATCCTTGATGTACGGTGGCAACGAAATATCTGGGAAGCCTTGACCCAGGTTGACTACCGAAGGATCCGCTGCCATAGCTGTAAACTCTACCCTGGGTGTTACAATCACATGCTCGTGTTAGCGTACTAACTTGTCAAATGATTATTTTAAAAAATAGACCAACACTCACTCACCAGACGTTCTTGTCCAGTCCTTGGATCCTCTCGGTGTTGCCATGACGAGACGCCATTGCCGTACACTGCAACAAACCAGCAGTTTTTGTCTTTTGTTTTTGGGGTAGCATCGTGCCAGGCTAAGCATTACTGCCACCGTGACGCTGTTAATGACTTACCTGCGACGTACAAACACTTCTTCTGAAAGCAAACCTGGAGCAGAGTGGGAGAAGCTTGGCCACACTCATTCTGCAATTTAGTGTTGAAGTTAATCGCGTTTTGATAAAACTACAATAAGGCAAAACTATTGTGCCTCGGAAGCATAATCCACAGGGAACAAGATGCCATTTGTAGAGCGGTACCGTCACCTATGGGTCTTCTATCAGAATAATTCATTGTGGTTCTATTAGTGGCCTGAGTAATCAGCGTCACTTCCAGTTCTATGGTTATTCTGGTTATGAAAGAAGTGCAATGCCTGTTCTTTCACGAATGGCATGCCAGATCACGGTGTTTTAAAGGCTTTCTCTCTAAAAATTTTACATTTAATACAAATTCTATTTTGAAAATAAAATATTGAACAATACCTGTAAGTAATATGGCCTGAATGTTTTGTTCTTATATATACTTATTTTATATATACACCAGCGTCCTCTGAGCGCTTATTGCAGTAACGTGGAGGTCCCACCGGGTGCTATTGCTGTGCCATAACATCCTCATAGAAGACCACAAAGAAGTACAGTAAAAAACACAAGGCAGCCACCGACTACAGGGTCAATAGTTTCACCGTATTTACTCCAAAGGGTTAATTGACACCCTCGTCATATGGCAACACGATTTATGAATTCATTATTGCTACGGTTAAGACGCGCTTTCCCACTAAGACAGGCATTCTACGACTTTTAGCAAACAGCCCGCCAATGAAGCACAAACGTCTTTTCAACGTATGAATGTAATCGGCGTAGTACTAGCGTCTCTCCAGTTTCAGCAAAACAAATCACAAAACCTTTGCAATATCATGAGGGAAAACGGAAGATTAGCAAACAAGCCTGCGAGCACACTTACGCTGAGGACGAAAAGGGAAACGATGCATTCAAAACAAGCCGGGAAGAAGCAAATCAAACCGAATTTATTTGTCCCCCCGACTCCCCGTGTGGGACCTTTTTGTCACTTTTATAAATAGGTGGTTAAAAATAAGCTTGATAAATTTTTCTAACAGAATACAGCAAGAATTTCGTATTTTTGTTCGAAAAAGCGACTCACCTATACTCCAGAGGTGGATAACGACTGCGAATATTGTCCTCTCCGTTCTGTCTTTATAAGAGCACGTGAAGGCACCACCACTAGACCACGTGACCGTAGAAGTCAGACTGTTCAGGTCTTTCGACTTTTTTAATTCCAAAACAAACATAATTATATGCTTAGTAATATTCAATGACAACATTCCAAATGAGACATACTCTGGTCAAACGTGCATTTTTATGTGCTGGCTCTGTGTCTTTCACCTGACGTGACAAATTTGTTTAGTAGTTAGGCATTGATGTGTACAAACACTGCTTTTCGTGTTTTATTTCGTTATAACTTTGAATTTCCTTCAAAAGAGTTACATTGTTTTTAAATGCGCAATATAAATAACGTTGTAATGTATTGGTGTTAGTTTGTTAGTATGATATTTAGTTGGAATGTTTGCTTGGTGAGATGTTACGTTTGTTCTTTGGGTCGTTAAATGCTTACCTATTTGTTTAATTGTTTCTTTCAGGTAAATATTGTTGGACACTTAGTTTGTTACTTTATTTAATTGTGTGCATGTTTGCTTGAGTGATGGTTGGCATGTTAGTTTGTATTTTATTTGTCTTATAAGTTGATTATTTACTCGCTGGTCAATAAGCTTGTTGGTTACTTTTATGAGCTGTTTGTGGTGAGGAGTTAGTTTGGTCATTAGATGTCCAGTTGTTTAGTCAGTCAGTGAGTTAATCTGTCAATCTCTTACTAAGTTTGGTATTGTTAGTTAGTTGATTGTTATTTGCTGCTCAGTTTGTTAGCTACTAAGTTGGTCATTAGTTTGATATTTAGGTCATTAGATGGTAGTTATTTGGGTAGTAAGATGATTATTAAAGACCAAGTGTGAAGTAAAATTGGCCAACCAAGTTTTTGAGTACTGTAATATCAATGGCTGAACAATTATAAGCATATTTGCGTTATTTTTTTAACGCAACCCTTCCAGATTCTTTGTTTAACCCATAGCAACACCCTTGACAACGAAAATACTTTTCTTCGGCAATCTTCGGAAATTTTCGGAAATGACGTCACATGGAGAACGGCGAGGGGAGTCCTCCCATTGAACAGCATTGTTTGCATTGCTTGTTGGTAGGATACCACGGCGTTGTGTAGCGATGTATTGTTCGCAATCGACAGAAAAGTTGTACCAATGGCCGAAGGATAGCAGGGCACTTAAATGGACATATTCTATCACACGAAGTGAATGAATTTCACGCCATCATCGACGGGTGTTCTCCACTTCAAAGATGACTGCTCTCCCAACCGGTCTGCTTATGTTCAAGGATTTGCAAAAAGGTAAGTGTGATTTTTGGATAGATGATGATGATTTTGTCAAAGCATAGCTGCCAACTCTTGTGGAATGAACAGTAGCATAGCTGCCAACTCTTGTGGAAAGAACAAGCTAGCGACGTTAGCCGAAAGCTAACTCGAGAAGCTAGCGACGTTGAACAGAAGCTAGCGACGTTAGTTTTCGGCTCGAGGCAAACCCCGATCGATGCTATTCATATCTGCGATGAGTAATAATGGCAGGCAGGCAAATTGTTCTGGAAGTACATTTCAATAGGTTGGCAGCGCTGCTTTGTTGACGAATGAACATGACACGTCCTCTTGGAAAACTGTGCGACTAGCCCACAGGAAAACTGTGCGACTAGCCCACAGGCAGTGAACTGCTTTGTAGATTATATGCGGCATAATTACATGCCAATTATTTTAGTCTCATGACGCGTATTAAACTTATCTTTTAGAGTAACGAGACTGGGGGAAGCTATGGAATGGAACTGGAGGGCCTGAAAAATGCCGTCAGGAGTTGGAAGGCGTCAATGTCAAAGTTGTCGTCACTGACAGGCATCGCCAGGTGCTGAAATTGATCAGGGAGAAAAGTCATCTTTTGATTATGATTGTGGGCACATTGTTAAAGGTTAGTGTATTTCAATGTTTATAAATACACTAGTTTGGGGATTATGTCTTATATGTCATGCACGTCACTTCACAAGTTTTCATATCATATTAAATATACAGGTATGTGCAAGAAACTGGACTCCTTGGCCAAAAAGAAGAGCATGTCTATTCTGAAGGATTGGGTACAAAGTTTGAAGTGTCATTTTACTGGTGTGCACTTTCCTCCCAGACACCGGAGCAAAAGAAGCAGAAGTGGCTGGCATGTGTGGACCACCTGCAGAACGTGCACATTGTTGTTTACATCCTCCAATTACTAGCGAAAAAGCGTGGCTACTACCAAGTATTTTTTTGTTGTTAGATGTTGCCTGCTAGTTAACCCTAAACAATAGAAATATTGTCATACTTTGTAAATTCATTTAAAGGTACTGAAGTCCATGTCGCAGTGGTGGAACTCCTGACAAAGACCATGTTTGTCAACGATGTCATGAAGATGTCTCACCTCGGACAGACCAGTGGCGTGGAAGCTTTTCACAGTGTGGTGAATCACTTTGCCCAAAGTACTTGTACTTTGTACTTCTCGTACAAAGGAATGAAAAGCAGGTGTGTTAAAGAAAACTGATATGCATGAAATGTAGACTATAGTGACATATAGAACTTTGAGATATAAAATTATTTCATCACAATTTGACAATTTTTAAAAATAAGAAAACATTTTTTTTGTTCTATTCCAGAATATTTTTTGCTGCTATGCATTATAATGAAAATGCTGGCAGACGACAGAAAGTGACAAAGGAAGGTATACACTCCTACTGTATCGTTTATCACAAATACAAGAGTGGTGGGTATTCTCTGAGAAAGAAACTGGTGGATGCAACTTATGGTAAGTTATGAAATAAAAAGTAATTCCAGGCAGATGCATTATATACTGAGTATAACCCATATGTCGTCCAAATATTTATCATCCCAATGTTTTTTTTTTTTTTGTAGACTATGTCAGAGATGATGAAACTGATTGCCATTCCAAAGAAGTCCAGAAATGGTGATGTGTGTGTCGACCCTCAATTTCTGACAGCAGCAGTGAACAGACCGGACAAGTCAACCATTATTGCTGAGCACCAGACTAGATTCCTCAGGAAATAAAAAAAATTACATTCACTGTATTCAGTTGTCCTCATTTGTTAATTTTTATTACAGTATTTTGTTATGATAGGCACCATGTCCACATTAACCACTCTAAAACCAGTCCAAATCACAGTTCTGGAACATTTCTCTGTGAAACACGAAACCCTTTGAATACAGCTGACTCCTCTTCTCCTGGTGGTGGAAATGTGCCCTGATACAAGACACGGCGCATGCTGGGAGCACAACACGGTTGTCCTGACCAAGAAACTTCCAGCACCAGCGCATCCTGTGGCCCATCAAATGCCTTGCCTTTGTACTGCTGCTTGTAGGTCATCCATGCCACCTGTAATCCATCTGGGTCTAGGCACACAGCATTGAGTCCATGATGGTCGGTGATGCAGTCCAGCACCTGATTGAAGTGTTCCTCTCCTTGTCGACGTACAGTCACTACTTCTTGAATTTCATTGCAGAAAACACATTCAACTGCTGTAGGCATTTGCTGGCATTTACTACGAGTACAACTGAAAAAAAAAAACAACAGTAAAATACTGAGCGATGACACCATAAGCATACATTTTATTGAACAAGAGTATTGCTATACCCATCAATCAATACTTCTGTTGTTTATGAAAACATTTGATTCAAAATATACATACAGTATATGGATGGGATACTGTACAAAAGTTTAAAGTCATTTAAAAAAATCTCTGAAGTACAAGTCAAAAAAGTATTGGCTAAAAAGAATACTCAAGTCCCGAGTAGGCTAGCTGCTTGAACATGAAGTCTGATTATGTTTTTTAAAACAATGTCATCAGATAGACAAAAACTAAATTATGTGCACATGCCTGCATCTTCAAATCATAAAAATATCAGCCTATATCTTACCAATCTTGTGAGCTCAATTGGTCTTGTCTCCATTCCATGTCAGGTCGTCTGGGCACATTGTTTACATCCTGATTGCACATTATTTACATCCTGATTAGCGTCTAGCTCATACATGTAAGGTCCAACATGTAAAATTCCAACCTCCTCTTCTTCCTCCAACTCTTCAAAAACTTGGATTTCCTCACTTGCGCTCGATCTATCGCTTGTATCGCTGTTTGAATCATTGTTTGAAATGCTTTGCATCTCGGCCGTATGGAGCTCTGCCATCGGGGTTCTCCATGTGACGTATCACTTCCGGGTTCCTCCCCTTTCAGGCTGGAACTTCGGAAAATCGATTATTTTGCCAAATATACAACATATAAATGATTTTTTCATGCTTTATTTTATGGACAATGTTTAAGTACGTTCATTGTGAACCGATTTAGCATTTCATGAAATTACTTCACACTTGGCCTTTAAGTTGGCGGTTTGAAAGTTAGTTGCTTAGAATGGTAAATTTTTATGGTTTGTTTGGTTAATGGTTGAATTGCTCGTCTGGTCATTAGATGTTCGTTAGTTTGTTCCTTTCAATTGTTAGTAAGGTGAATAGTTCT
This sequence comes from Hippocampus mohnikei, assembly GCA_026261675.1. Classification (NCBI taxonomy): domain Eukaryota; kingdom Metazoa; phylum Chordata; class Actinopteri; order Syngnathiformes; family Syngnathidae; genus Hippocampus; species Hippocampus mohnikei. The sequence goes on along the minus strand of JAKGUB010000332.1, from coordinate 15,901,745 downwards.
GGGAATAGAGTTATGAGAAGGCATTCAATTTTGTTACAGGAGTTAAGATGTCACTTTTGCCAGGTATTTAAAATGTTTAATGATCAAGTTTTTTTTGTATGATAAATGTTTTAGTCAACGAAAACCAGCTTGACTTCCTTGCTCCATGTTGACACACGATGACGATGCACCCCAAGGTCATAGCCAATGTGACACTATTGACACTACACTGGTCAGCCAAGTTCTTGTCTCATGGTTCATCCCTCCAAGCCCACTTTAACTGTTCTTGAATCATCCACTTGGCAAACTTGTCGTCATAGGTTTCAACCTCATCATCGTTTTCATGTGGCAGGTCCTTATCTAGAAACCGAAATATAATGTGACCGCAGGGAACCCTGATGTCGCAGTCCCAATCAATATTTGCGTTACTGTTTGGGACACTTGATTGCAACGGGGTGGGGCATGCAGGTGTGGACGATGACCGTCTGAAGATGCTTGATCGGGTGCTCTGGTCTGATGGACCGACTGAGCTCGGTGGGCAGTAGCTGACAGCTCTGTGACATGATGTTTCCCAATTGTGAAGTCGAGTCACACTCTTTACATTTGAGAAATCTCACTGCACACCAATATCTGACTTCTTTTAGTCTCCTCAAATAGCTTCTTTTCTGTTCTGGAAAAAAATATGACTTATCAAGAAAATACAACTCTTTACCGAAAACAAAAAGAATAGTTCACGTGTAAAAAAAAAAATAAACACAAAAAAAAACTATTTGACAAACTATTTGACAAAACTTGTTTAAGCACTACAACTATTTATCTTAAAAAAATAAGACTTCATTCTTCATGCTTGGGGAACATCAGAAGAAAACAATTTCACATATGTTAAAATGCTCCATGCATCACATGTCAGCAGAAAGGAGCAAATATTTTTGGACCATCCATCCATCCATTATCTGATCCGCTTATCCTCACGAGGTTTGCGGGGGTTCTAAAGCCTTTCCTAGTTGTCTTCTGTTGTCTGCAAGAAGGAGAGATACCGCCGCTCGTTCCTACCGACTGCTGTCAGGCTGCTGAATAAAAAATAAAATGATGTGGGAAAACAATTGTAAAAGCACAGCCACCTTATCTCTATCTATATTTATATTGCACTTAATTGAACGGTGTACATTGAAACTGTCACATTTATTTTGTGAATACGAACACTTTGTTTTTCTTCTTTCTACCCAATCTTGCTGCTGTAGATTGTAAATTCCCCCAATGTGGGACAAATAAAGGCCATCTTATCTTATTATTCACACATAGAATGTGGGAGGAAACCGGAGTACAAAAACTTGCATGGTAGATTGATTGAATGCTCTGAGTCTAAATCAGTGGTCCTCAACTAGAAATGCTGTAAGTCCACTTTTTTTTTTTCTTTTTAAGAAGACCAAGGTCCGGCGGTCATGGGGAGCAGGGCTATATGCCCATTTAGTATGGTCAAGCCAAGCTTATACAAATCAACACTCCTCACAACCAACCAATAATGGGGTGCATGAAAATAACAATTCTTCACTTTGCCAGTACACAGCAAATAATGAGAGGTATTGTGTTGAGGCACAGGAACTCTTTTATTTTGTTAAGTTGTGCCTGCTTAATAATAGAAATAGCCCTTTTAGGGAAATAAGACATTTTTACTTTAACCTTGTTAAACAGTAGTTGTCTTTTTTCCCCCTTAAGTTAACAAAAACAAAACAAAATACTAATTTTACCAAAATAAATACTAAACATGAAAACGAAAATATCCTTTTCATTTGTACAATTCCCCTTTTCACATCCCCTCTGAAACCACAGAAAAATATATCAGAAGAGGAGTTAAGAACCATTTTAAATACTGACACAAGGGCGCACAGGAATGTGCAGTGCTGTTCTTCCACTAAAGGTGAATGCAATGTCTGAGGCATGCAAATATGATTTGAGGACGCCATTGTGATGTTCATTTACCATGCTGCGGTGTTATGCTGTTAAACAGCTGCAAAGATCCCCGGGTAGACGGGAGCAAAACTGCACACAATCGAAACCTCCCGCGATTCGTCTTGTCTAATTGTCTGTGTGCGGCTCTCCTGGACTGAAGCTGTGAGCACACTGTGGCGTCGCGCATGCGTCTGTTTCCTGACACAATCATCCATTTTGAATGCGGGTGTATTGGGAGAGACGCGTGCTGACGCTTATGTATGGGCACACCTTAAGTTCAGAGGAGCCAATCAGTGCATCGTTATCGCCGACATGCCCTGCTCAGCCAGGGTCTCCAGTTAGTCAATTTAGTCAAACATTATACAACACACAGTCGCGCTGCTGCGGTCCTCTGCAATACATCTGTTCGTGCACGCAAAGAATACAACGGATAATTTTAAAAAGTGATCGCGGTAATGCGCAGGTTATAGTCCACAAATATAGAACGTATAACGTAAAAATCACTTTATAATTTATTATTTTATACAATTTGCCGAGGGTCCGGACAGAGGAGGTCGGCGGTCCGGTCGTGGATCGCGGTCCGCCAGTTGAGGAAGGCTGGTTTAAATTGTCCCGAGGTGTGATTGTGAGTGCGAATGCTTGTTCGTTGATTTGTGCCCTGCAATTGGCTGGCAACCAGTTCAGTGTGCACCCCCCCCCGCCTACCGCCCGAAGACTGCTGCGATAGGCTCCAGCACGCCCGCGACCCTCTTGAGCAGGGGTGTCGAACTCATTTTAGTCTCGGGCAAATTTGGAGTTGCATATGAAGACGAATAAATAATGTCGACACATTAAATGTTCGGCAGATAACTATTACCATTTAACTCGGATGGAAGAAGACGAGTTGTCACGTTCGAGTCTCCACCTGGCTCTGCTCGGCCGGTCTCGTCTCGTCTCGTGTTTCTCGCGCGGCAGTCCACGCCCCGATCCACGTCGAGCCCGCCTCCGTTCGCGGCTCGCATCCACGCCCGACCGGCGCGCGCCCTGCTCGGGACTGCGCGGCTGAATCGAAGGCGGCCAAGAAATCATTCCGGCCCCACTGGAGGCAGCAGAGCAAGAACCACCGCATCACGACGATGACAAGGAGAACCGACCTGGTTGCCGTTTGAAAGAAGAAGAAGAAAACACCATCGAAAGGAAGAGAAACCACTCAGGTAGTCTTACTTTAAAAAAAAATATTCACCGTAGCATCCCCTTTATGGTGCTCATTCAACTCAGTCGTTTCCATGCCACGAGTCTGCATGAATGTTTTCATTCTACACTGCGGTTAGACTGTATTTTTTTTTAGATACCTCCTCCAAGGAGACACACACACACACACACACGCACAAATGTGTTCTTTGTCGTCAGAAGTCTGGGTGTGTTCCAAACATGACTGTTTTTGGATTCATTTGGGATCGGGGACACATTTCCTCTCAGGAAAGGGATAAGGTGGAGGATGTGTGGCTGGCCGGCTGACTCATCGGGTGGGAATGGCAATTTTCCTATAGACAGAGTGGACCTTTTTGGCCTCTTAACTCTTCTGACTGCAAGCTAAATTTAGTATCATAACAGTTATGAATGAGTTCAAGTTGTCTTGGTAATTTGCAGTCATGTATGCAACCACGCTGCATCACGACTGAGAGCTGTTTCTAAAATTAAAATAATGAAAATATCTGGCCTCCCTCGTCTTGGAATGCATGGCTTTTTGCGACTTTTTTGTGGGTCTTCTCGGGTGAGATACACCTCCCATATTTCATCTCATGTTAAACTGTCTCGACGGCTGAATTGTTCACCATTGACAAGTTCAAATTTGAAGAACCCCTGGAAGGGACCGATTCAAACCAAAATGGCCGAACTGCTTTGTCTTTTCACTCATGATTTTCCGAAACTTTTTTGTGGGTCTTCTCAAGACAGACCCGCCTACCAAATTTCATGTTGCTAAGTTGATTTTTAAATCATGACATGTCAGTTTGTTGTTGAGCGGAGTATCCCATCCTTCCCCAGTTGACTGTACGAATAAATAAAAACTTCTTGTGCCAAGCATTCCATCCGTAATATGACCTCACTGCTGTCCTCTGTCATTGCAGGCATCATGATTCCCGTGATGGAATTCCGCCAGTTCTCGGAGCAGCAGCCCGCTTTCCGGGTCCTGAAGCCGTGGTGGGATGTGTTCACCGACTACCTGTCCGTCATCATGCTCATGATCGGCGTGTTCGGATGCACGCTTCAGGTCAGCCTCCTTTGGCCGTCGTCGTCGAGTTGGCCAACACCCAGATGCGCTAATTTGCTGCCACCTTATTTTATTTATTTATTTTACACCCTGAATGAGGCAGCAAAGGAGGCATTCAGCAGCGGAAAATCCCCCCGCCCCCCAACCAACCAGTCCCTTCCAGTAAACATGAAGCTGCAAACTGCACATGCTTGACCTTTTTTTTGCTGTGCTCCTTTTCGTGTTATTCTTAACAGAAACTTGGCACCGATCAACATAACAGAACAGAGCGCCGCTTTTTACACACAGAGAAAGATGTAGTGTGAAAGCGACTCGGCCTTTCCGTGTCGTTCCTCTTTCACACAGAAAAGGGACATTGGTTTCAAATGGGAAAAATCCGGCTTCAAAGGACAGTGTGGAAGAAATTCAGGCAGCGTGAAAGGAGCCTTTGGCACTCACCAAAGCCAAGAAATTCCCCAGTCAACTTTTTACCTGCGTTCTGTACCTTTCACAAAGAGAGAGAGAGAGAGACATAAAGACCCGAGGGGGAAAAAAATCAGGCTTTGATAGGCAGCGCAAAAGGACCTTTTGATAGAACCACTGAAGGTAGGTCAGCTTTGACCGCCGGTTTTCTAGCGGTGTAACTTTTACACAAAACCAGTGGCAAAGGAAAAAAAAATTCTGTCTTTGACAGGGAATCTTTCAAATTGTACAATGATCCAGACAAAAAAAAATAAAGTTCAGTACATTTCTTACAGAATAGCAAAAAAAAAAGGGTGAAAGAGGCTTTTGTTACTTTCTCCAAAGCAGGTAAATTTGCGGATCAACCCAGACAAAACAAACAAAAAAGTTGTGGTAGGATGTGTTGAACAGTGACTGTTTTTTTCTTTTGTTCTCTACCCCCTGCCCCCAACTTTGCTGCTGTAGACTGCAAATTTCCCCAATCTGGGACAAATAAAGGTTATCTTATCTTATCTTATCTTATCTTATCTTATCTTATCTTATCTTATCTTATCTTATCTTATCTTATCTTATCTTATCTTATCTTATCTTATCTTATCTTAAGACCTTACCCTAACTCGGCGGTCGGCAACCCGCGGCTCTGGAGCCGCATGCGACTCTTTAGCGCCGCCCTAGTGGCTCCCTGGAGCTTTTTCAAAAATGTTTGAAAATGGAAAAAGCTGGTGGAGGGAAATATTTTTTATTTGTTTTAATATAGTTTCAGTAGGAGGGCAAACAGGACACAATTTTAACGTTTACCAACCCTGTAAAAATGTGTAGAATAAATATGAAATTTCAAAATTTCTGTCAACTAAGATTTGTGTCATCGCCTGCGACACACATTTCTATTAGCAGGACGGGATGCCGGGCATGTGGCTGTTGTAAAAAAAAAATAAATAAAAAGCATTTCATGTACAATTCACTGAGGGTACCGATTGGCAAAGAATGGGAATCTGAAGGGCCGAAAGAAGCATTTGCTTGACTGCCACGCCGGTGACACTGGCTGTTTACGTTCTTTCGTAGGTAATGCAAGACAAGATCATCTGTCTCCCGCACAGAACATCGACGCCCGCCAACAACACCAGCGAAGTGGCCGTAAAGCTTTTACATCTCCATTACAACATCTCATCCGGGCCCAAAGAAATGAGTGGCCTTAAGACCGACCTGGACCTCCAGCAGTACAGCTTCATCAACCAGATGTGCTATGAGAAGGCCCTACACTGGTACGCCAAGTACTTCCCTTACTTGGTTCTGATCCACACGCTCGTCTTCATGGTGTGCAGCAACTTCTGGTTCAAGTTCCCTGGGTCCAGCTCCAAAATTGAGCACTTTATCTCCATGCTGGGCAAGTGCTTCGACTCCCCTTGGACCACCCGAGCTCTGTCCGAGGTTTCCGGAGAAAACCCGGAGGAGACGGACCACAAAAAGAGCGGCGCAGCGGCATCGCCCGGAGGCGTGGGCTTGGAGAAGACTCAATCCCTTCGTTCCATCCCAGAAAAAATTGTGGCGGACAAGCCATCGGCAAGCGTTCTGGATAAAAAGGAGGGCGAGCAAGCCAAGGCGCTTTTTGAAAAGGTGAAGAAGTTCCGCTTACACGTGGAGGAGGGCGACATCCTCTACATCATGTATGTGCGGCAGACGGTTTTCAAGGTCTTCAAGTTCCTGGTGATCGTCATCTACAACAGTTCCCTGGTGGACCAGGTGCGCAACAGGGTGCCCTGCGAGGTGGAGATCCAAGACATGACCGGCTACAAGGAGTTTGAGTGCAACCACACCATGGCGCACCTCTTCTCCAAACTCTCCTACTGCTACCTGTGCCTGGTGGCGGTCTACGGACTGACCAGCCTGTACACATCCTACTGGCTGTTCTACCGCTCCCTGAAGGAGTACTCCTTCGAGTACGTGCGTCAAGAAACGGGTATCAGCGACATCCCGGACGTGAAGAATGACTTCGCCTTCATGCTGCACATGATCGATCAGTACGACCCGCTGTACTCCAAGAGGTTCGCCGTCTTCCTGTCTGAGGTGAGCGAGAACAAGCTGAAGCAGCTCAACCTGAATCACGAGTGGACGGCGGAGAAGCTGCGGCAGAGACTTCAGGTCAACGCCAACAACCGCCTGGAGCTGCAGCTCTTCATGCTGCCCGGCCTGCCCGACACGGTCTTCGAGCTCAGTGAGCTGCAGTCGCTCAAGCTGGAGATCATCAACGACGTGAGCATCCCGGCCTCCGTCTCGCAACTGGAGAACCTCCAAGAGCTATCCTTGTACCAGTGTTCCATCAAGCTGCACACCACCGCCACATCCTTCCTCAAAGAGAACCTCAAGGTGCTCCGCGTCAAGTTCGACGATGGCAGGGAGTTCCCCGGCTGGTTATACGGCCTCAGAAACCTGGAGGAGCTCCATCTCGCCGGGTCCCTGTGCCCAGATGCCTCTAAAAACATCGTCCTCGAGTCACTGCGGGATATGAAGTGTCTGAAGACGCTCTCGCTGAAGAGCAATTTGACCAAGATACCCCAGTCCATCGTGGATGCGTCCAGCCACCTGCAGCGGCTCTACCTGCACAACGACGGCACCAAGCTCGTCATGCTGGGCAACCTGAAGAAGATGACCAACCTGACAGAGCTGGAGATGGTACGTTGCGACCTGGAGCGCATCCCGCACGCCATATTCAGCCTGACTGGCCTGCAAGAGCTGGATCTGAAGGAAAACAACCTGCGTTCCATCGAGGAGATTGTCAGCTTCCAGCACCTGCGCAAGCTCACCTGCCTGAAGCTCTGGTACAATGGCATCATGTACATCCCCGAGCACATCAAGAAGCTGGGCAGTCTGGAGCGACTCTACTTCAGCCACAACAAGATCGAGGTCTTGCCTTCGCACCTGTTCCTGTGCAACAAGCTGCGCTACCTGGACCTGTGCCACAACGACATCCGCTTCATCCCACCGGAGATCGGCGTCCTGCAGAGCCTGCAGTACTTTTCGGTGGGCTGCAACAAAATCGAGAACCTGCCAGATGAGCTCTTTTTCTGCAAGAAGCTCAAGACGCTGAAACTGGGCAAGAACTCGCTGTCCGTCCTCTCGCCAAAGATCTCCTACCTCGCCCAGCTGACCCACCTCGAACTCATGGGGAACCATTTTGAGCTCCTGCCGCAGGAGTTGGGCTGCTGTCGGGCACTCAAGCGCAGCGGCCTGGTGGTAGAGGACACCCTCTTCGAGACTCTGCCATCGGACGTCAGGGACCAGATGAAAGCCGAGTGAAAAACGTCTTACTGTCGCCACGGTGCCTGCCGCTTGCTTCCTCACTTGCTTCGTAGGATCTCACGAGCCCATATCAGACTTGCACTATTTTTTTTTTACACGATCCGTTTTCCACTTTTTTCCTGTACACATTTTCAGAATTCAGCCTCTGATGCCATCTTTATTTTCATTACACTTGAAACATGACATTTGCCGAAAAGCCAATTTTGCTTCACAACATGCAATTTGGTAAGATTATTTTTCATGGAGACCCCCCAAAAATGTGGAGGATTTGAAAGTTTATTTTGACGCAGCATGGCAAAGAAATATTATGACAAAGTCCAGCGCACTGTTTAAAATTAAGCCCCTGATGCCAGTTTTGACCGGCACTATGAAATTTGGCAGACGAGTCTATTATGAGTAGACCCACAAAAAAGTCTCAAGATGCCATGGCTGAAAACACACAGGAAGTCTGCCATTTTAGGGTCGGTCGTTTCACTCTTTTTCCAGATTGCTACCAAATCAGAACCACATTACAGAACAGCCGAACAACGCAAAAAACCAACACCATTTTTGTCTTTGTCACTGCGTGTGGGTGGAGAATAGCGGCGAAGACAAAAGACTCCCCATCAAACACCAAATGTAGATTCCACATAGTTTGAGGCTGGTTTAATTAAACGTCTCTTTTTTTGTAGCCAATGACAGTCCGAATAGAAAACTGCCAAAGATAAAATCATACGTAGGACCACATCTTTCCATCTTCTTGTTAAACAGCTTTCTGAGAAGATGCCCCACTGCATATTGTCGTGATTCCCTGGATCTTTGAATCCAGGGCTATTTGACTTTCACCCAGCTAATTAAAGACACGAAGGTCGAATTGACCTGATTCAAGCCGAATTTACATTGATGGCCACTGGTCACAACATTAGGCCTAACTTCACAACGTGTGAATCAAAATAAGAGCTCCAATAAGACAGTTCAGTGAGGTATTCATCTCCCCAAGTGTCATTGTCAGTGGCATACAATATAAGATGAAAGGGGCAAAAACATGCATGGATAAGTTAAAAATGGTAAAATTATGTCAGAACATTTTGTGCACTACATAAGAAAAATCACATGAAATTAAACACATTTAATTTCTAAATGTGTTTTTTTATATCATGAGCACTATTTCAATACAATTTTTATTGTTCGGGGTCCCTGCTGGATTCTAGATACTTAATAAAGTGACCAGAAAGCATTTCTGGTTAGTGTTTATAGTTCAAAAGATTTATTTTAAACACATATACTGCACTGACAACAAAGGGACATAGAACATGTTTTACATCAAGTCATGCCTTAATTAAAGCATTGTATATGACACAAAGATTATTTTACACGTTTAAATACAACTTTTGAAACTATTGTCTGCCATTATTTCATACCTGATGTTACAATATTTTGCAATTTTTATTTTGTGTTTATGCTCGTTCATGTGTCCTGGAGATTTTGTCTCGTCACAACCAAATTTGAACCGTATTGTCGACGAGATGTGCAATGTGGATACATTTTCTGTTTTCGTCACTGCGTGTCGGCGGAGCATGACAGCATGTTTGATGACTTGCCGTAAGACAGGAAACTTAATAACGCTGTGAAAATTCAGCCCCCGAAGGTAGTTAATTTATCACACAAAGTTCAATTTTTGACTCATCAGTCCACTGAATGTTTTTTCAAAAGTCTTGAGAATCATCAAAATGTCTTTAGGCAAATGTGAGACTTTTTGTTGTTGTTCTTGTTGGCGGCTTTATTTTCCGTTTGGCACTTGTTGGATAGCCCCTCAGTCATCTGCCTTCGCTTGCGCGACAATCCCTCGTGTGCTTGTGTGTGGCGCGCTTTCGGCGTCACGCGACACGCGGCTTCCACCTGCAGTCCACAGGCGGAAAACAGCAGAAGAACATCCGAACACACACGCACACCACCGCAGCCTTCACTTCCACACAGCCGACAGTCTACCTCGTCAGCCGCCCACCGCCACCCGTGACCGGCGGCGGAACAAACCGGACCAGGCCATCCGCGACAAGGCGCGGCGAGGCGGGACAGCCGGTGGGTTTGGGGAGTGGGAGGGGGTAGGGGGAGTATCAGCCGCCCAAAGCCGCTTAGAAGCGGCCCGAGCACCGAACGCTACAGGAAGCACCGCCACGACCAGGAAGAATGGAGGGCTTCGACGCGGCTGTTGACCGGCCACCAGCTTCGGTTCGAGCGTAGCAGGAAGACACCGCGCGTCGAGCAGACCTCTGCGAAGGTTAGTACTAAGTAGGACTCTTTTTCTGTCGAATGGATGGCCTGTTCGGGGATGTTTGAAGCAGATGGTTGATTGTTTTTGTGTGTTTTGTTTGTTCTGAACACATTTGAGCGAAATAGCGAATGCGGAGATTGTGCTTGTGGTTTTTTTTTTTTTGGTTAACCCAACAAATGCGGAAGCAGGCGTGCGGCGTTCAAAGACGAGTCGGACATGAGGGAACTTCTTCCTCATTGTCTCCTGAACACGCTTCCACCCAAAAAATGTGATCGAACAAGTACTTTATCCTGTTCGAGTTCCATATACTGTACACCCACCCGATATTTTATTAGCTACACGATCCAACGCAAACCACAATTTTTGTAGTTACCTGAGTAGCTAGCTTGCTAGAAAAATAGCTTATCACTCATTAATATTCATATTAAAATGAATAAAGTACAAACCAAAATTAAAAAATGAATCCCTAAAAATTAGAATATTACATGTTGGTATGACCTGAGTAATGCATATAGTTTAATTATGATAATTGTACAATTAGTAAGTGCATGACAACAACATCGATTTCTTTTTCCAAGACGATCAATATCACCGGAAAGAGATGCAATAAAATAACAAAAGTTTAAAAAAATATTGTCAATGTGTTGAGAATTAAGGAAATTATGACATTTTAAAGGCTTCAAAAAGCGGACAAAAATGTTGTCTTGTTACTAATTCGAAATAACGGAATGGCCTGTGATTCGTTTTTAAGAAGAAGAATGAAGCTGAGACCTTGAGGCCTTACAGTTTTCTTTAAGTGTGGACCGGATTATAAAAATATGACACCACCAGAAAGTGTTTGATTTCAGAAGCCAAGGAATGAAAACAAAACATGCAGAGAGTTCCCAGCACCAGCGGGATCTCTTCGAGTTCATTGTAAGTTAACACAGTTTTAAATTAATTTCATCGGCTGCCAGGTGTTTGATGAATAAAAATGCTGATGCAGATGTTCAAAATACGGAATATCAGGCTGGGTGAAAATGAGTCTATCGCTAATTTGGAACGGTACAAATATGCCTTTGCCATGGGGTTTGTTTTGGGTTTGGTCGCACGAGTGGAAGAGTTGAGACAAATATCGTCTTTGTGGATTAATTTTGGTTTCACCAGTGAATAAAACAACAAGGAGGTGAACACTGTCTGGTCTAATCTTGTCCTCCACAAACAGTATAGACTAGAGGACCTTCGACCCACCAGTCTGCTGCCGTTATTGGACTTTAACGCTCTGTGGAGCAGCACACTGTTCTGCCAACAAGCCGACACAGGCCCCATACGTCCGCGTGAGTCAGATAGTAAGAAAACAAAATAGTGACGGATGAGAATATCGGTTAACCTCACCAGCTTTGGTATTCAAATAGAGGCTCGTCTTTTAAGATTAATCCCAGAGTAACTGGTAGGAGTGGGCACTTAATTGAAATCTAATCATGATTTAGATTTTGCCTTCTCGTATAAACCTTACAACCAAAGTGAAATGATGAATGTGCCGAATGGCATGCTATGTTTGCAAGTTCCCAATGTTGTGAAAGCACGCTGAAAATACAAACGCCAAAAGACGCTTGCGAGTGCAGCAAGCGTCTCTGCCATTTATGTAAAATACTGTATTTTTTGGACCAATAATATTTTAAATTTGACACAAAATGACTTGTTTATTTAACAAATGTACAATGATATGTAAATTGATTTTTTTAAATGAATTGACCCCCCTTTTCCTGTATTTTATATGTTTGAAGTAAAGGAAGAAATCTTTTTGTGAATTTTCCCCAAATGTGACCACAAGGGGTGGGTTCACGATTAAATCATAATTTTAAGACATCTATCAATTGTTGTGATATTTCATGTGAACTATTGACCTGAATCCAATTCAAGTGTCTTTTATAAAGATGAGGAAGGTCTCCATTTTGTAAAATGGAGGCCATGCTTATCTTATAAGACCCTGCTGCCGCCCCGACGATAGCGCCTTCGTGGAAACAGCATGCGTCTGTATGATAGCTTTATTGACAGACAACAGGCGCCCAGGCTCGTTAGCATTAGCATGTGGTGCTGGAGTTGAAGGAATGTGTCAGCAGCGGTCTGGTTTGAACAACCTTTTCGAAACATGTAACAACTTGTACTGCCTGGTTAATGTGCCACGAAAAGGAAGATCCAAGCATGCGCACAGAACGCAAAGAAGGGGCAAGGAGAAGTGAGAAAAACACTTTCGAGGCAGACATTTTTGTGTCAACTAATATTTTTGGTTGACTTATTAGCCGAATTTTCCCCGTTTGTATTTTTTCCAAGGCAAATGTGCACACCACAAATTCATCATCATCATCATCATTTATTTTTTTTTTTTTTTTATGTGTGTTTGGTAGGAATGTTCACCCTCACCGAAGTCGCCTCCCTGAACGACATCCAGCCAACTTACCGCATCTTGAAACCATGGTGGGACGTCTTCATGGACTACCTGGGCATCGTCATGCTCATGCTCGCCATCTTCGCCGGGACCATGCAGCTGACGCGGGACCAGGTCGTCTGCCTGCCCGACTTGGACTCGTCCCTGGACGAGGTGGCGCCGCTGCCGACTGAGGTGTCTGGCAGGATGTGGAGTAAGGAGAGCGCCGTGGGGGAGCAAGCGGCACCCCTGATGGTGGCCCCGGAACAACCGCCGACGCAGCAGCCGGCCCCCACCGGGATCCGGACCAAGCTGGACTTCCAGCAGTACGTCTTTGTCAACCAGATGTGCTACCACGTCGCCCTTCCGTGGTACTCTAAATACTTTCCCTACCTGGCGTTGATCCACACGCTCATCCTGATGGTGAGCAGCAACTTTTGGTTCAAGTACCCCCGCACCAGCTCCAAGATCGAGCACTTTGTCTCCATCCTGGGCAAGTGTTTCGAGTCTCCCTGGACCACCAAGGCGCTGTCCGAAACGGCGTGCGAGGACTCGGAAGAGAACAAGCAGCGCCTGGCGGGGGCTTCCTCCCATCACAAGCACTTTTCCACCAGCAGCGAGGAGGGCAGCCCCAACCAGTCAGCGCCCATGCTGACCAAATCCGGCGTCACCTTTTCCGCCGAGAAGCTGGTGAGCGAGGCGCCCTCCATGACCATCCTGGACAAGAAGGACGGTGAGCAGGCCAAGGCGCTCTTCGAGAAGGTCCGCAAGTTCCGCGCCCATGTAGAAGACAGCGACCTGATCTACCGCCTGTACGCCCTGCAGACGCTCATCAAGACCGTCAAGTTCATCGTCATCCTGTGCTACACCATGACCTTCGTGGCCTCCATCGACTTCCACCACTTGTGCGAGCCCGAGATCAAACACCTGACCGGGTACAGGAAGTTCCACTGCACGCACAACATGGCGTTCATGCTGAAGAAGCTGCTGGTGAGCTACATCGCTCTCATTTGCGTCTACGGCGTCATCTGCATCTACACGCTCTTCTGGCTCTTCCGCCGTCCCCTCAAGGAGTACTCGTTCGAGAAAGTCCGCGAGGAGAGCAGCTTCAGCGACATCCCCGACGTGAAGAACGACTTTGCCTTCCTGCTGCATATGGTCGACCAGTACGACCAGCTCTACTCCAAGCGCTTTGGCGTCTTCCTGTCGGAAGTCAGCGAGAACAAACTGCGGGAGATCAGCCTGAACCACGAGTGGACCTTCGAGAAGCTCCGGCAGCACGTGACCCGCAACGTTCAGGAGAAACTGGAATTGCACCTCTTCATGCTGTCAGGGGTGCCCGACGCTGTGTTTGACCTCACCGACTTGGAGATCCTCAAGCTGGAGCTCATCCCCGAGGCCAGGATCACGGCCAAGATCTCCCAGATGATCAACCTACAGGAGCTGCACTTCTACCACTGTCCCGCCAAGGTGGAGCAGACGGCCTTTATCTTCCTGAGGGATCACCTGCGATGCCTTCACGTCAAGTTCACGGACGTGGCGGAGATCCCCAGCTGGCTGTACTTGTTGAAGAACTTGCAAGAGCTCTACCTGGTGGGCAACCTGAACTCGGAGAACAACAAAATGATCGGACTTGAGTCTCTGAGAGACCTGCGACACCTGAAGGTGTTGCATCTGAAGAGCAACCTCACCAAGGTCCCCACCAACATCACGGATCTGTCGCCCCACCTCGTCAAGTTAGTGGTGCACAACGACGGCACCAAGCTGCTGGTGCTCAACAGCCTGAAGAAGATGATGAACCTGTCCGAGCTGGAGCTGCACAACTGTGAGCTGGAGCGAATCCCGCACGCCATCTTCAGCCTCAACAACCTTCAGGAACTGGACCTCAAGTCCAACCACATCCGGACCATCGAGGAGGTCATCAGCTTCCAGCACCTGAAGCGGCTGACGTGCCTCAAGCTCTGGCACAACAAGATCATCTCCATCCCGCTGTCCATCAGCCACGTCAAAAACCTCGAATCGCTCTACCTGTCGCACAACAAGCTCGAGTGTCTGCCCAGCTCTCTGTTCACCCTGCTCAAGCTCCGCCACCTGGACGTGAGCCACAACTCTATCGCCGCCGTACCCCCGGAGGTGGGCTTCCTGCAGAACCTCCAGTACTTTGCGATCACGGGCAACAAGTTGGAAGTTGTTCCCAAGCAGCTCTTCAAGTGCACCAAACTGCGGACGCTGTGCCTGGGCCACAACTGCGTCGCCGCCCTCCCGGATCGGGTCGGCCAACTGGCGCAGCTGAGCCACCTGGAGCTCAAGAGCAACTGCCTGGACCGTCTCCCGGTGCAGCTGGGTCAGTGCCCCCTGCTGCGCCGGGGCTGCCTGGTCGTGGAAGACCACCTCTTTGACTCGCTGCCCCTGGAGGTCAAGGAGAGTATCAACCAGGACTCGGCCGGCGCTTTCGCAAACGGGTGCAGGTGTTTGACGGACGGGCGGTAGCACGTCGTGGCGGCTTTTTTTTTTTTTTTTCCTAATGCAGCATCTCACAGGCCAAGTAGGACTCTTCTGGTACCCCTTTCACATCGAGATGGTGCTAGGTAGCGCTGGTCTAGCGCCAAAGGGGAACATTCTTCAATCAGAGGTTCTGTCGGGTATTTGAGACTCCAAGTAAAAAAAAAAAATTTTTTAAATGCTGCAAATTGAAAATAGTACATTCAAGAAACCTCACCGGCGTTGCTTGCTATCACAGTCGCCGCCTGGGTGTGAAAGGGGTACGAGTAAGTTTCAAAGGAAAAGTATTTTAGCATAGGCAGACGTATCTGATGGAAAGCCTTGAGTGTTTTAGAGCACCGTTTTGTTTGTTTTTTTTTCCCTCCTCATGCAGCAGCTCACAATCCAAGTAGAACTCTGTTGGTGCCGCTTTCACACCGAGCCGGGGCTGGAATGGAGCCTGAGATGACATTAGCGCTTAGCTCGTCGCAACTCTCTACTGGTCCAGAGAGAAGTTTTTTTTTGTTTTTTTTCTTAAGTTGGCAGCAGTGACCAGGCGTGCCTGCAGTGGTCCCACGTTGGGTATCGCCAGAGGAAGCACGAGCGGCGCCACCGTGAGTGCCGTCGCGGGCGCTGCCTGGCATGCTTCCAGGTGTCGTAACGGTGACGCAGGCGGTCGTGCCACCGGGCATTTGGGGCTTTCTGGAGAAAACCAAAAAACCACTTTGGGTGCCACCTTTTCCGTTCTGTAAACAGGAATATTGAATTTTTCGAGGACCCGTCAGTTATGGGTGGTGCCCTTTGCTGGTTACCAAAGGTCACTTTCTACGGCTGGATTATGCCAGCTCAGCTCAGTGAAAAAGGGGAATGAGCACAGTTGCAAAGCGAATGTTAAAGCACTGGAATTTTTTTTTGGTAAACTACTAGGACACCCCCGCTCCCCATATTATATTTGTCCTCGTGTTTATGCGTGTAGCAACTTAGCATTAGCGACATAAATGGAAGGTAGGGGCCATCAAGATCACCAAAGTCTGCGGAGAGCAAGTTCTGCCGCGTTTGTAGCAACGTGGCGGACATTTAAGTTGAACATGTGTTTAGTCTGTGTTAAACCTTGTTTTGTTTTTCGCCAAGATCTCACCAAAGCAAGAATTTTTCAGGAATGTTCTGTGTTACCTGTCGTACCCCGTTTCATTGACGTTTGCACTCTTGTTGCCTCGTTTGAAGCTCGAGAATTAGTGGAGCAGCTCTTGGCAGTACAAATACTCTCCTGACATTTGCGAAACGCGCCCTCACTACGCAACAAAACTGCAAGATTAGGGACACCTGCTAACTGTGAATTTATTTGCGCTGAATATTACTATTTAAATATAATATTTCAACATAATTACTATTTTGTCAAGTTGAGTCTCCCAAAATTATACAGTTTCTTTCTGAATGCGAAAAAAGACTCCGTGTTACTACTGTACTCTATTCTCTGAATGCGATTTTTTTTCCCATGGGGAAAAATGACCATTTTTGACATTTTCCTTGAAAGAATATTGCGACTACTCTTGTTTTATTTTCACTTCAGAAAAATAGTGACTATATTTTTCAAATGTCTTGGCTTTACTCAACTAAATATTAACATTTTTTTACTTTGTAGCGTTATGACTGAATTCTCCCAAAAAATGTTTTGGTAACATTAACCTAGTTATCGTCAAATGACGGACTCCCCCATGCCCTAGAACAAGGCCACTTTATTACTTTAATACCAGAGAAAACCCTAGACATTTTATTCTTGTAACTATTATTAGCTTTTCGCTCATAAAAGATGGGGTACTGCTTAACTTAATATTAAGAAGACAATTATATTCTGGTACAATGACAACATTATTCCCCCTCTCCCACTTTTTAATATTCAAACTTTATTTAGCCCTGTAAACTGAACTCTTCCCCATCAAACTGATTATATTTTTTGGGGGGGTAATATTTGAATTTTATTCTTGTTACTGCGAGGGGAAGAAGGATGTTATATTTTGAATGCTAGTATTGCACTTTTCTCTCGCCAGAGTCTATTCTTGATGTAGCGACATGAGTGGGTCCAAATATTGTAAACACTGGAGACTTCAAGGGTAATAACAGACATACTGTATTTATTGTTGTTGTTAAGTTCACCAAAAGTCAACATTGGAGGTCTTGGCTTGTTCTGGAGTATCTATTGTTATGGCTTGTATGTTTGTGTGTGTCTATAGTGCTTTCGATACACACACATACACTGTACACTTTGAACAAATCTTCACTGTGTGTCAAGAGCACGAAATCATAAAGACCAAAAGTGAGGGAACATAAGATCGTGTGTGTGTGTGTGTGTGTGTGTGTGTGTGTGTGTGTGTGTGTGTGTGTGTGTGTGTGTGTGTGTGTGTTATTGGAGGAGGTGAAAAGGTTTGTTGGTGTAAGCTTACACATTCCACTGTTCTCTGTGGTCAAACATTGACGAGAGAGACCAAACATCCAAAATCCATATGAGGATTACAACACAGACCACTTTTTTTTTGTTAGTCTCATTTTTATGTTTTATTAGATGTTTTCCTCTGAAAAAAAACATCCTCTGAGTGTGGCATTGAAATAAATTTTGCTCAGCCTGTTTTAAAAAAAGCTGAAAAAGAAGGAATGTGTGTTTTGTGTTTATTTTAACTCAAATGAGAAAAAAAGCAAGTGCAAGTCAACGTATTCTTTGGAGAAGGCCCCCCTCTAGTGGAAGAAAGTAGGTACTACGATTTCGAACATGTGTTATTGTCAGCCAGTGCAACATTAACGCTAAAGTTCAACGTAGGTTAAAAAAAGGGGGACCCGGATCAAATATGACTTAAATCTAACCCCACTCGCGCCCCCCCTCAATTTTTTCAAAGTTCTATTTTCGCTTTGCCTCGTCCTCAAATGTCTTTATTCGACCGTTTTCACTTTTCATATGTTCCAATACGTTTGCTCACATTACAGTTTTTTTGTTGCCTGTTTCGTGTCCAAGTATTGGAACACATGGCTCAAATATGACTTTTTTTTGCCGCTGTTGTTGCACTTCCATTTTCACATTCTATGTGACCAATTACTCTTTTTGCCCACATAGTAATCGAATGCATGTTTTGTGCAAACGTATTGGTGGGCTTGTTTCCCTCCACCCCCCTCAGCATTTACACGTGTCCCATACAGTCTGATCGGGTAACGGTTTTGGTCCAATACTCCTCCAAACTTGCACTAAACAACCTTGTTTATTTCCACGACGATCAAAAACCGATTGATTGATTCATCGGTTACGTCCGAGTAATCCATTTTTCACATCTCGAAAGGAGGCTGGTTAACATTTGGCGGAAATATTTGCCTTGACAAACAAGCCGCCCTGCCCTCGGCCTCAGTCTCATTTCTTTCTTGGCATCCTCCATCTTGAGTTCGGCACGCGGGACGATGCTTGTCTGGAGTTCTGAAGAGCATCCCTTGGGACACTCGGGATCCTTTTAGTTTTTTCTTTATCTTCTTCGTCTTTTCTCAGGTAGCATCGCCAAGGACCCAGTGCCCCCCTTCCTCGCCGGAGGTAAAATCTATAACAAGTGTATGATGGAGGCCTTGAAATGGGCGCCTTTAAGAAGGTTACGGGCACTCTGGGTGGACGCAAACGTGTCAGGGAAAAATGAGTTTTACGCGAGATCAAAAGCGACCCGAAGAGACTGGGAGTGAGCGATCTTGATGTGCTTTATACCGAAGATCAGCGTGCCTCTTAGTACTCGGGTGGCAGAGAGGGGGCAGCAAAGCATCACTTTTGGAAGACAAACGCAAGGACGCGTGTTGAAATTAAAGTTTATCATTTAAAAGTAGACAGTCAGAGTAAGGCTTTAAGCAAGGGCTACGATTATAAATAAGGGTGTGAAAACAGGATTAGCGTTTTACACAAGGGGTACGGTTTCATGTTAGGTTTTCAAGACAGAGTTGGTCTTCAAATTAGGGTTTGGTTATCAAGTTCAGGTTTTGAATAAGAGTTTGAAGATAAAGTTAGGGTTCCAAATTAGGTTTTAAGGCTAGAGTTTCAAACAAGTCTAAAAGTCGGGTTTAAAACAAGGTTACAGTTTCAAAGTATGGTAGAAATCAGGGTTTAGAACCAAGGGTTGGAGTTTCAGACTTTAAGTAATGCTTTCAAGTTAGGGTTTCAAGACAGAGTTGATTTTTTTCAAGATGGACTTAATTTTATGAAAGTGTCATGGTTTCATTTTTTAATTTAAAATTTGGGGCTTTGAAGCTAACGTTTCAAGCGAAATTAGGATGTTGTACTAAGTTTAGGGTTTCAGACTAGTCAAGTTTGACTTTTCGAGACATAAAGTAATTAATTTTGAAGATAGTCTCCAAATTAGAGTTACAACGAGGCTTTGCGCTTCTAATCAGGTTTTGTTTTTAAATAAGGGTTTGAATCCAGAAATTAAAATTAGAGATTGAGGCAAATGTAACTGATTAAACAATTGGGTTTAGTGTACTGTATTATCAAAAAAAAAGTCCTGCGATATTATGCTGTGTGTCGTCTGAATGAGCACTGAGACCACACCCTCCAGAATCAACGAGTGTATTAAACCCAAATTATTTTGAAACCCTATCAAAATAGCAAGTACAGTATACATGTCAGCGAACACTTAATTGTGAACAAGCGGAAGCTGAGCTGGAGACGGGGTGCCGGAGTTTTTATTCTCGCCTTGGTGAGTTCGACGATTGTTCTCACAGCTAGCGCTTATTGTGCTAATTGGTGCTAACCGCTAGCATTAGCAGGCCCTAGCACAGGCCGCTAATGACAAAATACTGCGGGAGTATTTGTGTCTTTTGACACCAGCAACATTTATTAGTATGACGTGTAGAAAAAAGAGGGGTTGTATGAGCGAATGAGAGCTTTTATTCGGCGTCTTGGGAAGTAGTTGTGCTAACTAGCTACCAGCCAAGTGGCTTATATACAGAAACCATTTGCACGAGCAATGATGAGGCCTAGTCTTTGATACAAATATATTTGGGCTAGAATGGGAAGGTAATTGATAATGTATTCCCATTAAATACGTATTCATTCATTTTGAAGACCACAGCTATGTCTTATTATTGCAATTGCTAAAATTGAGGCATGCATGCATCCAATCATTGCATTCATTTTATAATTTAAAAAATGCTTCATCTGTTAGTCACAGGACGTGTCTGATTAATATGGGATTGAAATATTTCAAATGAGAAGAAAAGTACTGTTGAATTAAAATTTCAGAGCGATCATAATAACGATTATGGTTTGCAGCCGTCTTGAAGGAAACACATGACCAAAGAAGGCAATACATAATGTTTTACCTTTTAAACTTGGTAGCCATCATCATTTCCATTGAGTGGTTGACGTGACAGGTGGTTGGGATAAAAAACAAAAACAAAACATAAACTAACACCCCCCAAAAAAACAAGCAAAAAAAAAAAAAGCATGCTCCCTCGTGGCGGTGATGCATTTACACATCCACCAGCAGCTTTTATTTTTGCTCTCCAAAGGCCTGAGAGCACTTTTCCTCCGTTACGGCGCTCGTCATTGTCAAAAAGTTGCGACGATGCACGCGGAAAACATGGAGGTGACCGGGGCAGGTGGGCTCCAGGGAGGGAGCGCCCTCCACCGGCCACAACCTGAGTGTCCATCAGCGACGTCTCGTGGGTACACACACACACACACACACACACACACACACACACACACACACTCGCACAGGTAAAGTGCTTGATGGTGTGTGTGTGTGTGTGTGTGTGTGTGTGTGTGTGTGAGGACAAACACTTCCACTTTACTCTTCAACCGACATATTTAAGCCTTCAATAGTGATGTGATTGGATATGATTTAAGCCTGGGATCATGCTGTCCTGTGTCCAGTCCAACATTTGTCATTGAATGAGAAAAAACCCCCGAAAACCCAACCGAACCAAAAACGGAATCAGTTTCAAAAAGGTTGGTGAATACAACAACAATCCTGCTAGAGTGATATTGTTGTTTAGTGGTTTTGTCATCACTAAACAATTCCAAATAAACAACAAAAACACTGGTCAACAAATGCTATATTCTATTTAAAATCAGAGATGCAAGTAAATGTTTGTGGGTGGTTTCTGAAGCTGACATTGTTTTTTTTCCCTCTATCACTATAGGTTTCCATAATAACTAATAATTAAATTAATAGTAATAATAATAATAATAATAATAATAATAATATTGAGGACAAATGCTCCCATTTTAAATAAATGCACTGAAAAATAAATGCACTGAAAAATGTAAGCCTGACAATATTGATGCGGCTGAAAACGGGCGAACACACAAATGGAAAACAAAAACGCGTGCACACTCACACACATCTACTCACAAAGTGAAAAGAGGCCAATTAATATTTCAGCAGCGGGCGATTAAACGTTGGGAATTAAAGGCCTTGGAAGAGGTCGACTCATCCCGGGAAGGCCGTTACGTCCTCGGGAGCGTGTATCGATCCGACCACGGCGTCCGCTCGCATCTATCAGCGCTGCCTTTGAAGGAGAAAATCACGGCTGATGCGAGCCGACCCCGGGAATCCCCCGACTCCGCACAAATAAATGTGCACGCTTTTTTTTTTTCACGCCCTAAATTAGCTCTCGGAGGAGCCATAAATCACACTGGCGTATTTATGGAAGTAAGCAAGAGAAAACGGGAGAATTACAAGTACAATTGTATCCACGTGGCGGGAAATATTGCCGCTGATATTTTTGCCTGTTATGTAGTCGGACAGGAAGTAGCGGCGCCCCCTCAAGATCTGATCTGATGTCAGCAGATATAACGATTGGCAGCTTAAAACTTTTGCAGAGCCTCAATTATTCAACTTGTATTGGCAGGCACAACGCCCTCTCACATTTCAACACCGCAGCGCCCTAGCTAGTACTCTGTCCTTTGTAGTACTATAGTGCTGAATCCTATGTTGTAATGTAGAGCTGTCAAACTCCATTTTGTTACGGCCCTCTTTTTGGAATGTGGGAGGAAACCGGAGTACTGTATCCTATGTAGTTATATAATCGACCTAGTACTCTATTTTACGTAGTTGTGTATTCAAAGCTGTATCCTGAATAATGCCACATTGTACTAGCGTAGTATCCTGGGTACCACTGTATCGAATGTAGTATTTTAAGGAATCCTCTAACCTATCGAATATTCTTTGCAGGATGTTAGGAGGCCCATTTCGCAGCCCTTGCTGCCTGTTGGTTGCTAAAAGCTCCTTTTAGTGGGCATTGTGCATGGCGCTTTTTTGCTTTTAGCGGTCTGGGGTTTATTCCGGTCATTTTTGTTTGCGTAGCTTGTTGGCTCCTTTTCCCCTCCGTTTGCCTTCTGAATTTGTGATGGGCGTGCTCTCACGCTGAAGTAAAGCGGTTCGAGCGACGGATGATCCACTCGGCGAGAGCGTGCGTTAGCCGCTAAGCGCGCGTGTCGATGGCCGTCTTGATGCCCGGACGCGCTACACCGCGGCGCCGCTTGTTAACAGCGTGTATGTTAATGACTGCGCATAGGAGTTGATCGATGTTCTCGCAGCTTTGAAGGAGCAACCGTGGATCGATACACAAGATTGCTCTCTCCAACTGGTAGCCAGCAAACACACACTCGAGGTCTCTCGCAATTCCTCAATACACCGAGTATATTCAAGATGTGCATAATCTTCGATATTAGCGCGTATGCCCGTTTATTTGCCTGCGTGTCACTGGTCGTGTCCTAGGTAGTACGCTAACCCGGTGATTCTCCACCAGTGTGCAGTGATTGATCATCAGGTGTGCCGCTGAAAATGATTCAATGTTCATTATTTTGCCCCCCCCCCCTCCCCCCAAAAAAACGTACAGTAACAGGCAAAAAATGAATCGCTCTTCCGCCAGACGACTGTCATGTTGGCATTTCATCAAGTCACATTTGCAAGCATCGATGATGCTAATGGCGTATGTATGATCATGAGGTATCATTAAATTATGTTTCCGTTGTAAGGCGTATTTATTTTTCATGATTGGTTCAATTCTTAGTAGTTCACTGTGTTATTTTAGTCTACTTTTGTTGTACAGTAGAATAATAATGCGTGTGTGTGTGTGTGTGTGTGTGTGTGTGTGTGTGTGTGTGTGTGTGTTAGCATTAAGCCAGTGGATTTTCATAAAGGCAATGTTTGCAGTTTGGCCAAAGGTGTCGTTCTCTTTATTTGACAGGAAACGTCAACTGGGAGTGGCAATAAACAGCTTTGAAGTAAGCACATTTGGAAGACATATTCGCTGTTAAGTCTATATCGTCTTTGTATTATATTTCTTTGTCCCCAAATCCTGTTTGCCGCACGGTGCACTTAAAATGAGTGTCAGGCATGTATATAGACGGAGAGACAGCCAGACGGAGAGCATTGCCGTGTCGATCCTCACGATATTAGCGCGCCGCGCTAAGATGACTGTCAGCAGACAGCGTTACAAATGCGCTCGCCGATGTGTGCGTCAACATGACAAGCACACATCAAAGCATGAGAAGCGAAGCGTACGGGAATGAACCTCATGAATGAAGCTTTTGTCCCACGTACTTTTATTTGTAAAGATTCATGCAGGCACGCACAAAATTTATTCGCGGAAACATGGACAAACACGCCGCAATGACATTGCTAGATATGCTATGCTAAAAGGTGCAGTCAAAATATTGCTCAATAAATCCTTGGCAATTTTATACGAGGAGTCAAATTTTATCTGAATGCTATGGTAGGACTGGAGTTCATAGTAACGCGGTTGCAAATCAACCCCAATGTGTTAGTTTTTGCTCAAGAGTACATGCTAGCTGTGTTAGCCGCAATGTGGCCCTAAGAACAAACAGTTATACCGTGTAATTTAAAAAAAACGTTAAACAATACTTTGATTTCACCGTTTTCATGAAAAAATTTGATTAATGGTATTGCGTCGGTCTGAGTGACACTTCATTACGGATGACAATGTTGTTAGAAAAGAGAATTTAGCATGGTCGGCGAAATCATCAAGTTGATGAAGTCATTTCTGCCGACTCATGTAGTGCACTTTTTCTCTTCCTCTAGATGGCGACAAAAGGTTTTAGTAACACGGTTGTGTTTATGTTGAGAGCCTCAACTCGGAGCCTAAATGATCATATTTGGGAATAATTTTACCCAAGCTACAATGATGTTTTGTCTCAGGATGACTACCATTTACACGACGAGTGCATTTTTCTGTACTTCGTGCATAGTTGATTTGACATTTACGGGGGGGGAGACAGAAAATGTCTTCCAATTCCAGCGTCTGTCATTTTCGTCTATTATGTGTATTTGTTTGATGAGAGTGGGTTGCTAAAAAGGGCAGATCAAAATTGCATCAAGTCATTTATTGTGTATTTACGGTGGAATGCACCAGCAATCAAAGTAATTAAAAGCTTCATCAATGTTTGAGTGCAATATGACTTCTCTGTGCGGCAAGACATTTTTCTGCGGGTCCAGACTGAATTTTTCATGCCGGAGTGGATGAACATAAAAGGCCGAGCGGGAACGGTAGCGATTTGAGTTTCGATGCTAGCTCATATGCTAACTGACACGCGGAGGTGGCAAAAGTAACTTTGTATTACGGTTTCATAGTGCAAGACTTTTTTTAAAGGAGGGGTTCTTCAAAGTAGGGTTTTCAACAAAAAATTAGAGTTTCAGAGTAGGCTTTCAATCATTGATGTGGACTGAACGCACCTAATCAAGCCAAGCCTCCCAGTCGCATCCGTCAACCCCCGCACCCCCAACCCCTATCTGCTGTCCACCTGCACAAACATCAAGAAGCAACCGTTTCAATGTTTTACGAGGGAAGAGGCGACAATACCCCGCAACATGTATACATGCATGCGGACCTGTGCTGTCGCCACAGTGCTGCCGGGAGCGGGTTGGGGAGCACTGTGGACATGATGAAGGCAGGGGTCTGACACCTGTGATCAGGGGCCCGCGCCCATTCTCTTTGAAATGCCAATGCCCTCATTTTCATTTTCACCGGAGCAATGAGGGAATGGGGGGGGGGGCGAGGAGGTCCCTCATGACGGCCCGCTGGACGCCAGGGGCTTACAACACAAACACACACTTCATCCAGCCATCTTTTGACATGGAAAACG
Source organism: Hippocampus mohnikei (assembly GCA_026261675.1). Lineage (NCBI taxonomy): Eukaryota > Metazoa > Chordata > Actinopteri > Syngnathiformes > Syngnathidae > Hippocampus > Hippocampus mohnikei. Next base: position 15,876,559 of record JAKGUB010000332.1, on the reverse strand, counting down.
ATCCCATTCATATTTCAACAATAATGACTTAGCGAGCAAAAAAATGTGTTTTTAACTTGTTAGATTTAATGTACTTTTTTATTTGATGGAAAAAAAAATCATGGATTAATTTGGATTTACGTAATATTTCATTTGAAAAACAAAAACAAAAAAAAAACATTATTCTCAAAACTTTTTTAGGAATGTTTGGAACTTTCCTTAAAAGAACTTTGCCCCCCAAAACAGAGGCATTTGCATAGCTCGAAATAATAAGACTTAAAAAATATTTAAATAAATAAATATATAATTATTAGATATTAAATATAAAATATAAATGTGTACATATAATAATGAATATAATATAAAATACAATAATATAAAAATATATGATATATACATAAATAATAATTATAACAATTTTCTGTGTTTTACCTTCGGGCAACAATGATTTTTTTTCTATTAAAAAGACTTTTTTGGTGGGTGGGGGACAAAAAGTTAAAAAAAATCGGAAAAAAATTGTTCTTGGAAGAATGATTTTTTTCTTTGTTTTTTTTTAGAAAAAGAGATTCGTTAGTTTTTCTGCTTAAACATAAACATATGGAAGACTTTATCTCAAAAGGTAAAAAAGGTAAAAAAAATCAAGATTAACACGAATGCTACTTCTCTTTCCTTTTTTACATACAGACAGTGCACTGTGTATATATCGGAATGCATCCATTCGTGTGTGTGTGTGTGTGAGTGTGAGTGTGTGTGTGTATGTGTATGTGTGTGTGTGTTGTGCGTGAATGTGTACAAAGTATAAACAAACAAGCGAGCGTGGTGTGTGTGTGTGTGTGTGTGTGTGTCGCTTGTGCTTTGCAATTCCGACAGATTTGCTGATCAAAATGCGTCCCGTAAAGTGGCAGCTGTTCAAAGCGACTGGCAGGCAACAAATGTGATGTGACCCGGGCCTAGTGCAGTCTCATTAGCCACTAACGTCGCTATCGACATTCCGCTCCCAACCCCAATCTCGATGCCGCCCTCCCTCCCTCCATGTGCCGAACAAAAATATGTTTGATTTAGCTGTTGCATTTAGCGCGCGAGGGCCGGGGCGCTTCGACGCAGTTTCCTTTTGTCACCGTCATGCTTTCAACGTTCCCGATGGGGGCGGGAATTTGGAAATTTGGCTCCTGCTCGTCCCTCAGTTGGCGCTGTAAAGTTAAGTGGACACGCTAGCTTGGAACCGCGGCGCTGACCAACCAGAGCAATCGTTGCACATATTTTTCCCAGAAGGCTTTGCGTGACCTTGAATGAGCGTCGACCTCCAGAGCAGCTCGCTCTGTGACGTTTGTAGTCTTTTTGTGCTTGGAGGGGCCATGAAATATTTAAAAGCCTAACCCCACTGCTTGCAACCCCTTCCACAGATCTGGTGGCGGTCCGGTCCAGAGTCCCCCCCCCCCCAACCTCCTCCCCTTCCAATCCTGAAGCGGGGGTGGGGTATACACACATGCTGTCAATTGATGTCCAATGGGGACGTGGTGTATTATACAGCAGTAAGCCGAGCGCTTTGTTTTATTCAGAAACTGTCCGTCGAAAGAAGTGCAAGCTTAGGCGGGGGCAGACGGCCGGACGGGCAATACGGCAACGGTCCGAGAAACAGGTACAAATAAACTATGTATAAAAGCAGCAGTCAGCTACAGCCCCCGGGCCAAGCTCGGCACCCCAGCCCCCCTTCCCCTCCATTCCCCTCCTCACGCCACCCCCACCCTCACCCGAAGACACGCGATCAATTCTTGGCTCACACTCGACAAATGTTTATTTTTGCTCAGCTCAACGTGATGACACGTCGCTTTTGGGCGCTTTGCTCCACTTTTTACATTGCACTGGCCATGCTGACGCTTTTAAGGGGGGTGGGGGGGGTGTTCACACACAAAGTGTTCGCAGCGGCAAAGTTTGATGTCACATAGTTGACACCGGCAGTACATTTATGTCCTGATTAGGCTTACATTTCTGAGTTCAAGAAATGTAAGGGGGGGGGGGGAATCAGGCTTTTTTGAAAACAAACTTTTTTTGTAAAATCTGACTGATTATCTCAACTGATTAAAACTTTTTGAGGATTTTTTTTCAAATAAGAAAAAACTAACTATTATCACTTTTTATCAAGGAAAAAAAAAATCTGAAAAGATGACAGTTTTTTTCCTGACACAAAAAATACCCCCTGAATTATTAGATACAATGATTTTGGGGACACTTATAAGATAATAAGATAACAAATATATATTTTTTCATATTTAGAATAGGAACCATTCATTGTAATTGACTCATTTTGCCTTGCTAGCTTGCCGCCTAAACGGGTTGCCTGAGACATGCAGCACTGAGCCACACCCCCGCGAAATTAAAACTACGAAAACGATCCGTGGGTGTATTGTTAATTGATCACTGACAAGCATTCATTTTGGCCCCGCAATTCCATTCAGTCTGGAGTCAAAATAAGACCCATCGCAGCAAACAGACGGAACATATTACATCTCCGTCCCATAATGCCGTGTCCAATCGTGAAACACGAGCACCTCATTAGCATTCATAAGCGCTGAAGGTGAGCTTTCCAGCAGCACAATTCTTTTTTGTTCCGGATTCGCCGTGTTCAATCCATCTTGGCGAAAGAAATGGGGGAGAATTCCACCCCAATCAGGAAGTCCATTAACCCGCGTGGATGCGAGCGATCCCGAAGACTCTGCACCATGAACACACGTAGCGCATATGGGAAAATGTATGGGAAAATTCACTCCTAAGCATGAATGAGGGCCTCAAACTACAGGTTACAGTGATTCCATGTCTTTAAAAAAATTCCATGTCTTTGGAAAAAAAAATCTTCAAAATGGACATCTTCCGTATCTATTCAATTATGTGTTAAGAGCGTCCTCCTTAACGCGCATTCCATAATGGTTTGGCCGAAACGAAATAAATAAATAACCCTGTGAATGATGCCCCCCACTGCAAGCAGTGTTTTATTAGCTGTGAGTGGTTTCTACCACTGGGGGGCAGTGTGTGACTTCTGATGCCTGTGCAGCTCCAGCCATGGAAATGAATCGTGTCCATTTGAAGTGAAATTGGTCTGCTCCTCTCATAAGAGCATCATTCACAGCATAATGGCAGCCCATTTCAATCCTAATATCATCTCATTTCGCATCAGATGGACGCCATGCCCAAGGATGTCCCCACGTCCGCTCTGCAACCATTGGCGGATTTCACATATTCGACGTGCTTATGTATTCGGAATCATGTCAACGGAGATCCATATATTTACGTATAAGGCAGGGAACATTGTGTTCTCCACAATGCTAACACTTCATGCAATCCCGCCCATGGACGGGCTAACAAATCCACAGCATCCCCGTTAACACTGTTACAACGCTTTAGGCAACTCATATTTGAACAGAAATGGTGGAGCAACACATGTAGACACGATATGTGTTCTTTATCCTTTGCAAAGAATGACTAATATCACTGCACCTTAATGGGCAATTATGTATGTGCATATTATACTGCCCCCATGTTGACCAGGCAGAGAAGAAGTAGAATAATGTCGATGGAATTGAAGATAAAAATTGTGTCGAAAAAAATTGAATAGCACAATGAACCCATTAATCGTGTGTCTGACCGAAAACGCCTTTCGGGTGTCAAGTCACCGCGTGCGCGGATGCCGATGAGTTGGTGGAACAGGGGCTTGCCGCGGCGCTAGCACACAAAAGGTGGCGCGCTGCAGTGCCACGCAAACAGCCGCCTGCCAGGCCGCCTCCGTTGTCTCGATCGGCCAGCGCCGGCTGGCCAGCCGCATCTCCTGGGCCGCTCCACCTGCCTCCGCCCGCCGCATCAATAATGCACGCAAGACAAAAGCACAGCCACCGCGACACAAGTGAGGGGACCCGACAAAGGCAAGAAACATGACGCGCATACAGTACACTGGGTGCTGGCGTAAGAAAATTAATTGTCATTGCTGTACCTATTGTAGTGCTCCTGTGTCTTTAAGGGGTGCGGCCCAGTGAGTGACATCAGCAGCTCAAGTTGAAGTCGCTCAATGGGAGCGTTTATAGATTCTATTTGTGTTCGACTGTGACTCTCCTTGCCCACACGCGAGGACATTATATTCCCATTTTGATTCCTTTTTTTTTTTTTTGCTTCACTTGAGCTCTGGCGCTCAGTATATAAAGCTTGCGAGCACTGTTCCCTCTAAGCATGGTTTGTGCGCAAATGCGCACTGCCCCCTGCGTGTCTGCGCACAAACTATCTGAGCTGCGCACAAGGTAAAAATCCAACCAGTATTGAAAATAAAATAAATGCACAATTTATTCTGTATTATGCAACATGTGATTGGCTGTTCCAAGTTGTTATTTGACGCGATTCGCCCACGCATTTACGTCATGACGTTGTTCGCTGTAGAAAGGTCTACTCTGCAAAACGTGTTGAGTAGCAAGCGAAAAAAGTGTGGAGCGAATGGAAACTGGACTAACCTCAATCGTCACATTCAGCACAAAAGTCATTTGAATGCAGTCAAAATTGTACAACGATGCAAGATGGGAATGGGGATCGGTACGTTATTGGCAGAGAGCGCCAAAGACCGACAGAAGAGGAACGAGCTGTCAATCGTAAACAAATCCAACATGGACCAAGTCAAAAATCCTCATCGACAATGTTGTACACGCCTTCCAAATGAATACATCCGATGCTGTCGGTACAACAACTTCACGACCCCATGGCAAAGTATGTGAGTACTGTATACCAGACAGTTGGCGAAGTAAAAACTATGCTTTTGAATTTGTGGATTCAATCAATGCAATAGTACCAAATGAGACGATGTGCAGTGTTAAAGATGCACCTTGGCACACCCTTACAGTAGATAAGAGCACAGACATAACGGTGCACAAAATACTCATCTTGTACATGAAATACACAGAGAAAAAAATAGTTTCAATCACAAAACTGTGTTTGGTGGAATAGTCCAGCTGACAACATGCGCTGCTCAGGATATCGTGCAGGCAATAACTCAGTTTTACTCCACGCATGAAGTGGACATACAGAGAATGGTTATGCTATTAACCTCCGGTGGTGCCTCAGTACGGACACGGTCACGTTGCAGTTCATGGCAGTTCAAGTTTTGCCATAATTTATACAAAACATTGTTAAAACAGCTATGTTAATATGCTTCACTTTTGGTTGCATGACTTTTTTCACTGAAAGTGGACAAACACACTTAATCAAGAAGTCATTTGATAGAAACTATTGCCATAATTTTATTGTTTTAATTAAAACATGTAACTTGAATGTATATGATGCATATGATACTGCGTGACCACAATTTGCATGGCGCATGGTGCTCACAGTGGATCCATGGGACCGCTCAGGGTGTTTGCGTGTTTGCCCAGACACAAAAACAATTAGAGGGAACATTGCTTGCGAGTTCACTAAAACTTTACGTCAATTGATTGAATGAGCCAGAGGCAGCCGCCATGTCATTTTGAATGCAGGTTTTTGAACCAAGGACACATATTGTTTATTTTTATCCGAATAATCGATAATTTGATAGAATTTTCAATGTCAGAATACCAATAAACACGAGAACCGCAGCCCAATTACAACGGGATCGACGTCGTTTATGATACAATACGATTCGGAAAACAAAATGTCCGACCAAGGTGAGCACGAATGTCGCGATCAGCCCGGGATGAGCGACAATGAAATATAAATGCACGGCAGCCCGTGTCAAACTGCGGATTTTACAAGCAACGTATTCTACGCTGCTCCCTTGACTCGCATGCCCGCCAACTTGCGTTCAGTTTTTCAAAATCAGCCATTTCAAATCAAGCTACCGCTGGCATATAGTACACTCGTAGAAGAACCATTTCGGCAATTGGCGTTCAAATTCAGGGAGTAATTGTGCGTCTGGGCGCTTGCACGCAAAAAGTCAACAGGCGGGCGGCGTGCTGGGCGGGTAAATAGGGCGTATTATTTCCTAATGTAACGCCGCTAAGCCCGAGCTCACGTTTTCCGTCGGGGAGCAAACAGCGAGCGGCGTCCAAATGGCCAAAGTAATTAATGTTGGCACGCGCCGGCGACATATTAGAATGTTAACAGTGTCGGAGCCGTGTGCCGGCGAATACCGAGTGAGGGCTTTATTACGTCGGGACCAGACGGGGGGCGACATCCCACCTAATTGGGGACATCACACTTCCCGCTGCCGAGTCTTATCCTACGCTCTTCTTCTTCTTTTTCTCATTTATGCAGCCTCCCATCTCCCTTCTCTCTCTCTCTCTCTCCACATCCTCCTCGCAGTGTCTCTCGCCCCTCATCTCCAGGATCTGCTCTCATTAGCAGTCGGCTACAAGATTCCCCCCCCCCCCCACCCTCCCCATTCCCTCCTTCCCCTTTCTCGTTTTGCATTTCAAGTGGAAGCGAGGGGGAGCTGTCGTCGGCCGACATCTGGGCCCGCTATCTTTTTCTTCTCATCCCTCCCAGGAGCGCCGGCGTGTCATTAACGGGATTAATCTGGGCCCTAATTTCCTAATGATGGCTCTTTTAATGCATGTGAACCGGCGCAGTCTCTTGACTCATTAGCCACAATTTGCCCGCCAACATTTATTTTTGCTAATATGATTTTTTTTTTTTCTTCCTCCCCTCGCCCTTCCCCGCTCCTCCTCCTCCTCTTCGTCAGTAGGCACTAACACCGGGAGAGCAAACACATTTTAATTGTGCTCGAGCGTCTCCCAATCAGCACACACTTAGTATGCAGTTTCATTACTCGTAAACTGGTGAGGGAGGAGACAAATACATCCCTGGGTGCATCACTGAGCTACAGTGTGACTTGCGGCTCTGGAAAAAAAAGGGAAGATATCATTGCAAAATCATCACTTTCTCTCGTTTTATGCGTTTGAGTCAAATTGAACATTTTTTGTTGTGTCCCTAAAGTGTGATACCAGCACCACTGGTGTTATGCGGGCTCTCTGTCATAATACGCAAAAGAATCCAAATCCAGTCCAGTATATTGATTCAATACAGTTCAGTTGTATTTAACTTTATGCGGGCTCTCTGTCATAATACGCAAAAGAATCCAAATCCAGTCCAGTATATTGATTCAATACAGTTCAGTTGTATTTAACTTTTACTTTCAGCAGTTTTGCTGTCATGCCAAATACAATTCACGCATTATGATATCATTCTGTCTAATGATGGTCCAAATTAGTCCAAGGAATTGCTTTAATACAAGTTAGAATGTGATTTCCTACAATATGAATCGCTCCAGCGACAATCGGATCACTCAAATTACAATGTCGTACAATTCGTCACAATACAATTCGCTCATCAGTGATGCGGTACGCTTCCTCACAACTACCACGCGACACAATTCACCCCAATGATACGATTGAGTGTGTTTGTCGTTTTTTTGCGTCCAGCTTTCATCGGGGTAGCGAACCTAATGAAGTAACCGGTGAGCGTACATGAAACATTGATGACATGTGTTTCCAAATCGCATCGGAGGCCCCGCCCTCATCATGTTTTCCACATGCCGAGGGAGGGCGGCGGTGGGGGGGGGGGTTAAAGTTCAACAGCCACAAAAGCCGCCCGGCATCCTCCCGGGTGAGGATCTTTGGGATGTTTTTCCCCTCCCATAATCCAACACGTCATCCGGGCCGGCCGGCAACCCCGCGGCTGCCTCGGGGCGTGAATACTGCCGCGCGTTAGCTGGCCACTAAAGCGTGACGCCTCGCCGCAGGCTGCGTGCTTGTGTTCACGTAGCTTTGCCGGGCTAGCATGATATTGTTTAGCTGCGTACCTCCACAACATCTTCGCTTGCTCGTGGACTCCGTAAGCACGGCCTCTCCCAACTTTGGAACGGGGATGTGCCCGAATCACATCGGGATTAAAATGAATTGCAGGATGATCCTTTTGCTGAAATGTGTCATTTCAATTGGTATGAATCGAATCGCATCATAGCGTAATTGAACCGCATCATTTCATCAGTGGGGGGAATCACATTATTGCAATATCGATATTTTTGCGATATTTGACGTGTTCCTCAAGAAGTGACATCATTTTTTTGTGGTCTAATGAAATAATTGTTTTTTTAATGCAACAAAATAAACAATACCGATATTTTTTCAATCTATTGTGCTGCCCTACTCCAATGTTTTACTCCACTTATAACGCCACTGATTCCACTCTCATCAAATCACAAAATAAAATAAAAAAACTGAAAAATGTGTCAACGCACGCAATTGATGTCGCTTTGAAAGTCCACCGGTGTGACTTTGAGTGACATTTCCAAGGCGCTTATCACATTTCCGTCAAGTGCGTTCGCTGCTCTTCCGCTCGTTTCCGACCTTACCTGTGTGACTAAAGATTAATTAAAAGTCCTTCAAATGCCAGCTGGCTAATTGGCTAGCACCTGCACACTCCGAGATAATTCCGTGATGAACCTGCCTATGAGAGCCGCTACCGCCATCGACAACCCCCTTGAGCACCCCCTTCCCCGCTGCAGAAAGTGCCGGTACAAGTGTGGGAGTGCCGAGTAAATATTGAACGTGGGGACTAAACTCCTGCTGAACACGAGGACGGAGATGAGAAGCTGTCCTAATTAAGAAGCACTAATCAGGTTGCCAGACGGGGCTGGGGTGGGGTGGGGTCGGGGGCGCAATCCCTCTTTCCAACCTTGGTGTCATTTATGATATGAATTCTTCCCCACCGCACCCCACTCACTCCACTTGTTGTGCTCTGCTGAGCTAATCCTTTTTTAATATCGTGGAAAATATGCAAATGTCCATTCCAATATCGCCAAACCTTCGTCGGTGGATCCGCTTTTAATTCAACGCAAGTCAAGAGCGCCACCTTGTCACTCAAACGCCACCCTCAGAACAACAATAATGTTTTCCAATGAGGCCCAACTAATGAAGAATTGGGCCAGCCATCGTTTGGACATTTTATTGGGGCGCACTTCCAAGCGGGTGGAGGGGACTCAGGATTGCTGCCCGTGACCACGTTGAGACGACGGCGTTTCAATGATGAATAATGCACGACGAAGGCCGCGCCTGCATCTGCGTGTCACAGAGTTAAAGCTCAGCGCTTGACGGTTTCGATGCTGCGGAAGTATCGAGATAAAGGGGGCTAACGGAAGCGGAGGCGACGCCCTTCCAGACCAGCAGAGTCGCAAAAAGAAAGCTTTGCTCTCAGTGAAGCTGAAGAATGCTATTAGCTACGATCTGCTAGCAGCGCTTTGGGTAAACAGCTCTTGTTAGGTGTTGTTGCCCATGAAAAGAGATGTTTTGAGCTCTCCGTTTTGCATCGTTTGTCCTTTTAGACTTGCCGTGGATGCAAAAACTCCATTTTTTTTGTATCTCTTATCGCCTGGCTCGATTAAACTTTTGCTTTGTGCAGTCAGCCCAAATTTTGCTTACAAGAGAGTGGAGGAACGTGTTCTCGTGCTTTGCCGCCATATTGTGGCTAATCCTCAAATGATGTTTGCATGTCAAGGGTTGTTATCACAGTAAGTTAGCACGATGCGGTTGAATTTGATTTATTTTTAAATTCTGTTGTTGAATAAGGTTGAATTACATGAGAAAGTCTCGCACGTGACAAGAGATACAAGCCCTGAAGTCACAGTTGGTTTTGTGCTTGTCATTTTAGTTCAATGCGGGAGCATTTCTGTTTGTTTCCCTTGAAAACGGTGTCGGAACGCGAGCACAATGCCAACGATTCCCTCTCCCGGTGTTTGGCGAGCGCGTCACGGGCCACGTCGGGGAGCGACATGAATAGGCATCGGGCGCCGCTTGACAGATGCTCGGAGGTGTTACCTACAGCAGGGGGGGTGCGCCGTCGGGCTACGACCTGAGCGCGGCGTCAACGCTACCATCCCCGCGGGTGCGAATGAGGTGAAAATGAGGACTGGGTGCGAGCGGCTGCGACCATGTGTTCACCCCTGTTTGTGTGCGACAACACGTGTGTCTTGTGGATGTTGCGATGCCTGCCATTTTAAATCGGAAATCATGGCAACCTCAGCAGATTTGCGGTTCAGCATTCACAAATTTGCATACTGGAGTTACTGACTTCTTAAAACATTTTTTTAGGGAAATTAGCTGAAAAACTGTTCATGAATTGTTGTGTCGAGGACTTATGTTGAAGTGAGTTGAGGAGCTTTATTCAGACTTAACTCTTGCTTTTTAGCATGTAAAACCAATTGCATAGCCTTTTTTGGTGACAGTGCATCCTGAAGGTATTAACAGCACATGTATGTATTAACAGCGCTTTATTTTTTCCACATTTTGTTGTGTTAACAGCCTCATCCCAAAATGGAATACAGTGATCCTCGCTATTTTGCGGTTCGTTTATCACGGCTTCGTTGCATCGCGGATTTTTTCAAACAATAATTTTTTTGTTTTGTTTTGGAAGTCTACAAAAATCAGTGTCTAAGTGTTGTTTACTATACGTACTCTGCTCAAGCGCAGGTCCACGTGGGGCACGTGTGTGTGCGTGCACGCATGGAGCGCAGGTGAATGTATGTGTGTTGCTGAGAGAAAGAGAGAGAGAGAGAGAGAGAGAGAGAGAGAGAGAGAGAGAGAGAGACTTATAAGAACAAAAGCAGGTCTCTCCATCCTTAATTGTCTAAACAACCTTAATTGACTAATCATAAACATGTCTGCTGCACGGCAGCGGGATCGCTGGCCTGTGTGTGTGTGTGTGTGTGTGTGTGTGTGTGTGTGTGTGTGTGTGTCTTAGTGCGCTCTGCTCAAGCGCAAAGGCCCACGTGGGGCAATTTTTAAAATTAAAATGTTAATTGGTCGCTACTTCGCGGGATTTTCGTTTATCGCGGGTGGTTTTGGTCCCCATAGACCGTGATAAACGAGGGATTACTGAACATTGATTTTTTTTTCCCTCCTCAAAATTCCATACACCCATGACAGTGTAAATTAATATCATCATTATTAATATTATTATTATTTTAAGTGTTGCAAAGTTATTAAAGAGAAAAAAATGCATGAACAAATTAGAGTTAAATAAAGGAAAAATAAGTCATAAATGAATTATTCATTCATTCATCTTCCGAACCGCTTGATCCTCACTAGGGTCGTGGGGGGTGCTGGAGCAGATCCCAGCTGTCTCCGGGCAGTAGGCGGGGGAAACCCTGAATCGGTTGCCAGCCAATCGCAGGGCACACAGAGACGAACAACCATCCACGGCCACACTCACACCTAGGGACAATTTAGAGTGCTCAATCAGCCTGCCATGCATGTCTTTGGAATGTGGGAGGAAACCAGAGCACCCGGAGAAAACCCACGCAGGCCCAGGGAGAACATGCAAACTCCACACAGGGAGGCCGGAGCTGGAATCGAACCCGGTACCTCTGCACTGTGAAGCCGACGTGCTAACCACTGGACTATCGGGCCGCCCTCATAAATGAATTAATACATTTAAATTTTAGGGGGATGGCCGCACAATGAATGCAATGGATCTTGATCTTGGTAGCGTTGCTCACCTCAGCAGGACATCATTTGGTCAAGGGGCTGAAATGACAGACTTGTTTCAAGTCTTCCAATGAAGGGTTAGGCCGGGCAAAAGCTGCTTTAAATAGCCTCTCCCTCATTGGCTGCTCAATTATTGATTGATGGTAAAAAGCTGCTGGCTTCATTACCATCCTAAAAGTGCTTGGGGTGTGCATGTGGGGGGGGTAATGCATGTAAAAGTGGGCTAACTGCACCGCACTTGAGTCACAGATGGCTCGCTAAGTAAGTCACTATCGCTGCGAGCGAGAAGACGGCGACGACCAGGAAGAAGGGCAGACGGGAGTTGTCGCTATCACACGCGAGCCGGTGTCGGTGCGCCGGCGAAACACGGATCCACCGCGCGGCGGATGACGATCTGTTGGATGCGCTCGAGGGGAGCTCGGAGCAACGTCCCGGCGAGATCCTCCACCTCCTCCCACCACCCGCTCGAGCGCTAGGACTCGCTCTTTTTGTAAAAACGGCTAGGGCAGAGGCGCGGAATGCAGTGTACGAGGGCGTCTGCTGAACACGAACCAAAATTAGTCGATGGCGACCCGTACGAAAGAAAAGGCAGGCAGGGAATGAAGCAAACAATGTTTTCAGATGAATTTGGAAGCTGACGTCACGTGTGTCGTAAACACCAAACCGCCTTGTCATCCCAATGTAAACAGACCATTGTCTTCAAACCGACGGTTTCATTTGATCTCAGAGTTAAGTGGAATATACTTAAAGGACTCCCTCATAATAAATACATCTATTAAAAATAAAATTAAAAAGTCATTTATGTAGGTCACTTGAAGTGAGTGCATTAAGATCATTGAATTATTCATGATAATTTGGGCACCTAGCAGGGTGACTCGAAATGGAGGAATCTTTTATAGACACTAGAATTTTTTATGATACATCTTATACAAGGGAATCGCACCCTTTCATAATGTTATTGGAGCGAATCTAATTGCATCATAATTTCAGTGAATCACATCACGTTAATAGAAGCTTTTTTTTTTAGACTGAACTGGGAATTGGGATGAATCTGATCGTGAATTGTATCGTCGCAGGAGTCGATCGCAGCATATCGAAACTGGAGCGAATGGCGTCACATCGGAGTAGCTTTGGCTCGCCTCGTATCATAGTTTGAGTGAATCGTACTAAATTGCGATTGGAGTCAGTCATAATGACAGCGAATGGGATCGCAATACATTGTCGTGACTCTATATGTCGTCATGTAATTGGAGAGAGTCTCATAAATGAAGCGAATATGATAATTTGAGCAAGTCGGAGTGCATTCGTTGGTATCATAGCAATTTCATACTGTCTGTCTCCTGACTGTAATGTCGTAATGGAGGTGGAGTGAATCGTATCACAATCAAAGCAAATCATTTCGCGAATGAATCGAATCTCACTTATTAGTAATTGGAGTGAATCACGTGCAATCAGACTAGCTTTATATGCATCTTTCTTGTATCGTAATTAGGGTAAATCGCATTGCTGAATCATGTTGTCATGTTGGAGTTCAGTCTTGAAGTCAATCTGACCTTTATTGGAATTGTGGTGAATCACGTCACAGCAGAGTAGCTTTGTTAGTATCGTGAATATACTTGATATGGAACTGGATTGAATCATATTGTGGTCGCTTTCTCCCAATGGTGAATTTACCATCTTGAACTTGCCATGCAATGTATTGTTGTCATGGAGAATCGAATGCTAACTGGAGTGGATCACAGTTTGGAGTTAATAGTCACTTACCTGAGCGGAATTGCGTCAGCATTGGAGGGAAGTAAATCATAATTTGAGTGAATCACGTTGGACTAGCTCTGTGACTGTATCACGTTGTTTTATTGGAATCGGACTGAATCGCATCATCAGTGAATCTGATGGCTCGGAGTATCGCGATATGAATCATACTCGAATCATAATTGGAGTGAATGAGAACAAAATAAAAGTGTCCTTGACTCTGACATGGTGTGTACATTGATAATTACAGTAAGGCGTGTCGCCCCCGCCACTCCCGCCCCTCTGTCTGAGGTGGTCCGGGTTAAATTGGGTTGAAAATGAGATTGGATCTTGTAATAGCAGGAAGCTGAACTTGGCTGTGTGCGCGTTAATAGAGTGCGAGCGTGGGAGAATTCGGGTGTTACGCCGCGAATGGGACGCGAGCAGGTGGAAGGTGCCGCCGCGTTCGTGAACAGACATGAAGTCAATTAGGCAGCCGGGCGGGAGTGTGAAGTGCGCAGGAAGGAAGGAAGGAGTCGGGGTGAGGGAAAGGGGGGCAGACAGCCACCTTTGCAAAAGAGGCTTTACTTAGACCTTCCTTGAAAATGACTTCCTGATCAATCGCTCGCCAAATGTGGTAGGGGGGGGTTTCTCCGCGTGTTTTCCATACCCCAAAACATGGGGGCAATGTTACTCCATGGGGATGAGTGGTTCTCAGACTTTTAAAGTGCCACCCCAAAAAATATTGTGGCACCCTGAGATCCAAGTTCAGTTTGTTCCGTTACCACGCTTGCGATCAAAAACACTCAAATATATACGGCAAAGATGTCAATTCCTTTGAAATGAATGGAAAGACCATTCATTCATTCCAGACACCCCCCAAAATCTGTCAAAAGTACTTTTCTTGGTTTTAAGACCCAGCAAGCCACCAAAGCATAAGCTACACAAGCCAAATGACACAACAAAACAAAATAGAACTCCGAGTGGATCACGACTATCGTACAATATCAAAGAGAGTCTCATCAGATCTTCATTAAAAAAAAAAAGTAGCTTCATCTTAGCTACCTGCTGCACCTTCTCAATTCGTTTTAATTACTGCCGCGTAGCTTCTCTTCGCCTAATTGTCACTTTATTTTCATCATTGAATTCCCTCTTAATTCCAGTCGACTCCGACGCCCCGTGATCATGTTTCGACGGCGCTCTCTTTGTTGAGAACCTCTTTGATGCGCGTTTTAGTCTGCGAGGCGCTCGTTAGGAGCATTGGTTATTATTATTATTAAAGGTTGAGAGAGGTAGCCTCTCATGACAGATTGGCCACCCGTGTGTGTGTGTGTGTGTGTGTGTCTCAGCGGGGGAGTCGCTTTCAATTAAAGCCCGCTGTCTTTAGCAGCGCAAATACGCAATTTAGCTAATTGCTACCGAGGCTCGGCGGAGGATGACGGCGAGGGACGGACCGCTTCGCCCGGGCCTTCTCGCGCACCATTAGTAGGACGGACCCCCGCCGTCTGCCCCGGCGGGGACGACACTGTGACACGCTCGTTAATAATACATTAATGAAGGTGGCCGCCCCTTTGATAATGGGGGTGTTGGAAGAGGGCCAGGCAATCACCTCGCCGGTGTAATCCAACCGCAGGTTAAATAAGCTTTTGTTCGCAGGGGAGCAGAGTGAAACATGGAGGTGGCGAGCGTTAGGGGAGGGGTGGCGGCATAGAGGAGGCGGGGCGTGGGGGGAGGTTGGGCCTTGCCCAAGGAAATGTAAATGACTCTTTTGTCTGGGACGCAGGTGGAAATGTGAAACTGTGAAGAAGCGGCACTTAAAAATTGTTGTCTGCGAGCGTCGTCGTCGTGCGATGGTGTGTGACGGTAGCAGTGGCGTAGAATGGGGCCGGGGGGGGGGGGCAGTTACCTCCTGGTTCACCTTTTTATGGGGGTGGGGTGCAAAATTTTATCAGAAGGAAACAAAAATGTTGGAGAAGAGGTTGCATTGGTCACCTTTTTGAAAAACACTTGACTTGAAGTTGAATTCATTCCATGACCAAGCTCAAATGATTTTCATTCTTTTTTATATTTTAAGAAATTAATGTGATAGCAGCACTAGCAATACTAAGCTAGCATTAGCAAGCCGATGGTAGCCACGGCTGCATTGTTGGTAGCATGACATATTCGTAACTATGATAATGATTGTGTGCTTCTCAAATGTTTTGCACCAAGCGTCACCTAAAAAAAAAAATCATAAAACTGATCTTCCCACAGTGAGATCAATATTAAAATATGGTAGTGTTGTAGACCTCAGTGTTTCTAAACAATGAGAGATTTTTATCTTTCTAAAAACTATAATTCATGTTATGAGCTACTCTAATTGTACGCAGTTGAACTATTAACACTGCATTTATATGTTAAAAAAGGTTGCTAAACTAATGATTCAATCAAAATATTGAAAACTATTTTGAAAAGCGCTTATAAATAAAATGTTTATTATTATAATAAATAATAATAATAATTATTATTATTATTATAAAATAAATGCTGAGATGTTTTGACCTAAATTAACCTTTTTAAAACATTTCGTGGTTTTAATACCTCACTCAAGTGATATCAATTTTTATTTTTTGAGGTCTCTTCACTTTGATTCTGATTGTTTATCTCATGCAGAGTTGTTTGTTTTCCGTTCATTTTCCAAAGGTGGATATTTCGATACAGATTCAGCAAAGCTCCCGAAACCCAAGTTCACAGGTCAGTTCGAATGCGGATATCGCAAACTCCCCTTTAAGGGCACACGCATGTACACACGATGCAGTAAAATGTAGTTTGACATTTTATGCCGGACTGTGCGGTATGGTTTTGAGTGTATCAAGATTCACACGTAACAATGTGCATTGTGATTGTTGTCACTGGACGTCGACGTTGTTTTCCACGAGTTCCACTGCTGCCTTCCCCCCCCCCCCCCCCGCTTTCCAAAGCATGCAATCAACAAACAAACCCACAATAAAGCAGTTAGGGTTTCAATATTTTAAATACCCGCTCTTCTCGCGCCATCATCCCCCCCCGTCCCATCCCGTCTCACGCCGCGTTCGCTTGTCGGTTTTTGGCAGCCTCTCGCCGCCGTGTAGAAATATTGCGGGTGATATCAGAAGGAGATTCTAATCACAGGGGTGTTGTGTTAGCGCCGGCACAAAAAAGCAAGAACAAGAGTTTCCCGCCTGTCAGCCCTGGTGCACGCCAGCCTCTGTCAGCCGGCGATACGCCTCCAGACACGTCTGCCGCCGCTCGGCAAAGTGCGGCAAACTTAACAGCGGCCCGGGAACAAAGGGAATGAGCAAGTGACGGGGAAAATAAGACGGGATGCAATGTTTCCTAGAGTCAAATACAGTATGTTGAAGCAGAGCCTTGAGAGGACGCCTTCTATGTGTGTGTTTGTGTGTGTGTGTGTGTGCGTGCGGGCATGAAGGTAAACACAACCATTAAGTTGCTAACTGGGAGGGAGCACGCGGGAATTTGTCCTTTTGTTTCTCATCCCAGCACACCTTTTGTTTAGTTTTCCCGCTCGCGCGGTTGCCGCCAATGTTACACATCGTTTAATTGGAGCGTCAGCTGACAAAATGCAGCCAAAAGCGCGCCGATGTCAGCCCACCAATCACATCAAACGCTGTCAAAACGCAGCAAACGCCGTATCGGGCTTGTATCACTGATTTCTACACAGGAGCAATTTCCAAAGTCAAATTGTTCCCTTGTTGAACGATTGAAATTCAAAATCCTGAAACCGAACACGGGCATTATATTAAAACCAACCTAACCTAAACCAACCCTAAAATGATACCTCATCCAACCCTAACCGAACAAACCCCAAATTAACCTCACCCTCACCTAATTTAACCCAAAATAACTGTAACGCAACCAAACCGACCCTAAAATCAAACGGAATCTGTTTCCCGTCTCATCCTGAACTAAAGCAACCCAAATTTAACATAACCGAACATTATCAAACTGTACATAACCCAAAACACAACTCCACCTCGAACTGTACCTATCCTGGAAAAAAAAAATACTTCTTTAGAGTTCTCAAAGAACGATTTTGACGGTTTTCTCTTATAAACCAATTTTTTTTTGTTCAAGAAAAACAACTATATTCTCAATCAAAATATGATATATTTTCTTATAATAAATGTTTTTGTTCTTGACCAACTACTAATTTCGACTCTCATGAAACTACTTTTTTTTTCCCTCAATGAAACGAAATATCTCGTCAAAACGCTAACTTCGCCCAGAACATGAAACAAATGTATTTATTTTTTTAAATGTGCCATCAGATGTGGCAAGCTCAGTCGTCGATCCAGTTGGCATCCTTCATTTCCACCGCAGTGAAGACGCCGGCAGCGAAAGACGAGCCGTGACTGTGATAAATAAGTCAGCGCGCAAATAAAACCAGTGGCGAGTGGATTAAAACCAAAGTCAGTCCCGTCCAATTAGACGGCAAAGAAGCAATGTTCCTTCTAAAGTCGGATAATTCCAAAGTCCCTCATGTTCCCTCCCCCTTGCCCCTCGCTCATCTCCACATGAAAAGAAATTGTCCCAAAGTAAGTTCTTAAAAGAGCTTGAAATCATTAAGCGGGACTTTTCAAAGCGCGGCTGATGGAGAGCCAATGGGAAAGTCCTGCCACTTTAATGTGAAGGAGAAGAAGAAGAAGGAGAAGGAGAAGATGGGGCCCTTTCACACCAAGCGAATATATTGAATGTTTGAAAGAATCACAGGCCGTCTTTGGTCCTCGTGCCCACTGGGAGCCGCCCGGGCGCCTACCAGTCAAACTTTCAACAGCATCCCTTCAAGCCAGATCCCCGCCCGCCTGCCCGCCACTGGTTCGCACCTCCTCGCCGTGCCGCCAAAGCCACACCGACGGGCCCTCAGACTTAAGTTGATTTATTTAGCAGGTCCACTCGGCTCCCCGGTGATGTGAGCCCCCGCCGCCAGCCCCACGCCCGCCCTCCCGCCCGTTCCTTCCGTCCATCCTTCGCCGTCGTATTCGAGGCGAGCCGCACCATGGGACCAATGGGCCGAGGGTTGAGAGGCGTTGCATGCCAGCGTGTCAAAGTGTCAAACGTGCACACACATGCGCCTATGGTTTTTATTTTTAGTTTACAAATACGACTTATTTTTATGAGTGATCTTTTTCAGAATCTTTTTCCTGGCTTTGGTGTCATATGGATTTGTTTTTTTTTTCCCAGAAAAAATTTGCCTTTCTTAAAATATTAGAAAAAAACACAACTTAATTTGTGAGTGTTTACATTTTTTTTTTCGAAAGACTCCTCACATCCCATCCCCAAATAGCCTATTTTAAATAATATTGCTTAAAAAAAAGACAACAAATACGACTGGAATTTTTTTTTTCTTCTAATGTTGCTTCTGATCAGCGGCTCTTCTCGATGCCAATTGAAGACCTCCCACTCCCAAGCCAATTCTTTGCCTTTCTCCACCCCTCGACGCCCGTTGATCTACTCGGACAAGGTCCGAGTGGGCGGCGGTGTCGGGTTCAAAAGTCAAAGGTAGCGCCTCTGGGATGCGGCGGGTCCTGTTCGTCATGTCAATACTCCTGACAGGGTGGCTAACACCTTCCTGGCGGCCGCGGGGTCGGCGAGGGCGGGGGTTGGGGGGTTCCGGCATGACAGTGGAGGACTTGTTGACCTTGCCGCGAGTCGCCAGTGTCGCTAGCAGAGCCGTCGATAGCCCGGTGTCATCACATTAGCGCTTGAAAGCGCAGCCTTTGGGCCACCACAACGGTGACGGATTGCGACGATGTTGTTGAGGTGAAAGTGGACTACAAATTAAGTCTGAAAATATGGCTTTTTTTCTACAAAAAAAAAAACATGTCATCTGTCGAAAGAAACAAATCCATTTTCTCCCCAAAACAGAAAAAAAATCAATGTATATATTTTTTAACATTATTTCCCCCAAAATATATTTTTAGTTCACAGAATATGACATCTTTGAAGATATTTTTCTCCCTCATGTTCCGTTTTAATTCTTTAAATTATTTGCTTCAATTGTTTAAAAAAATATCTGAAATAGGGAAAGTCTAAGCGTTTTTTTTGTCTAAAAAACTATTCTTGAAATACACCAGTATTCTATAGTCAGCTATATATGAATACGTCACTTTTATTTTATTAAAATGGCATTCATGCCATTTTAAAATACACATGAATATACTACACTGTTGGAAAAAAAGCAAATATTCTAAAAAATAGATATTCTTTAAAAAAAAAAGCAACTTCATATGAAAAGATTACACCTTTTAAAAAAAAAATTAAATGTGACTTTATTCAAGAAAAAAAAACACGAATTTTTCCCCAAATTGTCTATTTGGCCAAAGTAATCGCAAAAATAATAATAATTGATTCCCAAAAATATGATTAGTCTTTAAAAAAAATAGGTATAAAATATACAACTTGACAAAATATACATCATAGAAGTAAGCTACAGATGAGGTGAGTGGACGCGTTGGCCTCGGAGGCTTTTTTGACTGACTTCCTTCCATCTTCAATGGGACGGAAAAAAAAAAAAAGATGCGATCACGGCAAGGGCGGCCAGCTCATCCGTCATTTGCGGAAAAGGTCAAGATTTTGCAGGTGGAAGGTGGCCATCGGCGGGATTTTTCCGCTGCCGTGAGCAGCTAAGAAGCGCTGGCTTAAAACGCATCTGCCAGTAAACATTTGGCCTTGACTGCTGGTCCAGCGCTCGGCCGAGCGTGAACGCATACCTGCCGCGGAAAAAAAATAATCTGCAGCTCGCCGACTTCCAACTTTCCTTTTTAGCCTCAGTTGCTCCTCGCTAACTGCTCGTCCATGTGGACAAGACTGCTTTTTCCCCTGCGGAGTTTCTACTCCAAGATTCCCAGCTTGAGACACGGGGATTTGGATCTCAGACAACTTCCGACCTTTCGTGAAGCTTTAGAACATACATAGATACATCACTGTTGCAACCGTAACAATGGGAAAGACACACTCGCACGCCGACGCTTTGGCAAATGAATACATATCTCAGAAATAACCCCGTCATGTTTGTGTGTGAATGCAAAATGTCTGCCTCGTCGAGGCAGTTCAGATCACAGATCCCTCTGGTGTATTGCAACAATGGAATGAAGTTCGCTCAGTGGCATTAATGATCAGGACAGACAAATAGACCATTTATGGAAAAATCAAGAAAAGAAACTCTTGTCGACACTAAGACACATTAGAGTATACATGTACAGCACAGGTGTCAAAGTCAAGGCCCGGGGGCCAGATCTGGGCCGTCACATTATTTTATGTGGCCCGCGAACGCAAATCAAGCATGTCAAGTTCCATGATGCTTGCTAAAGTCTGAACCAAAATTTCAAATTGTCATATGTAATCCACAATAACAGTCATTATTCTTGACTTTTCAAATGAGTTATTCATCAATTTGTTGTGCGCTCTTTATGTAATATGTGGAGGCAATTCAACATTTATTTGGTTTCCCAAAATTCATAATGGCCTTCCAAGGGAACTACAACATGGCCCGCGACAAAAATGAGTTTGACACCCCTGATGTACAATATGTGCATAACACGATTATTTTAAAAACATGTTACAAAAAGCTGCTTTGTGGGGGGCATTTCCAAAACGCACGAATGGCATTTGCGTTCTTCAGTGGCGAACGTTGGTTTGAGATATGAGCATGGAACAAATGCAACTTGGAAGTCGAGGTAGAAGTGGCGTCGTGGGTTCAAACACAACAAAGTGTCTGTGGCCGGTGATCCAGGACACGGCAACACAAATGGAAGAAAAGCGAAGAAAGAGTGGTGCAAATGTCACCCCAAATGACACCTCATTATCCGACTTCGGCAACATTTGGGAAAATGGAGAGGAAATGGGGCAAAGCAATCACCGTTGAAGCATTGTGACGGCTGGCGAAGTGCCTCTTTACCTCCTTCAAGGCCACCTGCCGTTATGGATGGATGGGATGGGGGGGGCATCTGAGTGTGGGGGGTAGTGGGGTGTCACTCATAAGTCGGAGAGCACTTTGCGCATTCCAGAGCAGGAAGCCACGATGAGGAAGATGATGTTGATGAGGAGAAAGATGCTCTCCCAGTTTGGGGGGTGGTAGGGGCTGCATGATGGCGGGTGAGACAGATGTGGACGTCCCCCTCGGCCCCCCCGGGGTGGCACACCCAAACATCTGGAGAATTCCCACTCGGGATTGATCGGGATCTTCCAAGTGATGAAAAATGAATGTTCCCGCTGAGATGTAAACAACAAATGACCTGAGCCGAGCATACGCAAATAAGCAACAGAAATGTGGCAACCTTGCTTGTGCGTATCATTTTTCAAGAAAGACAATTCACTCGAAATACAGTCCAGACCAGTCCAGACTTTGTTTTTGAAAACAAAAATTCAAAAGGGCGCATGTATATAAAAACTGCCTGTGTGGTTTGAAAGCAGCACCAGGTGTAACCAGGCGGTCGGTTTCCTCCCTGCCACTGGGTGGCGCTATGCCAGTTTTCTCAGCCTCGGCCTCTCTTTCTACTTTGGCGGGGTACCGGATGCCATTCGTACTGTGAAGTATATGCTGAAATCTCCCCCCAATTTTTTTCTTTATGTGTAATGTGGACCCGTTTCGTTGAACAGTTGGCTGTTATTCTGTTGTAAAAATGACAGCGGGTGGATAGACAGGTTAGTAGATCTTGAATTATCCTGCCTGTCACTCTCCGTCGCCGGCACATCTCAAAGAGCAACAAAGCTTCATTTGTCATCAATGACAAATCATTTTACGTCCAATTAAGTGATAGTGAATCATCGCTCGCACAGTGGTTGGGATTCTCCGGTTTAAAGGATTGCGCTGAAACAGCGTTATTGCGTCGCCATGGCGATGCATTAAACATGAATGGTCGGAAAGGGCAGCAGACGGCGTAAAAGCATGTGGCGGCGGCGGCGGTGGTGAGGGAGCTGTTCTGCGGCTTGTTTAGAGCACCGTGATTTTTTTTTTTTGGGGGGGGGAGATTGCCGCCCCGGGGGGCTGGCTGTGGAGGCGGCCTGAGGGCATCCGTTGTGTGCCATGAGCTCGCCATTATATCTTCAACTCCATTTAACATCACATTTCAGCCTTAGCGACCACGCAAGCATGTTGACTAACTTCAAAGGGGGATAAGGAACTACTTTTGGAAACAGTTTCAAATGAGACGCCGAGTGCCACTTTGCACAAGTATGTTACGATCAAGTATGTTGCAGTGTGTTACAATGTATCGTCGACACGACCATCAAAATGAGAACGTCTCCAGCCTATCTGGTTCCTCACAATTACTTTACGAGTACTTAAAACAAAAATCATCAGTTGATTTTTCAAAGTTACGTGCGTCCCATTTTCCACCATATTATCAAAGAAACATTTCTAAAATATTTATTAATTAATTTGGGGCACTTATCGAAGACAAATAAATACTTTTTCTAAAAGAAAAAAAAAGAAAAGATGATCCATTTTCTATTCCGTAGTCAGGAAAAGTACAATTTAAATTAACAATTTTTAAAATGTGTTATTTCATTGTGAAGCCACATTTTTAATGAAAGAAAAAGGAAACAAAGCTCTCATTTACTTTCTACTGCTCATCCAAGATTTTTTTTTGTCAAATAAAATGATAATAAAGAACGTAATTGCCCATTTTTTAAATAAAAAAGTACAATTAGCAAAAAAATATTTTACAAAATATGATAAATTGCTTTTACAAGCCTAAATAAATACATTAGAAATCAATAAAAAGTATGACAAACGTATATTAATCATTCAATCATAATTACATTTGAATAATTCTTCTCAAAATGTAGTGCAATAATTGTTTTGATTAAAAAGGCTGATTCAATCTGGTGTGGCTCGACCACAGACTTTCAAGCCCTCCTCCCCAGCCCCTGCCCCCCACCAGCCCCAAGGGGCATCTTCATTATGTATCATTAAATGTTTTTAAGTTTGCATAATTGATCGTCTCCAATAAGTCCTCATTGATTAATGGAGGTCTGGCATGAAGAAGGATTAACAATTCATAACCTTTTTTTTTTCCCCGTGCATCTTCACAATCCATTAGGCTCTCTGCTCCTGCCATTGATTGACCTTGTGCATCTTCCTGACCGAGTGTCCAACTTTGATTTATTTATTTTTCTTTCTTCGCCCGTCTACGAGTCACCTTAACTCGCGCCCGCTCGCCGGGGAGACGAATAAATAAATGAAGCGCGCCCCCGTAAACATCTTTCCGCTATTATTTAAGCTCGCAGGAGCTGACAGCCTCAAAGACGAGTGTGTAAATTTTCTAAAAGGCTCTGAATCTTTCATGATCATTTCAGCCAATGATGGATAGTCAAGCTCTTACTTGTAATATTTATACGCCACGCCTTCAATCATTCATGCGACAGGATGTCAAATCAGAGCTGCGGGACGTTATCAACCTCTTTAACGGAAAATATTTGTTTGCTTTTTTTTTTTTTTTTTTTTGCACCAGACTCTTGTTAAGAGGAAGTTTATTTTTAATCCAAACGGTCCTTAATGAATGTAAACGTGGACTTAAGTGTAAACATATTTATGGATTAAATGTCATGATACAGAAAGGGAAAATACTTTTGGAGTATTCACTTGAATCTTGGAATTATATTTATCAAGGTGGAAAAAAAGACATTTATAAACAAGTGGCCCAGGTCCTGAATGAGGAAAGCAGCCCCACACTATCATGCTTCCATCACCATGTTTGACTGTCAGGTGTGATGTTTTTTTATTTTTTTTATATATATTTTTGTAATCAAATAGTGTGTTATTTTTTATAGCAGAAAGGCCGCACACCTTTCAAAAGTTTCATCTTTTATTCCGGCAGTCCAAAGAATTTAATGATTTGATAATTTCTCCAAAAGCCTTGATGATCATCAAAATGTTTCTTGGCAAATTTGGGACAAGCTTTTATGTTCTTATTTTTTTTCGCCTTGGAACTCTCTCTTCAATTTCATTTTTACCCATGTAGAGCCTTTCACAGGGGTGACCTTCACTGAAGCCAGTTGAGCCTGCAGTGCTTTTGATGAATTCATTGTTTCTAAAACGTTTTCATTTTCAAAATGTCATTTTCTTAAGCGGAGACGAGAATGGATTAGCAGCATTTCCATTTATTTCAATGGGGAAGGATCTCGAGGCACCATTGTACATAAAAAAAAAAAAATCTGACTTGCAGAGGTTTGGCAGGACAGCAAAAACGCAGAATCGCACTTATTCAATCAGAAAAGAACACGGACAAAATTGTGTATGTATATTTATTTATCTACACCTACTGTATATCCAGACTCGTGGTAAAGGTGAGAGTTGCTACTTTGTGGCCTGTTTACCCTGCCGACCCTCGGGCAGCGTCCTCGTTGCCGCTCGAGCCCTGGGGGAGCGCGGCGCTTTTTCATGCTGGCTTTGCGCACTCCCATCGGCTAGGAGATGGAAAAGGCGTGTTGAGAAGACGTCTGCTGAGACACGAGAGGCACTGGCCGGCCGGCCGTTGTTCGGAACGCCCCTCAAATGTCGCGGCCCCAAAAGATCCCGAGCTTGGCTGCCTTCTCTTCCTCAGGCGCTCCAGCCATAAGTGCCGCGGATGGTGATGCAAAAATGGCGGTGTAGGAATGTAAGACAAACTGGGCCAGACTTTAAAAATGAATGAGCTAATGAGACAATTACATCTGAAAAACAGTTTTCTCGTGTACTTCACCTACTATCACCACACAACTTATACTAGTACTGCAAACTTGCATGTACTAAATTACACCTACTACTATACTACTAATACTAAACTGCTATTACTGTTCATAATACTTTAACGTCTTGGTTCTAACCACGAATTTTACTACTATGACTACCACTACTAATAATATTACTACTGCAAGTACAGTACAAAGTATTACTACACAAGACTACAATTCACTACAATAGCATTAATACTAAGACAATACACTACTACTGCTACACTACACTGTATTAGCACCTGCAACAAGTGCGCTAATGGGTTGGCGGCTAACTACGATCTTCTTCCTGCCACGACCGATTCGCACGTTTAACGCCCAGGCGTGCTCGCGTCACCAACATGGCCGTCCATCCGCCGCATGCACGCTTCCTAGGTGGGCGCCATTGTGGGGGCGGGTGCTTGAGGGGGAGGGTACGAAGGAGGAGGTGGGAGTCGGGGGGGAGGGGTTGGCGGTCCACTTTCGCCGGCGGCGTGATTGACAGGCTGCTGCATCTCCTCAGAAGTGTGTGAAGCAGTCAAGCTGCTTAATAAAACATTAGAAGCAGGCAGTGGGCCCGGCAGGCCCCAGAGGCCCGATGAAGAGGAGGATGACGATGAGGAGGAGGAGGGTGGTGGGAGTGCTGCGTGTGCTACGGGGACGTAGGGGGTTGTTAGTCGGCGGGGTAGGACGGGGTCACGGCTGTTCAAACCCCTCCCGCCGCCCCCCACCCCCTCGCCCCGCTGCATCACAGGGGTTCGCGTGGCCTCATTAAAATCAAGGGGATCATAAGGAAGGACCAGAAGACGGACTGGCCGGTTGCTCTCGGCCTCAAAGCCACCGTCGGCCTCCGTCCTCCATCTTGTTCTTCTTTGAGGATGCACGCCACACCAGCCTGTGGACACTCGAGCGCCAATACTTTCACCCACTCGAATACCTCAACAAGGCAAGAGCGATCGGCAGAAAGAACATTTGACAACTCGCGCCAACTCGCTCAAGTAATCCTGTCGCTACTACTACAATACAGCTAGTACGACAATATCAACACTACGTTTACTGCTACTTCCACACTACTATTAAAAATATCAACACGATTACACTACTATTGCTACTAACAGCAGAGCGTAGTAGTTGGATCTGACAGTGCAGTAGAATGTTGCAGTTCAGAAAAACCAACAGTAAGTGTTTTGATCTTCTTGGCGATGAGGTGACATTATAGTGTGACATCACAAGCTCATCACTCAACCCCTAGCGGAAAAAAGTTGTTGTGAAATAACAACACACCTCAACCGCGTTCTTTGTGTGTGTGTGTGTGTGTGTGTGTGTGTGTGTGTGTGTGTGTGTGTGTGTGTGTGAGAGGGAGATTGTTTTTGGTTGGGAGGCGTCCGAGGGTTCGTGGTGGCGAGAAGCAGATAATTAAGCTCCACCCTGCCTGCCGTCGTCGGAATCCCTTCCCCAAAAATGACAAGTGAGGCCGGGAGCCCCTTGACAAACGTCGGGTGACAGACGTGTCGTGACGTTGACACTCCGTGTGCTTTTGTGTGTGTGTGTGTGTGTGTGTGTGTGTGTGTGTAGACGGGCTAATGAGGACTTGGATGCACACTTTTCGACTCCCTCACGCCGAGTCTCACTTCCTCCATTCTGCCTCCCTTCCTGGCAGCGCACCTCTCCACACACACACAAGATGGCCTCCCCATAGATGACAAGTTTAGCTACTTGCCTGTGTGTGTGCGCGCGGGTGTGTGTATATACGAGGATATACGGTATGTGTATAACAGCGTGCGTTTGTGTGTATGTTTGCGGCTCATGTAATACTATACACTGCCACGCTGTTTGTACACTTGTACACACACAATTATTACTACTGCACCTACAGTACTACTACTGCAATTACTACAACTACAATAAATGTTCCACTGTTGATACTATGACAATTACTACACTGCTACTGCTAGACTACTATTATACTACGAATACTACTAGTACAACCTGTACTACGACTGCTACACAAACACTACTATGATTACTGCTTCAGGACTACTGCGAAGATAATTACGTTGTACTTCTACTACACTGCTACTTCATCGCTACTACGACTACTATTCCTACTAGTACACTACTACAATTATTGGAGACTGTTGCTATGGCTCAACTACTACTGAGAATATTACACTACAACTACTATTACTACTGCTGCTGCTATCATAGTGGTACTTCATGACTACTACAACTACTACTACTACTACAATGAGCTATCTTATTATGTGCATGATTACTACTAAGAGAGTACTTATTTTATATTACAACTGCACTACTAGTACACAACTACTTCTTTTACACAATTTGTAGTTGTATGCCAACATCAATACTCTGCGATACTATTCTACAATTACTACAACTTTTACCACAAGAACTACGACTATAACGGAAACTTCAACTACTACCACTAGTACATGTACACCTCCTAATATGACTACTACTAAATGATTACCACTACTGTAACTACTAGAGATGTCAGGAGATAGCAGTTATTTTACCAGTGACATGTTTTTTGGATCTGCTTTTTATTTTCACAGTGGATGTTGGCTTTAGCTGCTAACATGCTAGGAGTCGATGTCCTCCTGGAGGCGAGCTTGTGTGGACACGCCGCTCGGTAATTGTGTGTCAGAAGTGTCAAAACAGGCGTGACGCGGCCACCTCACACTTTGCGGTAAGAGGCAGTGTTTAGATGCGCCTCGGCTTGCGAAAAGGCCTCGGGTTCGTTTTTTTGGGAGGGGTGCCATGAGCTAATTGTGTGTACAATCGCACCTTGTTGGCCCGGGTGTTGCTCAACCGCCACCAAACAAGCCGGACGCCTTTCAACGCCAGTTATTGGCACGTGTGAAAAGCTGCCACCTTTGCGCATGTCACTTTTTCGGCCCCGCCGCTGTCTCCCCCTGAGAAGGTGAAATATGGACCACCTTATATGGACCACCTGCTACATCTGGTGAGCTAGCACATGAGCACTATCGCAAGCTCGGAAACACGAGGCAGCCGTCCAATCAAACAATACTTTCATTGAGACGCTGAGCTGGTTAAAACAAAGGAGCAGGCTGATTCTATTCATGATGCTTACCATGCTAGCTCCCGCATGCTAAAATCAAAATGCTAATAATTACCGGTAGTTTTCTAATATGTAGTAAGATAGCGAACTGATTACCGAAAATGCAACGTTAAATTGATAAAGATTCTACATTAAGCATTAAAAAGGTCCAAGATTTCACTTTAGACTTAGAAAACAATAGCATGCTCTTCAGTGGTGTACAATTTGAAATGAGAATGAACTAAAGGCTTACCTGATAACAGCTGCTATAGTAACAGACAGCAAACTCAGTTGATAAAATGTCTAGGCAGATCCATAGGGACTTTACATCCTGCCCTATAATGTAGTAAAACGCTAATATCTTCTGTAGTCGAATACCAGTTAAAATGATAAAGGATCAAATGCTAACACGTTAAGAGTTATTATGCCAGAATATAGTAAGAGACGTTGCAAAGGATGTCAGTGGAGCATGTTTGAGTCTTGCTGACAGTGGAGACGTGGAGCATGTGCTGATAGTTCCTGGCAGCTCTCATCTCTTTCAAAATCCATCAGTGGAGCTTTTATTTTCCTCTTAAGAGGTAAAACTCTGACTTTAAATAATCTAGCGGCAGTGCTAACGTTTTTAAAGTCCGAGAGTTTTAAGAGGGAACTGGGCGACGTGTTGATGAATCATGGCGGCGACGGCAAAAGCTTTTTTCATGCTTTATTTAACAAAGCGTCACTCTGATTAGCACCGCATGCTAACAGCACGCCAGACCCATCACGCGCTGCCCGGGCGGCCATCCAGGCAGTCTTTAATTGAAACTTATTTGCTGCTGAAACGAGCTGCAGGAAAAATAAAGACAACAGCAAGCATTGTAAGTAAAGTGAGTGCCATGTGTTGCGAAAATCACTCATTAACACAAACATGCAACTGTTGTGCTAATAATGTGAGGGCTGAGTAACTAGCCAAATGAGAATGGAGCAAATGCTAACATTTGTTTTGCTACTATAAAGCAAGGCTTGCTACGCACAAGGATTTTTAAAATCTCCAAAGATTGTTAATCTGTGACAGAACCCAAACATGAAGATGAAAAAAATAAAAGATCAGGTATTCAACAGTTTTGTAGCTAAACTGAGACAAAAACAGACTGATTATATGTGTTCCAGGCCGATCATATCCAAACTCCTATGAACAGAAGGGATTTTAAATGATATGTAATATTAATTAAATCACACTATTTTGACAGACTAATTGACAAAAGTTAAGGGATTGTATAAAATGCTAACATGCCAACTGTTGTTATGCTAACATCCGCAGCAACCCGAGTAAAAACAAAATACTGTATATTTCTTTATTCAGCCCTGTAGTTCAATACTACGGCTAACATGCTAACAACTGGCATGCTAACAAAAATGGTAGCGACAGTTAGCGTCTTGGGACTAGCCACCACCTGAGAACACAGCTCTTCTGATATTGACTGTCATTGTAGAGTGTACCTAATGAAGTACCCAGAGAGTGTATTTGCACAGCCGGCAACCAATCAATCAATCTATCAATCAATCAACGACGTTGACGTCTGCTGCTCAGTCAGACGTCATGAGCGGTCGCCATCGATCCTCCGTCGTGAGCCTCAAATGTCAATAGCAAGCCTCTTTGGAGGCTTTCGTCACGTCAGCCGTAAAAAAAAAAATAGAAAAAATTCATTGATCAGTTTGGTCTGAGAGCACTTCAGCTGGACAATTTGGACGTTAGCTTCTGGATAAGACGCTAAGATGCTCACTTTCCGCTTCGCTAGACCTGCCCGTCAATCACTCACCACTGTTTTTTTTTTGCCTCATAAACAACAGAGGCCTCCGTGACGCTTAGCTTAGTTGGCTAAGTTAATGAGGCAAGCTACCTGATTCAGAGAAATTGAAAGGATTGTTTTGTTTTTTTTGTTTTTCTCTTCAATTTTGTTATACTGTTAAAAATTGTATTTTGTTGTGACCTCAAAATGCTCTTTACGTAACGAGTTGCATAACTAGCATTTTCAGCTGAAAGTATTTCATGGATAATACATTGACAGTACTACTGTACTTCCCTAACTAATAAATATGTGCACAACATTAGTTATTCAGTCATTTGGTTGATTAACATTTGCATTTTGTTTATTTGAAGCAAATAATGTTGATACTTTATACGTTGGGAAAAACAAAGTGTGCCTGTTAATTTTTTGGGACGGTTTCATTTGAGTTTGTGGATGACATCATATATTTAGATTAAATAGTTAATTGGCTAGCTAGTCAGGTAGTAGCATAATGATAGCATTGTGACCAAAACTAACTTCATAATTAATACTTGTTCTTAATTTACTTGGGAGCTGACAAATGTGCACCGACCGATTTTTATATGCATTTAAATGCCGACATGAACAACCTCGTAGCTGCCAGCATAGCACATTGCTTGTTTTGTAGCAGGCTACCGTAGCATAAGACGACTGGTTCCCAAATAAACGCAGCTGTTTTTTAAACGTCATCTTATCATTGCCAAAATGGGGTCGTGCGCGCAGTTAGAAGGAATGATGGAGTTGCCGTCACAAAATGTCCGCCGTCTTGCCATTTTTTCTTTCGGCGACAAAGAAGCGATTGTGATCAAGCGCGGAGCCGCCAACGCCTCTCTCCCGCCCTTCCTTTCTCACCGCACGTCGTTCCCCGCCGACATGCCTTTGAAGCGTCTGTCGTCTTGTCTCATTAAGACATAAAAGCGGCAGGGAAAAAATGAGAATTTTGAATCAACTGTTTACGGTGCAGCTTTAAAAAAAAAAAAAAAGTGCAATTTAGCCGCGACGCCTCGCAATTACACCGGGTTGCCTCTTCCACGTCCATTTAGCGTGAGTTTCCGAACAAACCCTCTCGCTAATCATCTGGCACATCAAAAGCTGCCGACACGCCGAAGTTTTAAATATTCAAATGTGCACCGCTCAGAAATCTTGCAGCACATCAAAGAGTTTTGCTTTAATTTTTCTAGGCCCGCCAACTCCGCACCACGCAAATGCCAATTAAATATCACTCACCCGTGGTTATTTACCTCACTTATTAATATCTGTTATTATTATATCATATTTACGTCAATGTTTATTTTATGTTTGTTCGCATTGGAATGATTGGCCCCTCTTTGACGCCGTCAACATGACAACAAAGAAGTCGTTCGTGGCTAGTTATGCTAGTATTTTTAGCTAACGACTGCATTAGATTTTTTTTCTGTTTAGAATTCTAACGCTTAAATGGGTTGGAATCTTGAAACTGTGACAATGTCAAAAAGAAGCGGCAAACAGCCCAGAGAACAATCCGGATACTCCCCAACTTCCTGCTTAAACATGCTCCTGTTAGTCTATGACCAGGATGTAAAGGTTGGAAAGACAAAAGCAAAGGACTTTACATCCTGCCCTATAATGTAGTAAAACGCTAATATCTTCTGTAGTCGAATACCAGTTAAAATGATAAAGGATCAAATGCTAACACGTTAAGAGTTATTATGCCAGAATATAGTAAGAGACGTTGCAAAGGATGTCAGTGGAGCATGTTTGAGTCTTGCTGACAGTGGAGACGTGGAGCATGTGCTGATAGTTCCTGGCAGCTCTCATCTCTTTCAAAATCCATCAGTGGAGCTTTTATTTTCCTCTTAAGAGGTAAAACTCTGACTTTAAATAATCTAGCGGCAGCGCTAACGTTTTTAAAGTCCGAGAGTTTTAAGAGGGAACTGGGCGACATGTTGATGAATCATGGCGGCGACGGCAAAAGCTTTTTTCATGCTTTATTTAACAAAGCGTCACTCTGATTAGCACCGCATGCTAACAGCACGCCAGACCCATCACGCGCTGCCCGGGCGGCCATCCAGGCAGTCTTTAATTGAAACTTATTTGCTGCTGAAACGAGCTGCAGGAAAAATAAAGACAACAGCAAGCATTGTAAGTAAAGTGAGTGCCATGTGTTGCGAAAATCACTCATTAACACAAACATGCAACTGTTGTGCTAATAATGTGAGGGCTGAGTAACTAGCCAAATGAGAATGGAGCAAATGCTAACATTTGTTTTGCTACTATAAAGCAAGGCTTTCTACGCACAAGGATTTTTAAAATCTCCAAAGATTGTTAATCTGTGACAAAACCCAAACATGAAGATGAAAAAAATAAAAGATCAGGTATTCAACAGTTTTGTAGCTAAACTGAGACAAAAACAGACTGATTATATGTGTTCCAGGCCGATCATATCCAAACTCCTATGAACAGAAGGGATTTTAAATGATATGTAATATTAATTAAATCACACTATTTTGACAGACTAATTGACAAAAGTTAAGGGATTGTATAAAATGCTAACATGCCAACTGTTGTTATGCTAACATCCGCAGCAACCCGAGTAAAAACAAAATACTGTATATTTCTTTATTCAGCCCTGTAGTTCAATACTACGGCTAACATGCTAACAACTGGCATGCTAACAAAAATGGTAGCGACAGTTAGCGTCTTGGGACTAGCCACCACCTGAGAACACAGCTCTTCTGATATTGACTGTCATTGTAGAGTGTACCTAATGAAGTACCCAGAGAGTGTATTTGCACAGCCGGCAACCAATCAATCAATCTATCAATCAATCAACGACGTTGACGTCTGCTGCTCAGTCAGACGTCATGAGCGGTCGCCATCGATCCTCCGTCGTGAGCCTCAAATGTCAATAGCAAGCCTCTTTGGAGGCTTTCGTCACGTCAGCCGTAAAAAAAATAGAAAAAATTCATTGATCAGTTTGGTCTGAGAGCACTTCAGCTGGACAATTTGGACGTTAGCTTCTGGATAAGACGCTAAGATGCTCACTTTCCGCTTCGCTAGACCTGCCCGTCAATCACTCACCACTGTTTTTTTTTTGCCTCGTAAACAACAGAGGCCTCCGTGACGCTTAGCTTAGTTGGCTAAGTTAATGAGGCAAGCTACCTGATTCAGAGAAATTGAAAGGATTGTTTTTTTTGTTTTTTTTTCTCTTCAATTTTGTTATACTGTTAAAAATTGTATTTTGTTGTGACCTCAAAATGCTGTTTACGTAACGAGTTGCATAACTAGCATTTTCAGCTGAAAGTATTTCATGGATAATACATTGACAGTACTACTGTACTTCCCTAACTAATAAATATGTGCACAACATTAGTTATTCAGTCATTTGGTTGATTAACATTTGCATTTTGTTTATTTGAAGCAAATAATGTTGATACTTTATACGTTGGGAAAAACAAAGTGTGCCTGTTAATTTTTTGGGACGGTTTCATTTGAGTTTGTGGATGACATCATATATTTAGATTAAATAGGTAATTGGCTAGCTAGTCAGGTAGTAGCATAATGATAGCATTGTGACCAAAACTAACTTCATAATTAATACTTGTTCTTAATTTACTTGGGAGCTGACAAATGTGCACCGACTGATTTTTATATGCATTTAAATGCCGACATGAACAACCTCGTAGCTGCCAGCATAGCACATTGCTTGTTTTGTAGCAGGCTACCGTAGCATAAGACGACTGGTTCCCAAATAAACGCAGCTGTTTTTTAAACGTCATCTTATCATTGCCAAAATGGGGTCGTGCGCGCAGTTAGAAGGAATGATGGAGTTGCCGTCACAAAATGTCCGCCGTCTTGCAATTTTTTCTTTTCGGGCGACAAAGAAGCGATTGTGATCAAGCGCGGGAGCGTCAACGCCCTCTCTCCCGCCCCTTCCTTTCTCACCGCACGTCGTTCCCCCGCCGACATGCCTTTGAAGCGTCTGTCGTCTTGTCTCATTAAGACATAAAAGCGGCAGGGAAAAAAAAATGAGAATTTTGAATCAACTGTTTACGGTGCAGCTTTAAAAAAAAAAAAAAAAAAAAAAGAAAGTGCAATTTAGCCGCGACGCCTTCTCGCAATTACACCGGGTTGCCTCTTCCACGTCCATTTAGCGTGAGTTTCCCGAACAAACCCTCTCGCTAATCATCTGGCACATCAAAAAAGCTGCCGCACACGCCGAGTTTTAAATATTCAAATGTGCACCGCTCAGAAATCTTGCAGCACATCAAAGAGTTTTGCTTTAATTTTTCTAGGCCCGCCAACTCCGCACCACGCAAATGCCAATTAAATATCACTCACCCGTGGTTATTTACCTCACTTATTAATACCTGTTATTATTATATCATATTTACGTCAATGTTTATTTTATGTTTGTTCGCATTGGAATGATTGGCCCCTCTTTGACGCCGTCAACATGACAACAAAGAAGTCGTTCGTGGCTAGTTATGCTAGTATTTTTAGCTAACGACTGCATTAGATTTTTTTTCTGTTCAGAATTCTAACGCTTAAATGGGTTGGAATCTTGAAACTGTGACAATGTCAAAAAGAAGCGGCAAACAGCCCAGAGAACAATCCGGATACTCCCCAACTTCCTGCTTAAACATGCTCCTGTTAGTCTATGACC
Source organism: Hippocampus mohnikei (assembly GCA_026261675.1). Lineage (NCBI taxonomy): Eukaryota > Metazoa > Chordata > Actinopteri > Syngnathiformes > Syngnathidae > Hippocampus > Hippocampus mohnikei. The sequence continues at coordinate 15,842,092 of JAKGUB010000332.1, read as the reverse complement.
AGGATGTAAAGGTTGGAAAGACAAAAAGCAAAACAAATAAACAAAATCCCCAGAAAATGTGCCATTTAAACAAAATCACCTTTTAAGAGCAAAAATATATCCCAAACAACAACCTCAAAAGAGCTGACAGAATGACTAATTTAAATATAATATTTTCATGTAAAAAAAAAGTGTGTCATTTGAAAAAAGACATTGCAATAAGTTATTAAAAAAAACACTTTAAAAATGTACAACCGCCCCATAAAATGTCACTGAAAAGTTGGAAAAGTCCTGTACTTCAAAAATAATTACCATAAAAATATCTATTTTCAAAAAACACAGAATGTCTCATCTAAAATGTAATACAACTCCTTTAAAAAACTAACAAATTTAGTAAACAAAACAATACACAAGGTTAAACTCCGATAATTTCACAACAATTATCTTCTAAAAGTAGAAAAATAAATCAAAACTTTTATTTTAATCCATTTCTTTATTTTGAAAATGTAACTCTTTGAAAAAAAGGCTGAACACATTTTATTTAAAAAAAACACACACAAAATAAAAAAATATACACAAAACTAAATTAAAGTGTTTAAAAATAATTCATTTTTCCAATCAACATTAATAAACACAAAATTACACTGAAAAAAAGAATTTAATCACATTTAAACAGAAGTACCTTCTAAAAAGAAAAAGTATATTAATATTCCGGACAAATTAAAAAAAAATGTCACAATGTAAAAATAGTGCAGCAGAATTATTTATGGATACATATTATATTATATAATATTAAATTAAACAATAGAATTTCAAATAAAGGGTTTTAAAAATTAGCAATAATTTTAAAAGAGCAATATCAAAATTTCAAAACTCTTATGGGATCATTAATTGAAAACAATGTAAGCAAAATGAAAAAAGCAGTAGCCACCTGAGCATTTCACATAGTTTTTCAATCTGGTTTAAAAAAAAAAAACTTTTCAGGAGGGAAAGCGATATTGATGCTAACATTCTGCGACACCATTTGCTACACGTCACGCTCCATTTTGCTCGTTTGAGACGTTTGTGAGCTAAATCGTCTCCGATAGGAAAAAAAGGAGCAAAGCAAAAGCCACACACACGCACATGCACACGCTCTTAAAAAAAGAAGAAGAAGGAAAAAAAAAAAGAAAAAGTGGCGGAAATTTTGCGTGTTTGTGCTAACGCGACGTGACAAGTCATCCTCCCCGAGCGGCGGGAAGAAATGGTGACAGTTTATCCCGTACACGCCGCCGCTATTGACACGTTTCCGTCTACCGAAAAGACGACAAAGCGAACGGCGGCTTCAGTCACGAGACATTTTTTAAATGTGACAAGCACTCACTTTCATCTCTGCTTTGTGCCGCATAATAAAAATAAATAATACGCATCCGCCGCCGTGATGATGATGACGTGATGTCGAAGTGTCTCGGGCAAAACAGTTTCACGCGCGAGACAGCCGGAATATGTCTTTCCCCCAAAAAACATGCACCTAAGCTAATATAGGCTACATTCCAGGTATATAACTATTATATACACTATTATATGCAAGATTAGATAATTAAATAAGGACTTGTTGAGAAATGTCACACCTTAGAAATGTATACCGTAATTTCCGCACTATAGAGCGCACCTGATTATAAGCCGCACCCACTACATTTTTAGAGGAAAAGCAATTTTGTACATACACAAGCCGCACCTGTATATAAGCCGCATGTGCCCACATTAAAACATGTAAACATATTTACAAAGAAAGACGGTACACAGAGAGAGTTTTCAAAGTTTTAATCATATAACTTAACAATAATAATAATATAACTTTCTTCCCAAACGGTGCCTGTGACGCGGCAGTAAAACTGTAGCAACATGGTAACAACACGCTAGCAACAGAATAGCATCACAGTATAACAGGTCTGGTGAAAGAACATACCGGTACTTGTAAAAATCACGGTGAGCCATCTTCATCTTCCTCCTGTGAACTGAAGCCATCAAAGTCACCGTCCTCAGTGTCGGAATTAAACAGTGTCATAAAGACAGCTCTTAATCTTACCTTTTCTACTCGAGCGCCCCTGGCGGCCGTTAGAAAAATTACACAAATTGGCCGCATCACTGTATAAGCCGCAGGGTTGAAAGTTTGGGAAAAAAGTAGCGGCTTATAGTCCGGAATTTACGGTAAATGTGATGCAAATATGAGGCCCAAGGACAGAGATGGGCAAATTACACGATGAAGAGGGCCACAATTTTCATTCGTGCTACTGATGGGTCCACATAAAAATATTTCATGTCCGTGCAAGTTCCAGCCTTCAACAACAAAAGGGTTGAACAAAATACACGCACTCTTTTTCCAGTGTAAAGGGCTCTCGTGCATAAAAATGACCAGCAAACAAACATTAAGTGCAAGAACTCGATTTTGTGCAAAAAATTAACTTAGGATTCAAATATTATGTCTGTCCTGCAGGTCATTTCACAAATCTGTAAAAAAAAATTATTAGGCCTAGTCACATTGTAGTATTGGACGGTATAAAACTAAGCCAGTGGGGAGGAGTTGATTGACCCCCAAAGGAGACTCGGCAATGATTTGTCAGCGTGCCGTCTCAGGCGCGAGTCTGAATCGATGAATCGCTCGGCCGCTTGATTACCGCTCCCTTGACCGGTCGCCGGGACAAAATCAATCGTGTCAAGCGTCCAGCGCAACCAAAGGTCCCGTCCGCTTGTTAACACGGCTGGGACAAACGCAGTTTTGTAGGATGGAGCGGACGTCGGCCGGTTCCCAGGATCCTTCCAGTCCGCTCGGTGACCTCCCACCAAGCGGAAGGTCACGGGGCCAACGCTCGCTCATTAAACCAAAGCTACGCACGGAGGCGTTTCCCATCTATTTTCTCGGTCGCCGGGGAGCTGGAGAGGCAAGGTGAACGCTAGACTGGTCGCTAGTTAATGCAAAATGCACATTACAGACAAATGGTGGACTTGGCCCTCAAATCAATCGATAATCAATGACTTGGGCAAACAAAATCAAGAATAAGATGGTCTCCTGTTAATTACTGTGACATTGTTTCCAAAATATTTCCTTTCAGTTGGGTTTTTATTACTTTCAGTATTAGTTTTAGACTTTTTATGAATTTATTTTGTGTAAGATTACAACCCCTCCCCATCATGGTTAGTATTATGTCGTTAAAAACCCAACAAAAATGTTCCTTTAAAAACAAACCACGCACAACAGCCCACAGACTTTGATGTACAATACGTGCCGTGCATAATGCTGCTTGTCAAGTCGGATGCTTTGTATTGATTCGTACCCCTTAGATTATAACTGCTTTCTCTAATTTCAAAAGCTTCTGAATATTTAGACAAAGGAAATTGTTATGTGCTTTATACATTAATTGGGCGATTTTGAAGTCAACCAGGTCATAAAATTTCATTGTGTTTAATTTGATGAATAGTGGATTTGTGGGTTCTATATATTTAGACCTATTGATTGTTCTAATTGCTTTTTTTTGTAGTTTTAAGACAGGGAGTGTGTTTGTTTTACAGGCATTCCCCATATTTCCACACAATATGTCATATATGGGAGTAATAATGAATAATATAATGTGCACAAGGAACTCTTATTCAACACGTCCTTAGTTTTGTGGAGTATCCCGATGGTTTTGGATATTTTTCTTTTAACGTTATCTATGTGTGGCTTCCAGGATAGTTTGGAATCTATTACTAGTCCAAGAAATTTATTTTCATTAACTCGTTCTATTTCAATTGAATTTATCTTTATTTTGACTTGTTCTTTGATTGGTCGCGTGCCAAAAACAACTATCTTGGTTTTTGTTAAATTTATAGATAGTTTATTTCTGTCAAACCAGTTTTTTAATTTGGTTAATTCATTTTCCACAATTTTCAGGAGTTGTTCCATGTTATTTCCAGAGTAGTAGAAGGTTGTGTCATCGTGAATAGGACACATTTGAATAGTTTTGAGACACTACAGATATCGTTTATATATAAAATGAATAGTTTAGGTCCAAGCACTGATCCCTGAGGCACTCCATGGGTAATTTTCAGTGAGTTGGATTTTATGTTATTAAACTGCACATACTGATATCTGTTTTCTAAATAACTTTCAATCCATTTATATGCTGTGCCTCTGATACCATATCTCTCTAATTTATTCAATAATATTGTATGATCTATTGTATCAAAAGCTTTTTTTAGATCTAGAAAAATCCCAACCGTGAATTCTTTATTGTCAATATTAGTCGCTATTGCTTCTACAAACTCCATTACTGCCATTACTCGCAACTCGCTAGACATTTTTGATCTTTCGTGCATTTTAAATGTTAATTCTTATGTTATTCATTTTAATGTTGTTATCGACAAACATCGGCGTTGGCAGGACTCGTTGCGTCCAAAGTAATTGGATGCAACCAATCACGCTCCGTTAGCGATTAGCACCGGGTCCTGATGGAATCGCTGGCGCGTCTCGCTAATGTGTCGTTCGCACATTAGGCAACAACTGAAGGCAAGGCGACTTGTTATATTAATGGAATCAGCATTAGCGCCGTTAATCATGCATAAATTGAGGCGAGTCCTCGGGAGGACAGCGGTGGAGTGAGCGTGGCGCGAGCTAGCTTACGCGGCGTTTGTCTTTGGCGTCGTTCCCTGTTCGCGGCACCTCCATCGGGGTTCTCGTCTTCCACATGACTTAGCATCATTAGCATCCGCTTGCTGTGTTACTTGAGCATGATCACTAAATATGACGCCCGCGTAATACACTTGAAAACACTTGCAAGGAGCATGGACGAGAGCGGCTCACACCCGCCAACGTGACTGACTCAAGGCTCCTGATGTCTCACCAGGAATGCCCATGAAAGGACATCAACTCAAAAACTTAACACTGTTATGTGAGATTCTTGGCTAAATTTCACTTCATTAAGAATACTTTTTCATTTTATTTTATCTTTTCAGCTTGCATACTTAATTATCTATCCTTCGTAAGCGCAAGTTCTCATGTATTTTGTTGTGTTTTTCCAAGATGGCCGTTCAAGATGGTATGTCGTTTGAGTTTGAGTTAGCGCACCGCTAACGTTTCAAGGTGCCGTGCCTCTCCACGATCTCCCTTTCTGAAGCCAAACAGCGAAGGCCAAAATAATTTGTTTCTCTTCAATAAAACATTAAAGCGCACCGAGCCGCGTCCTGAGCTCGCGAGCGCCCCGCAGGCCCCGTGCCGCCCCGTGCCCCCCAACACTCCTCACTCTCCGGCCCGCTCTCAAAGGTCTTGTTAATGTTTCAAAAGTGCACATAAGACGCGGCAGGCAGACGATTAATGTGAAAGATACCCACAGGCTACCTGCAGGATTTATTATTACGGGTGCTGCCTGCTTCTTTAGCGTAGCGATAACATGTAGCGTAACGCTAACGAGAGTGCTGGGAGGGGTGGTTGCAGTGGGCGGGGTGGTGGGGAGAGGGATTGACGGCGGTGCGTTAAAAAGGCTACAAAGCACAGCCTGCAGTTAAGAAACGGCTTCAAAAAAAAAAAAAAACGAGACGTTTGGCGGCGGAGAGAAGTGGGTTAAATGTTTTAAACGGGCTCGCGTGACGTCAACAGCAGCCCGCCAGCGTTTTGTCGGCTCATCGGCGGTGAGAGAGAAGCATCGTCTGTTTTCAAAATAAATAAATTAAAAATAAACTAAATCCCCCAATACATTTTAGATCATCAAACAAAACAGAGAAACACACACTTGTTTAAATTATAGTTAATAGAAATAGAAAAAAAAAACTGTCTCCGAAGAAGAAATGTTTCCTAAATACTGTTTTACACAAGTAGCATTTTGAATTCAATAACGGGTCAAGAATTTGTGAATCGTGATTTAATTCATTGCGGTGTGTGCAATTTGGCCATCGGGGAGAATTATAATCGTCATGCAGAAACAAAGAGTTTCATTACTACTTCATGTGCATCAGTTAGATGCTGTAATAATGAGTCGGTTTTTTTTTGCAGGATAAAGAATATATGCCCATGAGCATTGCTTCAATGACTGTCCACGTTTGTTGGCCTGCTGGTTGTGTTCAAATGTCACCGCAATGCCGATGATATTTGTTCGCCCATTAATGGCGTTTCTCATGATACTGTATATTAACCTTAAGACAGCAACTTTTAAGTCAAAATTATGGGCAAAATTTTGATCACAAGACAAAGCAAAAATAAATAAATACATAAATAAATGAAATATCAGTTGAACTACAGCTCGTATCTTGAAATCTTGAAGTCTCAGAAGTCAGGTGAATTGGAGCTCTCGGTACTACTGTGTGCTGGCGGCTATAACGGGCCACTAGGTGGCAGTGTTGGTTTTCCGAATCCCTTGCCATTAGTCAAACGTCTTCAAAAGCGAGAAGTGTTAGCCTACTTTTTTTTCCTTTTTTAAAACTTTTCACGTTAATGCACATTACATTTAATTTAAATGAAAAATCCTGAAAAAATAAAGCAGTCAAAAGTCGTCTTTTTTTTCTTTTTCCCCAACACGTTATTTCCTATGTGGTTCTCCTGAAATGCGATCAAATCGCAGTTTAAGGCCATCGTTAACTCCATTTTCCAAACATTCATGAATCAGATTCAAGCCCGCAATTTTAAATCAAGTATTCCGCTCACTTGCAGTGCTGAAATATATCAATAAATGAGTATCTACTCACTACTTGACGCTAAATGCTCCAAACAAGTTGTTGCGATACTTTTAACACACGGCGAAAGGCACGAGCGGTGGTCCGCAGCCTTAAAAGCAGAGACGTACTATCGAGAAATATGAACGTAGATATGCTAATATCTGGAGCGAGGCTTTAACCGGCCTCCTCTAATGGCCGATGCTGGATAAATACTTGAAGCCGGCGGAAAATGAATGATTTATTGCCGCTCATAAATTATTGGCGCTAAATATCCCAGAGCACTATTTGCCTCATTGTACATCTCTTTTTTTTTTTTTTCTTCTTCAACGTCTGCGCTCGGGTTTATCTCCCAATATCACACATGGCAAACGTCTCGTGTAAATATGTATACGGCTCCTTCTACTTATTTATTTTACACGCCTCATTTGAATATTTCATCCTCAGCATAAACTGCTATTTGTTTCCCACGGCGTGACGGCGTCGAAGATGGACAAAATTCGCACTTGTATGAATCATTTAGTGCCAGCGCGCTTAGCGCTTGGCAAAGGAACGTTTTGGGTTGGGAAAAAAAAAAAGGGATGCAGCTTCGTTTGCGAGTTGGGCTCTGAGGGTGGGAGGGGGGTTATTGGGGGAAAACCATATGGTGACAAACAGGCACCCACTGCAAGCTACTCAGAAGGTAATCAGAAGATTTTCCATTTCCACTCCTCATTAGGGTCACGGTTGAGATCTTCTGTCTTTATGGGTACACCCGGACCTGGACTCTCAACCAAGGCTTAGAGTTTCAAAGTAGGGTTTCAAGCCGGATTTAGGGTTTCGAACCACGGTTAGGAGTCAAGTAGGTTTTCAAGCAAAGGCATGTGTTTCAAATTTGGTGTCAGGACAGATTCGGTTTTCAAGACAGGCTTAGGCCCTGGTTGGAGTTACAAAGGAGGATTTCAGGCCTGATTTAGGGTTTGGAACAAGGGTTAGGGTTCTAAAGTCGGTTTTCACACCAGGGTTAGGGTTTCAAGCCTGTGGTTAGAATTTTAAACAAGGGGTACAGTTTCAAAGTAGCCTGATTTAACCATTAAACCCTAAATTAACACACCTTAACCAATCCTAAAATCCAAACAACCAAGCCAAAACCAAACCTAAATCTAAACCCTTAAACCGAACCTATCCGAATGATGATCCTAACCCAGCTAAACCTAACTCTTGCTGACTAAAAACTAAGTTTACATCCCGCCTTCTTTGATTGGCTTGGTCTCGAGTGAACGGCGCTCACTCGTCATCTTTAAGTGACACATTAAAGACGTCAAACATGTTTCATTACGTGAGCAAATTGATGACAAAACATACCCACGTCTGCTCCCAGAGGAGCTTGTCGCTGCGTTTGTCCCGCCTGGCAGCTCTCAAATTGAATAATAAGGCGACAAGGCATCATGTGATCCAAGCGTGGCCCGAGTGGGACGAGCGTATTTGATGCGCGACGGCGTCAAATGTCCGGCGTGTCCCGTTTCAACTTTGCCGTAGCGTACGTGTTGCTTTCATCTCCTGCCGCGCCGCAACGACGTTAACGCCGCCACGCTAACTGGCGCTGTCAGCGCAATGAGACGTTATGCAAATGAAGGCGTTAACATCAGAGGCGTCACGTCACACGCTAGCAGCCTGATTAGCACCACCATGCTAATAAAGGAAATGGAGCTCAGGTGGCTACGCTTTTGATTGAAATGGACATCGGGGCTTGAAACCTTAATTCAAAACCCAAATCTTGTCTTCCAACTCTGATTTGAAACACTGATTTTACCGGAATGAGATATGCAAATGAGGGCGTTAACATTTTCGATGTCACCTCGTATGCTAGTGCTAACATAATTAGCATGACGAGCGAATAGAGGAGATGTTTCTCATATCATTACACTTCCTATTGAGATGTTCATCCTGGGTTTAACTTTAACAACCAAATCTTGTCTTAGAAACTAATTTGGCCAGAATGAGACGTTATTCAAATGAAGGCTTTAAGATCTATACACGCTACTGCTAACATGATTAGCATGCTGAGCTAAACATCGGAAAAGTAACGCATGTCATTAGACATACCCCCATCATCATTTGACGTTGGGGTAGGGGGACCTCTTAGATGGATGACCGATGGCCGCAGAGACACTCATCCAATCTGTCGACGTGTCGAGATCTCACCAGAGACAAACACAAGCTGGCGAGGTGGGCAAACTGAGCAGCGCTAGCCAGGATTTATTTGTTGTGTTGCGGCGCGAAGCACTCTGATGATTCTATTTGCCATTTGGGCTTATCGCGGGGATTCTCAGCGCTACTGGAATTGTGCTCAAGTCCACCGCGAGATGAGCTACAAAGTTGTTGAGATTTGAATGGGCCACGGAAAGGTTAATGTTATGCATCGGATAGTCACACTTAACTTCTTTTCCTAGGCCTTTTCTCGCTCAATCCTAAATCATTCAAAATGATTTTTTAAAAAGTTGAATTTGGTTCACAATATACGTGAAATGATTGAACAAGAGATCATATCAACTTTCCTGAAGTTATGCTAGCATGCGAAAGTGATGTCGGCCATTTTGCTAATATGCAAACTTTGTGGTCCCTAAGAGAAAAAAAATGTTGAAACATAATTTGGGAGAGCTCTGAACTTGCCGTCATGATAAAAGTGTGGGAAGGCAAGTGGAAAAGTATGAACATGACAGGCTCGCAACTTGTCAACTTCAAAGTTGGACCTGCAATTAGCCCGTCTTTGATTGCAACGTCTCGCTGGCTATAAAATCATTGATGATGTCATCCTAATGCCTGCTCATTCTCGGCTGTTAGCTCCTTGCTATGCTAATGAAACCACAAAACACAAACAAACTTCTTCCTTTATTGTTCATCCTTCTTTCCTTCCTTCTTATGCTATCTTCCTTCACCATCCTAAATTCATATCTTCTTCCTCTTCCTCCTCCTTTGATCATATTTCTATTTTCTTCCTTCCTTTTCTCCCATTTTCCTTGCTTCCTTCCTTTTGTCTCCACCTTTTTACTTTACTCCTTCATCTTTCCTTTTCTTTCTTCCCTCTTCTTCGACTGTCTTCCGATCATCTCTCTTTTCCTTTCCCTCATCTTCCCACTACTTCCTCCTTATTTTTTCCTGCACCTTCCCCCAATTAGTAGCTTAATTAGAGGCCCGTTTTTACGGGTCAAACTTGTGGAGGAAATGAGAGACGCTGCGAGCAGTTGAACAAACGATTTCAAACGATTGCATCATCATCAACACCATCATTACGGTGGCCGATTATTTCACGAGTGTCGCCGCGGCAACAAGCGTCCAGATGGCGAAGTCAGCCTTGCGAAAAAGGTCCGAACTTGAACAACAGGCGTGCGGTTTTTGGCATACTGTAAGCTACAACCGCACCAAAGTCAGCGTGATGGTCACACTGTCATCTCTTGAGCTCTCGTTCCTAATGAAGTGACCCGTGCACACGCAGTATGTTCCAATCACGGCTCTCCCCTCAAGATGAGAGCTTTTCTGTGTGGATATGAGGTGAAGCCAGCGAGGCCTTTAAATATTAATACCTTTTCTTTCCATACTTCAAAAAGGTGAAAATAATCTGGGGGTAGTGAGGATGAGGAGGCGGAGGAGGAGGAGGAGGCGGCGCCGCCTCTCAGAGGAGACCCGGTGTCCCGTCCTAATTAAACATGCATGGCCGTGTTGTTGTTGTTGCTTTTTGACAGGATGCCAAAACAAGCGCAGGTGGAGGCGACCGTGCAAACAACTTGTGAGTACATGCATCAAACACACAAATTAGCACCTCGGACAGAGGGATATACGGATGGAACGTAAACGCCGGAAGAATACGTGACACAAGCGCACACATTATTATTTCTTTTTTTTAGAATGTCAAATGTCATCTCATCATCTCAGCGTGTGTGTGTGTGTGTGTGTGTGTGTGTGTGTGTGTATCTATCTATCTGTGCGTGTATATACTGTATTTTAATTTTCCAATTGTATAAGGTGTAAATTGGGGGTGTGGGGGGGGGTCTACCTGTCATACTCAAGCATGGGTTAGTAGAACAGTAGAAGAAAACTGCTCGAGTGAATTTATTTGTGTTTCTGGAACATTTCATTTTGATAGTCTCATTAACCTTTGTGTCGATGTCAAGTCATCTTTTGCTTAAAAGACAAACTGGCCAATCGCATCCCAGCGCAACATAGGATGCAACAGCACTTCCTCGACAGCCATGTTATGGAAGTTTTCTCTGGATTTGTCTGATTTAAAATTTACATAATTATAACAGTCATACAATTGCTGACCAAGCTCTCGGACGAAGCTATGTAAAAACTGCACATGTCGTCACCACCGCCCCCTGCTTTGCACATTTGGAGAAAATGCTACGGTGTTGTTCGTGCAAAATTATGCAAGGCCTACTTACTGTGATCTTAGCAGTCAAATTTAGAAAAAAATCTAAATAACAAAAACATGTTGCCTGATGCTGTGCTGTTGTTAGCTCAAAATGCTAACGTAGCCATTGCTCAAGAGCAAGCTTAGCAAGCTAAGCTAATGAGGCTAGTTTCATGTTCCCAGTTGTGTTAGAAAATAAAGCTTGCCAGCTGTACAGATGGGGCTGCTGCAAACGCCGTGTTTAAAAAAAAAAAAAAAGGTAGCCACATTTTTATCCCGAGGTTGTCAGGTGTGAGTAATTGATACAAGAGCATCTTCTGTGGCTTGAAGGCTGCCAGCAGCAGGTGAAAAACAACAACAGCAAGGCGGGATGAGCTGGGCGGACGACAGATGGACGCACAGGGGCCTGACTTGGCGGCGGCGGCGGCAGAACGGCAAAAAGAAAAAAAAATGATGGTGAAAAACGGAGGGAATGGACAGATGAAGGAGGCACAGGAGAACAAGTCGATACAGACATCTCGTGGGGTTCAAGTGCAAGCAAGGGAGTGTGGGGGGGGTTGTCCCAGAGGGGCTCTGGACACAGAGAGCCTCACTTTTTCTTCCTTGTTGTAATGTTCAAAATGTCAGTTGGTGTAATTAAAGGTACAGCTCACACTTTCGCTGGTTGGTCGGTTTGGAGACTTTGGCTGGGCTTGGCAGCAAGTGCAAGTCAGGGAGCCCTTGAGTGCTATCCTGACATGAAGATGATGAAATTGTCAATTGGGGTGCAATTATTATTATTTTTTCCTTCTTGTGTATAGTTCACTTTTTGAGTTCCCGACAACAGCTATAAATAATGTGCTTTCTGTGGTCCCAGCCAGTTCATGGTTTGTAGTTGGAGTCGGGATGCGAGGCAGCAGAGAATCATGTGGAAAAATAGAAAAGGCAGGAGAGAATGACTGAAGAACTTTAGACAACATATAAGTGCAAGTAGAGCGAGGGTGCTTGACAGCCGTCTCGCAGCAGCGCACCACCGCCTGGCAGGAAGATGTTCAAAATAACACTCGGGTATGTAATTAAAGGTTCTTTCACACGGATACATTTTTTTGTCCAGTGTTTTTTTTGTTTGTTTGTTTTTTTCTAAACGCCGGTGGCAAAATGTCCTGAAAAGACGTGGGGCAGGGTGTGGTTGACAGGTGTTTGAACCTTACTGGTTTCAATTGAGGAGCAAGACACCTCGTGACATGAGGACTTAATGAAATAATGTGACAGATACTGTCGTTCACTTGCTGTTGCCCCAATTATTTGCCGGTTTGTTTGGGGTGTGGGGGGGAAAACACCCTAAAAAATGGATGGATAGGACGTAAAAGGAGGCTGGGGAGTGGAGAACTTGCTGTGTTTGAGTCGATACAGACATCTTGGTGGTTTCAAATTGAAATCTTTGGGCCTTGGGTGGTTGGCGGCTGTCCCCCAGGGGCGCAGCCCCTGACACGAGGATGCTGAAAATGTCAATTGGGGTTTAATTAAATGTTGGAACGTATAGTTTATGTGGTCCCGATCAGGGAGCTCGGTTTGCAATTTTGGCCATCCTGAAAAATGGATTGAATGTGCAAAAAAAGGAGACAGGCCAGGAAGAACTTTCCATGTTTGAGCCAATGCAGACATTTCATGTGTAAATCTGCGAGGCGGGGGCTGTTGGCGGCCCTCCCCCACGGGGGGCGCTGCTGACACAGGAAGCCTCCTGAAGATTAACGGCATCACCTCGTCCGCGGTTAGAAGGTCAAGAAATTGCTCCCACTGCAACCCGCCGCCCCGGCCCCTTCCCTTGTGACCGGCAAAAAGTAAAAGGCACCTTTTTTTTTTTTTTTCGCCTGACATTCCAACTTCCTCTACAGTCCTTTTTCCACTTGACTTGCCCCTAAACTCAAGAAACTACACGAAGGGCGTCTGAATTATGGATGGCGGCTTGCTGATGAAGTTGTGCGACATCTAAGCGACACACAACGCCTCCCCTTGGACGCCCCCCCGACTCTCCCAACCTGCCTCGGATTATAATTAAGGAGCGCTCATAATTAAAATGAGTTAAGAACAAGGCGGGATATCAATAAGTGATGGAGTGTCACTCAGGGACGATCCCGCTGGGTCATGCACTCATCTAATAATGAGGTACCTCATTAGTTAGCATGCTAGCTTTCTAGCTTACACGAGAGCAATGTTGTTGTGAGGCTAAATAATGTATCGGGCCGCCTGTTCAAACGCTAACACGTCCATTTGCGTTAACCCGCTGCGGCGTAACGACACTGCCGCCAGGCTATTTTTTTCCCTGCGACTTCCTGGGTGTCGCGGTGAAAGCGGGACACGCCGAAGCGAAAACGCTTGTCGTCTTCGGCGTCCTAAATTACGTTAGCGGCGTATCCTCCCGGCGACGCGGCATCCAACATTGATGCCTCCTTTTTATGCTTTTATCACCTCGTAAGTGAGTACCCGCCCGCCAAAGTAAAACGCATTTCTACCCACCGCCAAAGTAAAACACATCCTCTTAGCATGACCGCCGCTGCTTGGCTTTTAGCGTTTAGCGTCTGGCGCGATCACCCGGCTGAGAGCTAACAAACGCTGCGCTCTTGGTTTATTTATGAGTTTAAGAGCAGAAGCAAACAATACTTAACAATAAAATTGATGTTGTGGACCACATAGCAAGAAAAAAAAACTTTAGTTCACAATCGTGACTAACAGCCGATCAATCAGTCAATTTGTGTCTGGCTGTTATTTTGTTGGAAACAGCTAACCAAGCTGCTAATTCAAATTGTGTTTGTAACGCCATTCTATGTAGTCAATTTACACAGACAATCGACACGTATTATGATGTGTGATGTTTTTGACCCACAGTATAATGTCTTCAAGGGCCCAAAACGTTATTAAAAAAATTCTACTTAATATTATTTTTATTACAAACTAAGTACAATTAACATGAACTTGGGTGTTAGCCAAGCGGCTACGAAGCACGGGAGGATTTGTAATTGGGACAGTGCTACATGTGGCTGATGCTCAGCTTTAAGTAACAGTTTACTCAGCATGTCTGGTAATAATTTGGTCGTGGCGTAACACAGCTGCTAACTTCACTTTTTAAAAAATGTTTATATGAATAAGATTATTAACGGTAACAAGAGAATAGTTGGTTTAAAGTGCTGCTTGGTGTCCCTGAGGACCCACAAAGGTCTCTGACAGGTAGAAGGCCTAATCGTGGGACTTGTGAATGCTAACGTAACTAGCCACGGATGATTGACATCTTCCACTAGGTCGGGCTACATGTGGCTGACACTAATCTTTACTTACCATGAAGGTGCCTCACCATGCCTGACTAAGTCGTCTGTAATTATTTAATAATCGGAGTCGCTTCTGTGTGCTAATATGAAGTAGCGTGTTAGCGTGTTAACTGAGCAGAGCACACGAGGCATTCGGGGGATGACTGACGTGGGGCAGTCTTGAGGGAGGCCCCGGCTACACATGCTAATGCTAATCAAGACCTGTTCTCTGCCATGTCGCGGTGCGGTAACACGGCCGCGTCGGTCGTGCACTCATGCCGGACACGCGGCGGCTACATTAGCGCGCCATGTTCTGCAGCACAGGAGAGCGTTTCTATTACGCCGCGGAAGAGCAGCCTGTCACGTCGAATTAGGCTGAGAGGAAGTCATGCAGACGTGTAATTGGTGGATAAAAAAAAAAGAAAAGAAAAGAAAAGTGGCGGCATTGAGGGAGGCTTTTTCAAAGGAAGCCGCCGAACATCACGGCATGTTTGAGACATTAGTGAGCTTTTAGCATAGTGCTGACCTTCAGGACAAAGGATTCCAGCTAGATTTTTTTTTTTTTAACCGCGGACCCCCTTTTGCCGCAGAGTTTACCTGATTGCAGTGGTAGTTCTACTGTAAAATGCTCCAATGTTAGGGGTCAAAAAGACGAGAGATGTTTTCCCAGCGTTGCTCGCCTCCGAAATCTCAGTGCGGAATCACTTTCCTGACAATAATTGATAAATAATGCAGAGCGTGTGTTTGAACGGGGAAAGGCTTTCGTATCTCTTCCATTAACTCGGATTAAGATTTCATTGTGACGCCGGGGAGAATGCTAGCAATATCCCGGCTCATTGCCATCAAAGTTTTATAACAGCTTTTTTTTTTCTCCCCTTCTCCTGTACGACATTCCTGCTGGGATGTCGGAGACGGGACGCTGGACATGAACTCCCCTTTGGTGCCGACGCCAACCTTAATATTTCATCAGTTGGCTGTAAAATGCTGAGATTCGAGTGCGGTGGAATAAGCGGGACGATGCCCGGAAGATTATTTGGAACAATACGGGGGGACATCAACGTCTTAAATTTTGAGCAATTTATCACAACTTTTGTGGAAGTCATAAAATGTCAGGATGTGGAGATATGGGAAATACATTGACCCTTGAAAAGATGTGGGGATACAGTAGACCCTTCAATATTTGTGGTTTGGTGTTTACCGATTTACATTTTTATGAATTTGTGGGGGATTATCTTCCATGATTCAAAAATGTGTTTTGGTGCTCAGGCCAAAAAGGCTAAAAATATGGCTCTGGGATGCTGGGGCCAAGCAACAATGTTGAAGTGGATGACTAAACGATTATATTTACATATTCGTGTAAATAATTCAATTCGATCAAATCATTTCTTCTTTTTTTTTTTTTATTGCAAGTTTTGAGCCACTTGACATAAAGCGGCATCTGAGCGCCAATAGGAAAATGTCGACCTGGGTTATAAATATTTGATGGGCCAAGTCAGCCGTGAGATTCCAGCGTAAAAGAACGGAATAAGTGCTAAGGAATACATTGGGAAAAGTGACTCAGAAAAGAAGGAAAGGGGGCGTTTAGATGCACACACCACTCCATTGTGGCTCCAAAATGCCCCCCTACCCCCAGCACCCTCACTTCCCCATGCCGCAACCCCCCCGTGGGCCACACGGGTGTCATCATGTGACTTCCATTGTGAGCACTCTTTATCTTGAAAGCTAATGGCTAATGCGGGAGAAGAAAGTGGACATCCCGTTCACATTTCTTTCTTGAGGGTGCGTTTTTTTTTTCTCTTTGAGGCAATTCCAAGCATTTGGAAAAATGTCCATTCAGCCAGGTCACATAAGCTATAGTATAATAAACAAGAGCGCCCCCCGAAGGCATGTGCTGTCTTGACTTTGTGCCCATTCAGGAAAGCAGAATGCTTAGCGCCCTGGGCACAGAAACACTTTGACACGTTTTTATTCTTTCTTATATGTTTTATTCTCTGTGGTAAAAGTGGACCCGAGTGGAAATATTGGTCTTGACAGTTTACTTTATCCTCGTTTTGTAATCATTAGGCCTCATGATGTCAAATTCAAGCTTTTAGACCTTACATTTAGGCACAATTGAAGCACTTTTCAACTTGAATATGACAAACTTTACGCACAAGACATTTTCAGTTCCATGCAGCTATGAAATATTGTGATTCATAAGATTACCTTGTAGGTATCAAAATAAACGTGAAACATTATTTTACAGCAGACTGTGTATTTCTGATTTGATGTTTAATTAATCCATCAAATTGAATTAATCAAAGTGATATTTATTTCGATTTTAATCTTCAACATAATGGATTAACTTCCTCAGCGTTTAAGATAAAATCATCAAAAATTGTATCAGCCCTTCAAACGGAACATAATTTAAATGTTATCTTGAATATTGAATGCCGAAACTGTGTTGAGCCCGTCCGTGTTAGACAAAAAAGTCAGTGAGAATAATAATAAGAAAAATATAATACAAAACAAACTCAAAAGTAACAAAAAAACAACAACAAAAAATCTATTTCCAAAAATAATGCCACAAAATGTTTCTCTGTTGTGTGTCCGACACAATAATCCATTTCTTAAAAACAAACAAAAACAACAACATATTTCCAGCTGAGTGATGTGTTTGTTGTGTGCGCACTGGGCGCATGTACACTATTTATCACTTGTTATTAACAATAATAACAGTGCTCCTCTGGGGGGCTCCAGGGCTAAGTATGCCCCCCAGCAGTGCAGCCCCTGCTGGACACAAGAGAGTGTCCTCGTGAGGGGTTGGAGCGCAACACATTAAGTGTCAACTATAGAATAGAAGATGAACACTGACACGTATTCTGATGGATGGATGCGTCGCTTTCATAAATAACGCAGAGCTTGTCGCAAGCCTCGGCGCTAACGTGCTAACCAGCTAGTCGCATGGCAAACAAACATGTGATGTATTTGTATGAGAATTAAGTTGCATGTATTGCTTCAATAGAAAAATGATTTTGACAAGATTGTTTTTCAAAGGTTAAAGGTCATTTTTTTCAATGATTTTTTTCCGTTTTTAAAAGCATGGCTTTTCCTTTGGAAAAAAAAGGGAATTTTCGCTCACTTCCGGGCTTTTTTTTTTTTAAACCATGACTATATCCTTACAATGTATGAATTTATTTTTTTTTTTCAACGTGTTTCTTTTTCGGCATGAGACGAGGTGGTCTGATTTTACAAGTCTCATGTCCAATCATCAATCGTGAATAGGCGGGGGTTGTACTTTTTTCCTTGCCCGGGTCTCAGCAAAACAAAGTTACACACGTCGAGGAAAAAAAAAAACAAAGAATGCTCATGCTAATATTAGTTGTGAATTGTGAAAAGCGGTAAAAACTATTTTTGGGCAGGTGCATGATACAATGCTGCTTTGACCTCCGCGCTGTCATTGGCACTCATCTGTCACTTCCTATCCTAATTAATCCTAATCCGCTATTGACGCGGCGCAACTGTTGCCCTTTCTAATTAGCGTTAGCGCTTCAGACGCAGCCGAGACAGGAAGCGGCCTTTAATTATCTGGACGCTGGCGGGAGGAGGAGGACCGGGCTTACGCTGGCGAGGGGAAATTAAAGGCACATTTTTGAAAGAGAAATCCATGCATACATTAGAGCGTAAATGACAAACTAATTGAATTGATTGCAGCTATCGATAGCCAACACGCTAATCTGACCTGATTCCTTCATCTGCCACGCTTTGTGAGAACGAAGCCACTTGACGCACTAGATAACGGGCTAGTCAGGACAATTAATAAAAGATATGGTAATATGCATGCCGGGGACAACAATTAATGAAATATATGCTAATAGCGACACAATTGTTTCACGTGGAAAAGTGTCAGCGATACAGCCAGCATGTGGTCGTCTTTCCACGCTCGTCGTATTCTGATGTTTATTTTCGCATTAGCGCTGTGGCTCGGCCTTTTTGTCTCATAGCAAACAATAGCAGCATGTGCCCCCTTTTGCCCACCTCCAAAAGACAAGCCCCTCCCCCCGTCCCCCACAGATATGACATTTAAATAATAGCAAGACGATGTCAAGCATACACAACAACAACCGAGCTGGTGGCTTTTAATGCTACTTTCCCTCTTCTTTGCAAAGCACAAACTGCATTTTTGCTGCATTCAAGGGGGGAAACGGACACCGTGTTTGCATTAGTATAACCAAATACGACTGTTGAAAACACGACTATTTTTAGTCTTGAAAAATATTACTTCCCCCCCTAGACTTAAGTACATGCATTTCAAAACATTCCGATGGTAATCATTTTAAAAATGATTCAGTAAAACTTTTTAAATAATTCAATTCAGTTGGCTCTCGGAAACTCATGGAAAAAAATGGAGTGCTGTTCTAAAGCTTAGTATACTTTACCATAGCTTTTTAGCCACTTAATAACAACTCATTAGCTACTGCTAGCATAGATTGCTAACCACTTTTAACTTAGCACATTAGCTTTTATTAGTATGGCTTTGTAGCTACTCTTAACTTGGGTCATTAGCTACTGTTAACATTGCTTGTTAGCCACTTTTAACTCAGAACAACAAATTTTTTGTATGATTGTATTATTAGCAGCTGTTGGCGTAGCGAATGAGCTAGGTAGACATTCGCTAAAATGCTAATATTTGCTGATTAGCTCATTTGCTGCAGGCCTGGCTCGCAGTGGCTAATAACTTATTTTTTTGTTAAACTTTATTGAAATCTGATTCAATGTACAGTGTAGCATAGCATATCATGTTTGCTACATTTTGAGAAACATCTGTATTTGTTTTCACTTCAGTTGCTCTTTGTATTCATGGAAATGTCAAAGGAGAAATTGCGGCGTACGAAATGATAGGCAATAAAAGCAAATCTTGCACTAATATAACCATAATGGCAGGATAAGTGTCCTCTGAGTGCCTGAGACCAAAGAGGAAAAAAAAGACGACATGCGCTGGCTATCATTTCCATCAGAAAAGGTCAAAGTGAAAAAGTGCCGGTAGAGTGACGACAATTATGCGGGAGAGCGGGAACAAAGTGAGTACTGCTGCTTTTTCCGTTATTTCCACAAACACAAACGTGCCCTCATTTTGCCATGAAATATGGACAAGACAACAGAACAATCCACAAGAAAATGTCCGTTTGAGAGCGTGCAGTTGGAAAACGTGCACCAAGGCGGCAAAGCATCAAGGACAAAATGCATTCCCATACATACTACAGTATGTCAGTGTATATTTTTCATACTGCATACAGATATGCAGCAGATAAATACATCTACAGTATTTTCCAGGCTTGTTATATTATGTATGTACCGTATTTCCCGTGTACAAAATATAATTGTACACTATTTTCTGGATCCATCTTAACAGACCAATACCACCCATACTGAGGTAAAAAATAATTTCAGTTTGCACTACACAATATACACTGGAAATGCCATACTTGTGCCAACGAAAAATATCAGGGTGCTGGTTTTATAATGCTTTCAGCAGCGAATATTTGAACACAAACGGTGAAGCAACATGTAGACAGAAAATAGAACAATACTCCGGTGCATGTATTGTGTCAGGACTGTATTACGTTACTCCCCGGTGGCCAAGCCACACACGCCACTATTGAATTCTTTACATTCTATTTAATCATATTATTACTATACGTGCAGTCCAATTAAGCCGTGGAAGCATCTCAAGGATGATCAGAGCAACCAGGAAGCATGTCGTGATCTATCCATTCGGGAGCCATGGCCGCTCGAGTAACGTAAAGACTGAACTTTTGGTGCCGAAAAGATGAAAATGCGCGTGGGAGGACATCGTAGTCTTTCGAGTTCATTTCCGTCTCTGTCATATTTTCTACCTCGACATCCACACGCACAATCCTCAAGGGGATTTGTATATTTCCACCGTCTTTGTTGTGTTTGCGCGGAGGTAAAGGCGGAATCGTGAACCCCCAGCGGGAACGTGCGGGATAATAACGCAGGCGGGAGCCGTTGGATTTAGCCAAAGCCTTCGGAGATGATGGCGGACGTCTAATGGCTTCACCTGGGAAAAGGCGCGGCGCCATCGCGGCGGCGCGGTGGCTTCTTCCGGGCGCAATCCCCAACAAACAACGTGAAGATTGTGCTTTGCGGTAATCTCGGCTGAGAGCTTTGTTGTCCCGACCTCCTCCCGCTACTTCTCCCGCCGCTACACACACAAGCCCGACATGTGGTGCTCGCGCTCATTTCCGTAACGTTTGCCCGGCAACAGCTCCAACCAGAAAAACGCGTCCGTGAGAACTTTTCAAGTCACTTGAATGAAATCCAATGTTTTGTTTTTTTTAAATCAGTCTATGTTGTGACCAGAGAATGTAATTTCTGTAGAAATTGTTTGTGAATCCTGAAAAGCTGTGGAATTATTAGAATTTGAGACTAGGAATGGTTGGAATTGTTCAAGAAATGCGGAAGGAGGAGGTAATGATGTCACTGGGAAGTTTGGGGGAACTGCAATATTTCGAGTTTGAACATGGAATGGTTTGAATCAGTCAAGAGATATGGAAGACCGAGTTAATTGTTTCAAAGAAAGTCTCCGTTTGAGACTTTCAACATTCAAATGTGGTCATTTCTGGGCTGGGAGTGGTCCCAAAAAGGTGTGGAACGAGCGCAGCAGTTTACACAAGGAATGGTTGAATGAGTCAAGGATAAGGTTTAAAACACACATTTATTTTGTGTCGGGTAATTTTTGGAATGTTAAGAACGTGCTAAATGTTCCAAGCTGTCGGGAATGAGCGCAACAGTTTCAAGGTGGAATGGTTCGAATCAGTTCAGTAAGGTGGAAGGAGGTGATCGTTCCAAAATTGGACTTTCATAAAATTGGGGAACGGAAGACTTTCCCAAAATTTCTTGAATGAGGTTAATAGTTTAAAGTTGGAAGGGTGAAAATCAGTCGGGAAATATTGGTGGAATGGTGAACTTTTGTGAATTTTGGGAGTAGGAATGATTCCCATCCAAACGGTGGTTTGGTATTTCGAGACGCCGCCGTACTCAAGTGAAGTACAGATCCAAGAAACGTGTACTTCAGCACAGTCACGCAGTATTTCACTTTGTTAATTCAATCACCAGATGTTGAAGCACCTCTTAGCAATGGCGAGCATTAATTATCAGCCTCTGGGGTTTTGTGTGACATTATTTAAGTCCATTTTGACGGATAATCTTTGATGACGGGCAACCTGTCGGCACATTTAATGTGGTCTTTTTACCTCCATTGATGCAGTTTTATTTTTTCCTTTTTCTTGAGAAAAATCCAATTATTAGCAGGCGTCCAATTAGCTTCCCCTCGCACTCTGCGCCTCAAATCCGAGGTTGGATTTGCGGATTATCCGACTTTTCCTATGCGCCCCTTCCAGGAACGGCAACACTGTCGACTTTTCCCAGTCTCGAGGGGGGCCGAGGGGCACGGGGCTTGACATTTTGATGACGACGACATCGAGGCGAGGGGCCCCGGTCGTCTCGGCTTTTTGGCAGGTTCAGATGTCAAGTAAGAGCCGTCAATGACGAACGGCGGCTAATCAAGTCGTATTGACCTGACAGGATAAACTGATGTGGCGTTTGTAAATCGATTCGAGGGGGGGGTGGCGTGGAGGTTGTGGGATGGGGGTCACATGGTCACGCTAATGCTGGACCATGACCTTTCAACTCATTCTGTAAAGGACGAGAAGCAGTCGGCGTGCGACAGTACAGCTAAGCGAGTCCAAAGTCACATCTAGCATAACAATCCATTTATTGATTGCTCTTCATAATAGCTTTGCACCAGACAATGGAAACGCCAATATTTTGGTGCTTGGTCCCTTGTGGAGTTATTAGTTTCTCGAGTCATCACACTTTCAAATTCTTCACAGTTAAACCTTTTTCGAGTATACGCGTTTCAAATTGTGTAATAGTCCGACAAAACCTCCAGGACATGGCTGAAAATGGCCCCAAAATATCGGCTTCAAATCCAATCCTGCATTTTGTTCAGGCCTGGCTTCTTCAGACTTTTTGGGTGGATTTATTCATGACAGACACGGCCACCAAATTTCATTTTGCGGAATGAAAATGGCTTCGGGGTCGCAAATTTTCAAAAATCCTCAAAGCGCAAGTGAGCCTCACAGGGTTGCCTGAGATCAGACCGGCCGACTTCCCGTGTCTTGCTTTTTGAGACTTTTTTTGTGGACGTACTCATGATTGACAGGCCTACCAAATGTCATGTTGCTAAGTCAAAGGACTTGGTCCAAATGACCCTAAATTGACTGCTTCAAACCAAAATGGCAGACTTCCTCGACTGCTATGTAACTCGAGAGTGGCTGCCTTTACAGCATCTCCTCTACTTTTTGTTCTTCTACTTTCTTCCTTTCATAATTTTGCTGCTAGTAAATTGGGAATTTCTCCATCGTGAGACGAATAAAGGTTTTCTTATTCTCATGACCTGTACTACTTCTCTCTTTTCAGGCAGGGTTTCTTGAAACTTCTTTGTGGATCAACTCATGATAGACATGCCTACCAAATGTCACATTGCTGAGTCAAACCGACTTGGGGTGTGGGGGGGAGTGGGGGCGGGGACACTAACTTCTTTTTGAAAAAGTGTGGGCGTCGCTAAATGTAACACTTGAGTTCTGCTAATCAGCGACGCGTCAAAGGCAAATATCGTCCGTCGGAAATCTTGACAGGCTTCATCGCGCATAATGCGAGTTGACAGGCGGCGAACGGAAACCTGCTCCGATGGAGCGTGTGAAGTGTTGCGGCGCGGCGTTGGCTATTAATATGACGGGATTAGATGCAGTCACATTGTGGCAAAGCCCGCAGTTACCTGATGTATCCCCTTCATTATTGCCTAATTAACCTTCTAATAGCCAGGCGCACGCTGTCACTTCTTTCTTTATCGCTGCTTTAATTAGGCCGTGATTCCCGACATCCAGTAGTGGGAGGCGACCGAGTACAAACGCGTTCGCGTGTTAGTACACTTAAGAAGATTTTCTCCGGCGTTTTGTCATTTTCTGATCATTTTCTGCTTTTACGACCTCCATTTCCAAAACAGATACGCTCCTTCTGCCAGCTATGCCCCCGTCCGGCCGAATGGCGGCGAAGGAGTCGCGTTCGCAGCGTCGGCAGGAAGGCCCGGGGAGGTGCTCGTGACCCGTGAGACACGCAGACGAGATGCTGTCATTAATTGTCATAACGAGCCGCTGATTCACAGCCAAGACGCCCGGCGAAAAAAACAACAAAACAAACATTTCTGGCCACTCAGCAGAGTTTCATGACGCTTTCGCCTCCCCAACCCGTCGCTCGCCCGTGTTCAAGCGTAGCTAAGTCTGTGAGTCACATGATGAGCCGGTTGTTTGAGCGGACTGTCATTTGTACAACTAGCAGCACATTTGCTTTGTTTAGTGAATCCGTTGGCCTCGAGTGGTCTGCTGAGTGCTAATCTCTTCATCTCGGAGTTGTCTGGAAACTTGTGCAAGACTTTCAATTTTGCCCAAATGGCGAGGGGACCTAGGTATTCCAATCGGGGCTCAATTGGACAAATTCCCTTGTATGTGTTGGTCAAAGTGCCGGCGCTAGAATTCAACCCCAAAATGGCAGCTTCAAACTAAAATGGCCAAATTCTTTTTCAATTAGGTGCCTGGGTCCTTGAGACTTTTTCATGTGTCCTGTTCGGATTGACACGTCCACCTCATTCCATGTCACTTGGCCAAACTGGTGTCCGGGGCTTATTCTCTCGAACTTTCCAGCCCGAGAATTCGCCCAAAATGGCAACTTCAAACAAAAGTGTAACACTTCCTGTTCAAGTTCACATATGATTCCTTGAGACATCTACCCGAGACGTGCATTAGACTTTTGCCGAAGGCTTGTTTTCATTGTAGTGAATCTCGTTGCGAGGCAAGAGCAGAGTAAAAGATTCCGTTTAACGGAACAGGGGGACTTTTCGTTGTAGGGGGAGCACAAAAGAGGGAATGGCTTTCATGCATGAACATTTTTTCACACTAGGGGGTATTTTTCGCACATGTGGGTTTCGTTGTAGAGGGGTTTCACTGTACATGGACTTGTGGGGAGTTTTGGGCAACGTTTAGGCCCTCGCCGAATCATCTTTTCATCTTATCCCGAATAAAGCCAATATTGTTTTATTGATGCGCATGTCTCGCGGCCGCTGTAATATTCAAGCGCCACCTTAACAAATATGACGAGTTGTGATTTACCGCCGTCTTCCAACCCCCTCCCCGCGGACCGCCACGTCGAGCGGTGGAGCATTTAAGTCGCAGACGAGTGAATTTACGTGTTAAGTTGCGGGGCGTTGCGTTCCATTAGCGGGAGGGAGGCGCCCGGGGAGGACACATTAACACATGTGCCGCCGCTGCAGTTAAACGTCAGCGGTACCCGTCACTGTTTCTTCCATTAGTCGTCTTTGCCTGCTGCGCATGTAAATAAATCATGGCGACAGCCCCCAAAACACGAATCATCTTTTCACAATAATAGAAAATTAATGCCTCTTTGCCAGCCTGAGTAAATTATACCGAAGAGCGCCCACAACTAAGGGATGCATTATGGGAGAAGCCAAGTCGGCCGGAAAATGCTGAAATCTGAATAAAACCGCGGAGGGCTTTCAAGCTCTTTACTATCACCCCCGCGTGGAAGTCTAATTTGGTTTGGCCGCTTATTAATTCATAAGCCATTAGTAACATATTTCGCCAACAAAAAGCTGCTGCGCCAAGGAAGGGAAAGAAAGAGCACCTAACATTTAGTGTACAGAGTTTCAAGGAAGGCTGGCTCACTTTGGAAACGGAATAGTTGACTCTCGTGTTTGAAATGGAGTCCTCAAATCGACAACACCGTGTTCCGCCCGTGCACTGTGACGTCAATGTAAATAATGTGCAAATTGCCCTCAAGACACGGTTCAGATTCGGTCGCAATTAGACAACATTTGTTGATTGAATTTGTCATTAAAATGGCCGCTTCCGAAGCAACATAGAGTACCTCGTGTCTTTTACCACTCGATAGCAACACATTATCATTACCAGGCCTCATATCCGCTGTATTCAAGCTAGCTAACATTTTTTTCTAGCTCTACATTACAGGTGGTCCGACAGTGAAATAAATGGATGTGCTCTGACAGCAAAATTGTCATCGCCTCCAAACGTCTGATCATAGAATCAGTCCAGTTTCAGAACTTTCTAATTTGGTCGCCGAATAGAAACTATTTCTCTCGACTTGTTTATCTTTGAGGGACCACCGAAAGGCTGCATCCAACCAAAATGACAGACAGAAGACTTTAATTGCAACTCATGACGGAGATGCCGAGCAAATTTTATGCTGCTAACTTATGTGAAACGGGGTCCCAGGGGCTGAATTTTCAGCCAAATCGGGAGGGGAGAGGCGCCATGAAGCCTCAAAATGCGCTGGGCCAGAAAATGCTGAAATCTGAATAAAAAGCGCGGATGCTTTCAAGCTCTTTACAATCACCTCGCATGCAACTCTAATTCACTTTGACCTCTTATTAATTCATAAGCCATTAGTAACATATTTCGCCAACAAAAAGCTGCTGCGCCAAGGAAGGGAAAGAAAGAGCACCTAACATTTAGTGTACAGAGTTTCAAGGAAGGCTGACTCACTTTGGAAACGGAATAGTTGACTCTCGTGTTTGAAATGGAGTCCTCAAATCGACAACACCGTGTTCCGCCCGTGCACTGTGACGTCAATGTAAATAATGTGCAAATTGCCCTCAAGACACGGTTCAGATTCGGTCGCAATTAGACAACATTTGTTGATTGAATTTGTCATTAAAATGGCCGCTTCCGAAGCAACATAGAGTACCTCGTGCCTTTTACCACTCGATAGCAACACATTATCATTACCAGGCCTCATATCCGCTGTATTCAAGCTAGCTAACATTTTTTCTAGCTCTACATTACATTTTTTTCTAGCTCTACATTACAGGTGGTCCGACAGTGAAATAAATGGATGTGCTCTGACAGCAAAATTGTCAGCGCCTCCAAACGTCTGATCATAGAATCAGTCCAGTTTCAGAACTTTCTAATTTGGTCGCCGAATAGAAACTATTACTCTCGACTTGTTTATCTTTGAGGGACCACCGAAAGGCTGCATCCAACCAAAATGACAGACAGAAGACTTTAATTGCAACTCATGACGGAGATGCCGAGCAAATTTTATGCTGCTAACTTATGTGAAACGGGGTCCCAGGGGCTGAATTTTCAGCCAAATCGGGAGGGGAGAGGCGCCATGAAGCCTCAAAATGCGCTGGGCCAGAAAATGCTGAAATCTGAATAAAAAGCGCGGATGCTTTCAAGCTCTTTACAATCACCTCGCATGCAACTCTAATTCACTTTGACCTCTTATTAATTCATAAGCCATTAGTAACATATTTCGCCAACAAAAAGCTGCTTCACAAAGGAGGAGAGTAAAAAAACAGCATTTAAGATGGAGCTGGTGGGGCTGGGTTGGAGGGGGGGGATTAAAATGTGAAAGAAAAATGCTGCTGAATGATGCAAA
Source organism: Hippocampus mohnikei (assembly GCA_026261675.1). NCBI lineage: Eukaryota > Metazoa > Chordata > Actinopteri > Syngnathiformes > Syngnathidae > Hippocampus > Hippocampus mohnikei. The sequence continues at coordinate 15,815,245 of JAKGUB010000332.1, read as the reverse complement.
CGCCAAAACTGTTTCCCACAGCATTAGCCTGATGATACATTTACACATTCACGTGGATTTATTGCTATGGTGAGTCACCGTAAAGACATGTCGGGACAAATCAGGCCAAACGCAGGCGAGCGAAGCCTTGGAAGTACACTGGAGCGACCTTTCAGCTCGAGGTTGTCCAACGTGTACAAATCACACGTTTACAGGATAGCTATACCCCCCACCCAAAAATACATCCTAAATCAGAATTATGATATTGTCTGCTGCCCCTGTGCCTTGACGTCGACCACAGTTTATTTTTTGGTGTTATTATTATTGACATTAAATCATGAAAGCAATTTTTTGAGGTCTGAAGAAATACCAAGGCCGTTGAACGTAAACACGGAATTTGAATTTTACCATTCGAGTCAGAACACGTCACAGTATATTACGCTCACTATGCCGATTTTTGCCTTGGACATTTTTGAAAAGCCGACAACCGTAAACGCCCTTGGATCAGTTCTTAACAAAACGGCAGGTAAAATCCGCTTCTGAGAGACAATGCAGACTAAAGAGGGCAACCAAACGATGAGGATGCAGTTAAAATTTAAATGACCACCATTTTTATTCTTTCCTCTATTCTTTGTTTTCTACATGATGCACAACTCTCATTTATTGTGCAATGATTTATTTGTTACATGTATTTGTTACATATTTTGATGCATTTTTATGCTTTAGAAAACATTTATCTCTTACTTTTGGGGGGCTTGGAACGAATTAGGGCATTTACATTGAAAACGCGTCTCTACTTACAAAATGTTCTAGTTTAGAAATTTCTTCCAGAAAATATTAATTTTGGAAGTAGAGGTACCACTGTAGGACCACATTGAGGTGGTGGTGGTCAGGGGGGAGGCAAGGGGGGGCATCTTTCCATTATAGGTGTACAGAAGGCTTTCCGCATCCATTCTATTGATGGAGAGGTGTCAAGGCTCCTGTCATTTCTTGGCATACACCCCCCTCTCACTGCGTATAAATCAATTATTGGTGCACACACACAACACACACACACACACACACAGAACCTGCTGTTTACATTTTAAATAGCACCAGCAGCAGCGTATGAAAAGCAAATAAGTTGCATTGGTGTGTACGGGTGGGAGGTTGGGGGAGGGTGGAGGGGGGGCTATGATGGCGGCGTGTGGGTTCACGCAGACGCGGGACAGGAGTCATAAATAAGTCACGGAGCCCCGCGGACCTCCGAGTGAAGGCGGCCAGGCTCTGACACCGAGCTGTTTCATGTGATCGCACCCAAATGTCCCACAGACACAAGCCTCTCATTCTCTCTCCGTGTGTGCGTGTGCGCGTCCATCATCATCCGTCCTCCAGAGACCGCCACAACAGAACCTAACCTCCACTCCCATCTTTGCTTTTATCCCCTCCAGCTAGGCCGGTGAGGTGTCAAGTCTTACATAAAAATTAAGAAGGGATGGGGGGTGGAGGGTGGAGGGGGAGACTAATTGGGTGTAATTAAGCAATTAAGAAGCTGGCCGGCAGGATGAAAGGAGGCTTGAAGAGGGAATACAAATAAACATATGGAGCGTCCCACTGGATGCGGGGGCCACGGCACTCAAGGCAGAGGGGACGTGACAATATGGTGTCATGCTCTCACACTAGAGAAGAGAAAAAAACAACAAAACAGTTCAATTCTGCATGATCATGTGATGGTTTTGCCGCTATAACGGGTCACAAGGGGAAGTCAAGTCCACAATGGTCTTTGTTGTTCTAAACGCTGCATTCTGATTAATGTTCTGTTTGCGGAATCTGAATGAAGCAGCCGTTTCTTGTCCATCTCAGGGGGCAGCCATTTTGCCTTGGACTGCCACTCGCTGTCGACTGAAAGGTGAACGGTTCTTTCAGCTTCAGCTCACTGGCGGAGCCCAATGTTGGTATGCCTGTCTTCTTTTTAAATCCTAAATCTTTTTAAACACTCGTCTTCATTTTTTTTTTTGACTCGCTCGCAGAAGAGTAGCTTGCCAGTCACTTTGATTTAGAAGACACAAAAAGGAGTCCGCCAGTGAACTAAACCACAAGTCAAACTTATATCAAAATGTGAAAATGATCTCGCTGCAACCTATGTTGTCTCAACAAAACGCCTCTTCTCACTTCAACGTAGTGCCCCGCTTACAGGTCGACACCAGAGGGTGCCAAAGCAATAGCGGTATTGCTTTGGCCTGGTCACAAACACAACCAATAGTTGAAGTTTTTCACCAACAACAGAGGACACGGTTGAAAAAAATGACACGCAAATGCACAAAATCATAAATGCCAAACTGTCAATAAACGACGGGGGTTCACTGTACAGTAATTACACTTTTTTTTAACCAGTTTATATCTTTACATTATTTTCCATATCACTAATGTTTTGTTTTGTTTTTTAATGCAAAGCAGTGCTATTGGACTTTCTCAAAAGAGCATCAAACAGCGGCAGCAGCTCTGCAGCTCAGGCTCAGACCAGAAGAAAGAGATCCCAACATATTAGTCCAGTCCTAAAGGCTTTACACCGGCTCCCAGTCAGCTATAGAAAAAAATATTTGATACGTAAGCAGATTGAGTTGCGTCAAGGTAGCGCTGCACTCGACTTGCCGGTTCATGATGGGAGCAGCCTCGGCGCCCTGCTCTGAACAACCCTGAAGACGTGTGAAGTCCAGAAAAAAAATAAAATAAAGAGCATTTCATCAGCCCATCCCGCCGCCATCATGTTTTCTTAGCAGCGCTGTTTTCGCACGTTTATCCGGCAAAGCACTACGAGGCCCGACGTTGACACATGAAGCAAAACTGAGGCGAAGCGCTGACACGCCGACGTCTTAGCACATAACGCTTAAATCATTTTCCCCGGCAAAAGCGGAGCTGCGCCTTCAAAGCCGCTCGGCCATAATACAAATTTTGCCGCCGTTTGAACTTATTTTATGGGATTTGGCTGTAAGGCCCTGCCATCGATTTGCGGCGCCCATAAAAGCAGTTGCTTTATCTTTGGAGCTTTGTCGGAAAAAGCTTAGCATCCATAGCTAGTTCTGCCGATATGCCTGCGGGGCGTTGGGAGGTAGGCTGAGCGGGGCGTGGGAGGGGGGGGGTGTAGGAGAGTGGTGGGAATGGGGGTCCACAGTGGGGGAGGGGGCTGCCAGCATTGACATTATATCGCAGAATGAATTGTGCTGACTTTACACCTCCCGCTGCTTACATTCTGCTCTTTCATAATCTTTCATGAAGCGCGCAATGTTTTATTTAATGTCCCGGGTCAGAGAGAATGTGCGGGGAAAACATATTAATAATGAAAGCGGAGGAGAAGAAGGCTAAAAAAAAAAAAGTCCTCGGCGCTCGGGTCAGGAGGCCCGTTTGAAGTCGGCTGCTTGGGCGTCGTCCGCAGTTTAACAACTGGTGTTGTTTTCTCCCAGCCAGGCCACGGGCGCCCGTGTCTGCTTGTGACGCCTCGCCACTGTCCTTGAAAGGCTACTCCAGGAAAAGAACTTGTCAAGAAGCGCATGTGAGACGACAGGGCCGTGTCTTTGTAATTCTTCGTCCTCGGGGTGTTTGGCACAAGTCTTCAACCTCAACACCAGGCCACGGCCGCTAACGTCTTTTTTTGCGACTGCCGTCCTTGAAAGGCTACTTGAGGAAAACAACTGGCAACGGATCTAAAAATGAATTCTCGATCCTTTTGTCACTTTTTTTTAATTTCCCAACGTGAGGTGACTTGATACGGACGGTGGCTCGCCAGGCCCAGAGTGGCTAATCTGGGGCACCGGGAGAATTCCCGGAGGGCCGGGCTGCATTATGGGCTCCGCAGGTTCAAGGCTACTTGAGGAAAATAACTCACAAATGCAACACGTTAACACGTTTAATTTTGGGGGATCAGGTTTTGTATGGCTTTTTATTTTTAACTCACAAGTACAACATTTTTAAAAAATCAATATTGTGCAATGAAATAAATTCCCAATTCACAAAAAACTCTCCTCAGTTGTCCAGCAGTAGCAAAATAAATCCATTTAAAATGAATGATGGAAGCTCATGCATGATATTCATTCACCAAAACAAAAAACAATTTTCGCTGGAACTATCGCTAGTTTGATGAACGGAAATATTTTTTTAAATTGTCATTTCAATAACGAAAAGGTTTCGTCAACGTGACTATTTTTTGTCGAGTGGTTTTGCCGCAAATGTCGCACCGCATTGCATTCAAGCGAAAACAAATTGGCAGGCGCGGGGACAAGTTGCACCTTTGACAAGTTCACTTGTGTGTAAAATAAAAATGCAATGTTTAGCCTCCCACGTGCTATATTATGCCAAACATACAGGCTGAGGGCCCCCGGAGCCAAATAAAGAGCGCCGTCCTCCTACATTTGGAGAGTAGGCAGGCAGCCTGTAATCTTTTGTCTTAAAACATCCGGTGATTGACGGGAGAATCCGACGCCAACCTCAGCGGCACACACGGGCGACCTCGGCCGAGTGGCTCGGCCTCTCCGTGGGATGAACACGTTGCGCTCCCCAAATCCGAGAGCTTTTTGAAAAAGCGCTGACCCCGCCGAAAGAGGAGACAGCGCATAAAATAAAAACAAAATCAAATCGATAGTTGTCGAGCGCAGATAAACACCCTCAAGTTCACTACAAGGGAGCACAAGTTTGCTTTCGCCTCTTCTCGGGAGCCTTTCAATTGCCAAATAGTGCTCCCGCACCATGGATGGGCTCACTTTTGTGCTCGCGGGCCACGTTTGAGATGGGAAATGGAAAGGATTGGCCAGGTCATTCATAGATTACAAAAAAAAATAGTTAAAATGTGTATTGCAAATACGTCAAGTTTACAGGTGCGGTCACTTGCATGCTTTCGGAACTTTTTGTTTATGCATCTTCCGCGTTGGGCAAAATAATTAAGAGACAGGCTCCGAACTACCAAAAAAAAAGAAAAAAAAATGTCAAATTGTGGACTTGTAAATCAGGGTACTCACTATACATATTTGGCTTTTATGTGCAATACATTTTTATGATTCCTTTTCAGTACATCCATACAGTCTTTTTGAGATACATTTCAGTTGTGTTTAACTTTGAGGTACAGTGGTATCTCTAGTTACGAAATTAATATGTTCTGGAAGAAATTTCTGAACTAGAACATTTTGTAAGCCGAGACACATTTTCCATGGAAAAGCCCTAATCCGTTCCAAGGCCCCCCAGAATTCAGACATAAATGTTTTCTGAAGCATAAAATGCCTCAGAAATATGTAACAAAATACATGTTCCAATTAGATGATTGCACAATAAATGAGACTTATGCATCATGTAAAAAACAAAGAATAAAAATGGTGGTCATTTAACTTTTAACTGCGCCCTCGTCGTTTTTTGCGCTCTGATCCACGGACGTTTGCTTTTGTCGGCTTTTACCGATCCTTCGAAAATGTCCCAAGGCAAACATCAGCACCGTGAGCGATCGCCCGACTAGTGAGGCGTAGGAAAAAAAGTAGTGTGTTTCCGGTGACCCGACCAACCGAGAATTTCTACCTCGAAAAAAAACTCGGCATTTTTTTCAAACCTTCTACATTTTTGTGTAATAATAATAATAATAATAATAGTACATTTCATTTATAAGCGCCTTTCAAAACACTCAAGGACGCTTTACAATCAAAACATATCAATAAAACCACAGACAAAATAAAAAATAATAAAAGGAAAGATGAATTTAGAGCGTTTACATCGGTGCAGTGGGAGGGTACCGGACGCCAGGCTTTCCTGCATCAGATTGGATGATCTGTCTGAGCCTGCGTGCCAGTTCGATTGACATTGAAATGAGCCAGTCACCGAGCTTTTAGTGTAGACGTCCGTCGCGAGCAATTTTTCAACTCGCATTCTGTTCCGAGTTGAGCTGGAGACTTCTCCTAATCATTTTAGCGACACTCTTTGTTGTAAACAAACAACTAGCGACAAATTAATCTTTTATTTCTGGTGGGTTTTATTGTAGTTCCTATAGTTGTAGGACACTAATTAAGTACCGGGAAAAGACGCCTTGTTGGTATGACAGGGTCACAGATCATTTTCTTGAAAAGGAACGGAGCTAGAGTAGAATTCGCGTATAAATAAACGGACACATTTTATGATGTTGGCCAAAATTGAGCTTCCCCTCTTTGACAGACGAGCATCCCGGCACTGGTTTCAATGTCTCCTTGTTTTATGTTTTATGGTTATTTTGTTTACGTTTTTGATGGGGGAGGGAGGGAGAAAAAAAAGAGTTAAAAAAAAAACTTTGTCCGACGTACCGACCCTATGCTGAAATTTCATGTTACCGGAAACACACTACTTATTTTTCTACGCCTGAACACTTTGATTCAAATTTACGTAAAACTATTGAAACGCCCGAGGTTCGAATGACGAGGACGGTGCAGAGACACATTAGATCTGTCTGCACACATACGGAAGAGGTCCCTCTGAGCCAATGGGATGCCAGGATGATGCTCGGCAATAGCCAATGGCAGAGCAGCGATCAGTATGTTGCGTTCAGGAAACTCAGAACTCCGACTAGCAGCCCAAGACTGTATTTTTACCATTCGTATCTTGAAATTTCTTTCGTAGCAAGAGGCAATATTTTCCTGTTGAGGCGTTTCGTAACTTGAAAATTTAGTACGAAGAGACATTCGTAAATAGAAGTACCACTATACATGAAATACATTTCAACTTGTTTTTCTTGTCTTGAAATGCAGCTTTCCTGTCCAAACTGTAGGTCATTTTTTGAGGTGGGACTCGGTGTAAAAAGTTTGCGAACCACTTATATAGGCAACTGTAAACGGTTTCAGGGGTGGCGCAAAGTTTCTCAACCCTAATCGGCGCCTGATCCCTAACCCCTTGAAAAGCCAGGTTTCCGCCTTTGTACTGATGTATTCCGATCCAGGTTTCACGCGTGCAAAAGCGCCACGGCGGGCATGTTTGCCTGCCATCGCCGCTCGTTACCGTCACCATCCATAATTGAGAGGCAAACGCGCGCCAAATGTCGCCGCATCGCTTCCCATTTGGCTGACAAAGGATGCCGCGTGCCGGGGCAAGTCCTTCTGATGCCAGGGTGGTGCCGGCTGGGTGGCGGCGCGCTTGATTTTGTGACAAGAGTTGGTTGAAATGATTTAGTTTGTAGCCGGCGCCGTCGCGGGATTTGCTGTCCAAAGGTGTTTCGCTGCCGAGCTTGAGCGCTCTTCCTTTTTGTTCCGCCTGCGCCAACCATCAAAGCTCTTTAGCGCCGCGCTTGTTGTTAGCGCTGCCGCTAACACTCGGGTTTTAAACCTCTTCTGATGATACTGGCAAGGACAGGGACCCCCCCCCCGCCCCCCCAATCGTCCAATACAACAACCCAACTTGTTCTCATTTCAAGTCGTCTTTTCAATATTTTTCTTCAAAGAAGTGTAGGAAGTCGTCACGTTTCAGTTTCTCCACATATATTCAGTTAAATGGAATCCATTTTTTGTGTTGTTGCCCCATCAGCTGTTCACAACTGAGGTACATTTGATGTCGTGCGGGGTGTCGGTGGAGTCGACTTGGCAAAGTAGTATCGGCGTAAGACTTCTAATAGGCGACCGGCAGCCCGCAAGTAGCACGCAACGCTACTGATCAACTGGTACATTGTTGTACTTCCGGCGGCGCGGCGCGGCGCGGCGCGGCGCGGTGCGGCGCGGCGCTGAGCGCACGCTCTGAAAACACGTCCGGTAAACGGAAGCAAATCTCGCTGCCTGCGATGGCTGAAATTGTCTCTCACTTTAGAAAGAGAACGCGAATCTCCCAGACGAGGCTCAGCCGAGACTACCAATCGGCAAAGCCGGCGATTTTGACAATCGTCATTCCAGGCTAACAGATTGAAAGACGATCGTCAACGGCTTCGGGGCGCGGCACATCCTGAACTGTGGAGAAGCAAGTTTTCATTTGCTGACTGAATGTTCTTTTCATACTTTCTCCACGTCCTTGTAATGGGCATGCTTATACTGTATTACATTGTTGATGTTTTTCTATCGTGTATTCTACATCGTCGTTGGTGGCCATTTTATTGGAAACGGTGACAATGAACGGACGGATTGGTTATGTCCCTCGAGGTACGTTGTAACGAGGTTCGACTGTAAATTGTTTGCATCTTCCGTGACAAGAGTGCCTCATTGTGTGTGTGCATGTTTGTGTGTGTGTGTGTGTGTGTGTGTGTGTGTGTGTGTGTGAGAGAGACTGTCAATCACCATCTGCTCCTCCGTGCAGCCATCCAGTCAGTCATTCTTTTATTCGGCTCTAATGCCGTATAATTACATGTTCGCCGCACGCATCATTGCACGGCGATTAGCGTGCTTGGCTTAGCAATAATAACGGTAAGTATGTATATATGTATGTATGTCGGCATGCAGGCACGCATGCAGGCACAGTCTACTGTACACACACTTGCCATGTGACCGAGATCAAATCAAACAGCCCGCCGCCTCCAACTTGTGTCATGAGCACAAATGAACACTCCTGGAAACATTTTTCAAAGACTAACGCTCTCTTATTTCATATGTTCATATATATATTTTATGGTCAACAAGATTTTTTTTTTTTTCAATGACGGCCATGCTAGTTAGTGATGGGTTTATGTTATATTTATGGTTGTTCATGGTTACGGTCTGCTATGGTCCTGATTGTTTGGGTTGTGGTCGTTCTGGCCATTTGTGGTCACGGCGGTTGCGGTTATGGTTTTGGTTGGTTCTTATGGTTCCGCCTGTTGTTTTTCTGGACGTAGTTGTCATGGTTCTGGTAAATGGCAGTCATTGTGGTCATGGCTGTGATTGCCTGGGGTATCATTGTTGTTCTCTTGCTGCGCTTCTGGTTGTGACTGTTGTTGTGATGGTTCTGCTTGCTGTTGTTGTAATGATGTTAGTCTGATCGTTTTTTTGCGGGTTTCTGCATAAGAACTCGATTGCTGTTCCCTTCCTAGTCCAAATTCACATTTTCAAAATGTAGACTACATCAGGGCAGCACGGTGGACCACTGGTCGGCCTCACAGTGCAAAGGTCTGAGGTTCGATTGCGGTCTCCGGCCTTCCCGTGGGGAATTTACATGTTCTCCCGGGCTTGCGTGGGTTTTCTCCGGGTACTCCAGTTTCCTCCCACATTCCAAAAACATGCCTGCCTGATTGAACAATCTAAATCGTCCCGAGGTGGGGTTGTTGTTTGTCTGTGTGTGCCCTGTGATTGGCTGGCAACTGGTTCAGGGTGTCCCCCCACCTACTGCCCGAAGACGGCGGGGATAGCCTCCAGCACCCCCCAAGGATGAAGATAAAGCGGATCAGAAAATGGATTGTGAGTTTGCTTGGTCCAACAACATTTCCCAAGCTGAATCTTCTGACGATTAACTGTTCTGTGACAGCATTTTAGGCCACCTCGAGCCACCTCGGTGGAGCCTCATCACCACGCGGGTCCCTGTTTCCGTCAAAATGATCGTTTCACAAACAAAACAAAAAGCAAGCCGACCCCTGTTGACACTTTGAGATACTTCCAAACTTCCAACAGTCTTGAACGCAGCGTTCAGTCCACCGTTTCCCCCGTGACCTGGGACGGTCTTTGGAGTCCTGGAGAATTTTTTTTTTTTTTTTAAGTGTCACTTTGATGTGCAGAAATATGAAGGCGTCATCCAGTATTTACGGTTTCTCCCCCGGAGGACGGGACGGGACGGGGGTGGGGGGCCGGTTTACTGATGGGTGAGGATCACGGATGACACAACATGAAGAGGGCCTCTGTCAGCTTGCTGACACCTCCCTTCGCCCGCCATTGTCTCCATTAGGCCCGCCGATCACGACTTGATGATCACAGGAAGGCGGGAAGAACGACGCGACTGTCAGGCGAGAGCGGGAGCGTCGGGCTGAGGGTTGAGAGAGCGAGCGAGCGAGCGAGAGAGAGAAAAAGGGAGGACGGCTTACAGGGGATACAAACCCAAAGATTATGGTAATCTTCCCGCCTTTGTCCCGCCGCGAAATGTTTTGGTACTACGCCTTTTATGTGCGTAAGCAGGGATGTGAACCTCTTCACTGGGCACTTTCTGTGTGGTTTCTGGGTAATTAGCAGCAGTCGCAGGCCCTTTCTGTTTCTCTGCTCAAGCTTATGCTCTTCTTTAGGGGGATTTTCAACCGCGCACCCCCACATCTATTTTTTTTTTTTTTAAAGCAGCCCTCTGTCTGCAATTCCCAGCCCGGGCCGAGCCGAGCCGAATTGAGCAGGCCGGCCGGGGCCGAAGAGACCATCTGTTGGCCAAAACGCGCCGACAATCAAATGCGCAGCTTAAGTTGAGGCAGGTGATCGAATTCGGGGTTCTATTCGGAGGTGCTCAATGGGGGCTCTCAATGGGCTTTGTGCCACCGTCGCCGTCGTTGTGGCAAACATTTGATTTCTCTTGATCATGGACGGAGAACGCTTTCACACCTGTACTGCTTGTTTTGTCCGGTCCAAACAAGAAATACAAAATGTTACAATCAACCGTGTGACATGACGTTTCCTGTCGTATCGGTCGCAATAACCCCCCACCCCAAAAAACCCAGGAAATGAGTGAAACAGTAAACGTTTGTTGATAGTATAGCCCAGTGGATCGCACAAAAATGAGTGCCAAAGAATGTTTCAGATGTGGCGCTGATGTTTTTTCATTCTTTCCTTACGTCGATATTATTAATCCAGTCTGCATCCAAATTTGTTTAATGCTGACTCCCATCTGAGGTTACACGATTGCATATTTTTTTCTTTTAAGATACAAAAATTCTGAATTTCAGAGATGTGTCACTTGACGCAGGAGTTGATGTTTTGGCATGGGGAGGAGCTTTGCATCACGGGGGTCAAACTCACGGCCCGGGGGCCAAATCTGGCCCGCCATGTCATTTTATATTGGGCCCCTTGCGAAAGCAAATCAGGTGCGTCTTTGCTCAAATCTGTCCCGAAATTGTCACGTGTAATAAAAACATTGAGATTTTGCAAAAATCTTGTGACCCCGTTCACACTCACTTGAGCAATTATTGAACAAACTATTATAGTTCACTTGACTGATTTCAATTCATCCATTCATGTGTTGTGTACGATTAATAATGCGATAAGACGATGAAACGTTTTGGTTGTGGTTTCACTGTCCTAACACCCCCCCAAAGTGGTCTTTACATGTACCACACAGCATTTTTCTTTGAATAAATTCAGGTAGGAACACAAAAAATGGCCCAAGAACCAGAGTTCTGACTTTTGTCACTTACCTTTGGTGATCATTTTACAAGGAAGGAGAGGAGCGTTCATGTGTGTGTGTGCGTGCGTGTGTGTGTGTGTGTGTGTGTGTGTGTGTGTGTGTGTGTGTGTGTGTGTGTGTTCCTGTTAATCTGCCTTTCCCATGCACAGTGACGGGATAAAGTGGCCCGCCGGCACGGCAAACGAGCCTTTTCAATTTGTCCGAGCGCTGATAGCGCTTCTCAAAAGAAGAGCTTACGCTCATCATATCAGGCGGGGAGGAGGGAGGTGCGAGTTGGGGGGCGTTGGGGTCTTTCATCAGCAGGTTCAGAGGTGAGCCGGAGATAAAGTGGCATACAAGAGATCAGTGGGGCCGGGGGTCCCTCATCAACACGCCGTTAACTGCGCCACGTTTGCGCCGTCGCCGCCTTTGATGTGCGTTCTCCTTTGCGCTCAACAAGACCCGCGAGCCGCACTCCAGCGCGTGAAACCTCCTTTTTGTCGGCCGCCATTGTCTCAGTCACGGGTGCTTTGTCTTAGCGAGGGGGGTTGCGCATCAAAGCGGGCCGGAGATGGACTCAACAACAGTGGATTAAGGTCTTCTGCATGATAAAGTCCCTACCTAGGGGCGTGGAACCGAGCTAATATGTGAAAGAATGTTATTGAGAGGGAAGAAAGTGGCCCAAAAAGCTGCCCCTTTCTCCGCGTAATGTCCTAATCCGCCGGGCCGACACTGAGACCCTCGGCCCGGAGTTTGTTCATCAGCGAGATGCCCATCTGGATTGGCCGCCCTCTAAGCTGGTTAAACTTCTCCTAAACTCAATGATTGTCCCCCGGGAGAACCAAATGGCATATTAAGCGACGTGAAAGGGGGACGGGAGCAGGAGGAGAGAGAGAGAGAGAGAGGGGGAGAAAAAAAAAAGCAAATTAAGTCGAGCTAAACAGATTAGAGGGCCCAAACACGGCGGCACAATGAGCCCAAGAGAGGCGCAATCTCGCTTTCAAAGACGCCGCTAAACTGCTAAGCAAACCTCATCACGGACTGCGCAGACCCGCTGTGGCCTGCCAGGGCCAGACACTTTCACCTTTTTCCTCATCACGCATGGAGAAGCGCCACAACACAGATAAAAAAATAAATAACAGAAAGAAATTCACGTATCGTGATTAGCGGCAAATTGTCGATGGACTGACATGAGGGCAAATCCAGTAGTCATTGAAATGAATCGGATCTTGATCAGATTGATTCCAACCATAGTTGGAGCAAATCGTATCTTCGATTAAATTGTATCATCGTCAGAAATGAAGTGAAGTGTGATGAGAGTGAATCACATTGTCATTGGAACCATCGATATCATTCTCGGCGATCGTCATTTCGGGGCCTTGTATCGTAATTGCCGTTCGTTTTGTCATTGGAAAGAAACTCATACAATTGGGTCATGTTGGCAAAGATTTGATCACGGCGCGATCTTGTTTTCAAACGTCTTGTCAATGGGGAACGACGGAAGTGGAAAAAAACAGAATCGTATCGGAATCGGGTCGATACCGGTGACTAGAAGTGAGGGAGGCCGATAACCGATATTTGGAGCCGATATTTGTTGGGAGTTCAAGGGAAAGATTTTGAAGAACACAAATGGCAACAAAGTGCCCCGAAGCAAGTCTATTAAACCGCCTCCCAGATTGTCAACATGTCAAGTTTGATTCTTTTGTTATCTTCGACAACAGACATCTTCAAATTGTAACAAAGAGTGCAGAGAGCTCCCAGGCACAGCGCATCGTCTTAGAAAGTTCATTCAGTCGTGAAACAAATAAAGAGCTTGCGCAAGTTTTCCACAGTCAATAAAGTGTTCGGAAAATTCTGCTTGAACTGAAATGTTAATGTCTCGCTTGGCTTTGTTTGAATTTCAAACAACAACAAAAAAAAAATCGGGCTCAGCGTCTCTTGGAAAGTGAACCGAAAGTGACAATCAAATCAAGAATTCCCGGAAGGTTGACCCAATCGTAAAACGATCGCTTAGCGGCCAGCAAATTTGCAGAAATACGCCAATTCTCGACGCCGTGATTCAACCCGGCCAATAATTGGGCTCTCCTTCATTGTCACTGGAGCATATCGGATATCGCACTTGGGAATCGTACTTTTGACAAAATGTGTCGTACGAGGGAATTATTTGATCATTGGAGCCGAATCGTCTCGTAGGAGAGGGTACCCCCAAAAAATGATGGAAAGACACCGGGATTCAAGTTCAGCATTGTTTGGGAAGCCTCAAGATGGACTCCAAAAACGTTTTATTTCCGTCGTCCATCCCTCGCCTTTGTCTCGTCATTCACTCATCCGTCACTTTGCTCTTCCGTCTCGTCCCTCACGTCGACTTCCTTGCTCGAGTGGAGGAAGCCAAGCAAAACGCTGCCGCTTTTGCCAGCCAATGCGGCGTGAAAGCGCGTTTATGCTCCATATGGAGCACGAGCCTGCCGTAATCGCCGCCGTCCACGCGCGCTTTGTCGTATGTCAAATGATATCCCGGCGTTTCTGCTCGTTAGCGCCAAGCTCTCGTTCCAGCCGCGCGCAAAGCCGACGGTTTTTAATGATCTGGTGTCGTCTTCAATTACGGAACGCGAGGCCGAGACCGCAGCGCCGCCACGAACAACCGTATCCAAGTCGGCCCGTTTTTTCTGTAGCGTACGAGGCCTTTGAAAGCCGAACGTTGCTGACGAGTTTTCTGAGAGTGTCAGTCCGGTCGGACTGTCACAGTGTTTTCTTGAATTCACGCGTGAATGCTGATGCGTCTTAGTTCAGTTCTAATGACCAAGAGACATGTCAGGATATCAAGGAGGACGTGATTCCTGCCGGCTTCCTTCGGGCCGCTTTGAGTAAGCACTTTTGTGCATTAAACTTGATATGTGCACGCACGCACATGTGTCTCTCGTAGCCTTTGGTCGTCTGGTTTGCTCTGTGTGCTTTTTAAATCAAGACAGCCCACGTCCTTGTTCTTCCATTCAGGGCAACATTGTCATCAAAGCACCAGCAAGGCTCTTGAAATGTTGCTAAGACTAGTTTGATTGTGGCGATAGGCCAGTATTGATATCAGGTATTGGTATCGGGTCAATACCGGTCTTATTTTAAGGTATCGGCCGATACCAACCACCCCAAAAAAAATTTTTGGGGTCATTGTGTGAAATGAAATTTCATAGATCAAACTATTAGAGCTATCGATACTTGGTATCGGTGAGTATTGAAAGGATGCCTACCAGTATCTGTGTGAAATACTAACGTGAATCCCTTTCCCACATTTAAAAACCTAAACATAAACCACAAATTGAAACCATAACTCAACACTTTAGCCCTTGTTCAAAAGCTTAAACACAGGCTGGAAACCCTGAACCATGTCTTGACACCTTACTTTAATTCCAACCCTCATTTGAAACCCGAACACAGAGTTAAAACTCTGATTTGAAAGCCTTGCTACTTTGCAACTTGAAACCCTAACTTTTGTTTGAACACCGAATTTAAAACGTAACCAGGTCTTAAAGCTTCCTACGAGACCCCAACCCTTGTTGGAAACACTAATCCAGTTTTGAATCCTTACTTTGACATCAAACCCTTATTTGAAACTCTAACACAGGCGTGTCCAAACCGGGTCCTTTCAGATGTTTTAGATGTTTCCCTCCTATCAGTAAAACTCGTTAAGTCGCTTTGATCTCCATAAACCTCATCGGAAATTTGTTCCTTTCCGAGTTGGAACCTTTTGAATCAAATGTTTGGAGGTTGACTCGTGATCTCTTCTACAGTGTGTGCGTAGAGTAAAGCTTCTGTTACATTAGCATCGGACGCTAACCGAATGTGAAAACGGCTCCTTGCGTCCGTCTCGGCACGCCGCGCCTCGCCCGAGCCCGGCGGCGCCGCATTTTGTAGCACTTTTTGCAAAAGTACGAATCGTCTCCGCGTCCCTCCGGCGGGCAGCCGCGATGCGGGAGATTATGCAAAACTCTGCCGTTTGCGGCGTGCGCGCGCGTCCGCGGCCCATTAAAAAGGCATCGGCGGGAAGAAGAAGACGAAGACGGCCAAGAAGAAGCGTCTGCGAAATGACCTGGGGACAGGCCAGATGCTCTCGTCTCTAACTGGCCCCTCACACTCCATCAGCGTCATCTTTTCTTCCGCTTCGCGCTCGGTTTGCCGCCGCAAAAAAACAAAACATTCGCACACTGCAAACACTCGAATGGAGCCCATCGCAAATCAAGGCCGCCTTGAGGTTTTACGGATGTGTCTGTCGATTGATCGGGATTAAAAACAAGTTTTCATTTTCATCCCTTCCAAAAAACAGGACAGTCATTCAAATTGACAGTGGATGGAGAAAAAAATGGCAAAAAAAATAGGCTCATTTTTCCGACCACTTTCAAAAAATATTTGTCTGAATGTCATTATTTTCGTCTTGTGTTGTGACGTGTTAATGTGGGACGGCTGATATTGGTCGGCCAATTAATCGGTCAGCCCCGATCAATAAATTCTTCTAACTTGTTATGTAGATTGTATTCACGTCATGAGTAATTTAAAATAATCAATGGCATCGTTGGTCCGTGCAATCATTTCCCTTCAAGACACGCTGTAGATTTTTGTCCAATCACGTTTGAGCTTCAATGTGTTGCCGTGTCAATCTAATCTGCCCTCTGCCTTCAGAATCAGTCCCGCCGGCCCACATCACCGAAACTAAATTCATAATGGGACTGTCTGCTTCACCTCTCGGGTTTTAAACATTTGTCCTCACGCAGTCAGCAAGCTGGCCCGTGATGACATCAGCATCATTCCGTCCTCTGATTGGTTGGTCAGAGCAAAACTGTTCCGCTAGCGCTAGCACGCCTGAAGCCATTGGCACACATGAAATACATTTCATCATCATCTTCTCTCTCTGGTCTGTATGGCGCATTAAATTGTAATTGTCGATGTTCTTTTCGGTTTGCTAGACACATGTTGATGTACGTGACGCCGTTGGATGCTGTTAAGATTGTGTTTGTGCGTCGTATTGAGATGATATGATGTGATAAGGTGAGTCCCCAACAAAGGCCCAGGTTTTTTTTCTTGTTTTTTTTTTTTTGCAGTGCAGGAACAAGGATGCGGATTGCACAATGTGTCCGGACATTTTTTGTTTTTTCCCATTGGTTTTCATGGCAATCGCCGTGATTCTGTGCTGGAAACACGCGGTAGCGAAAACACGGCGAGACAAGCTTTTAAGAGCATTAAACAAATGCACTTTGGGAACCACAAACAACAGGAGCGACTCTGGAATTTTGATGTTTATGCGTCCTAATGCGGCCCTCTCTGCGCCGCACCGGAACACATGGTCGGCGCGGCGGCGACGCGATCCCATCCGACGTGCGGATATTCAAACTGCCATTTATAAATAGCCGCATGAAAGTCGGACGCGACGGGGAAACAAACGCGGCCAGACGTTTGCCCGCCGTCTGCTCGCCGCGCGACGAGAACGCTTCTGGCGGCCGAGTGGAACGCGTGCTCATTAAAGTCAAATCTCCCTGGCCGGAAAAAAAAAAAGTCACAGTTCTCGCTAAAAGTGGGGGGGAAAAAAAACGCTTTCTTCCCGATTTGAAGACAGGCGGCGGCGACGAGAAAAGGTCAATCAGCTTATTAGAGCCTCGCGGAGGTAAAGGTGTCGTTGACGTGTAATCTACACTCTGATTACATTCATGAACATTTGTAATTTGCGTCTCCGGTTCCAGGCACAGAAGTGACCAAATTTACCATTGTTAACAAGTTCGTCTTTGAAAGACAATCAAAAGGCCAACAACCCAAATGTCAAACTGACGCCAATCTTTGCTCACACTCACAATGACCAAAAATAAAAATACGATCCAATACTACATATTCTTTGCAAATTAGCATTGGGAATATTTCCAATGTTTCTTCAAAGCAAAATGGCAAACTTTGCATCCACACTTCACCCACACGCAGTCATGAAAACTCAAACGTCCGTCTGTCTCGTGTATGTACTTTGAATTTAGTAGCGCTCAAAAAAATTTTAAAACGATGAAGCAGCGGCTGAGTACAAGCACCGATGGCTAAAGCCAAAACTGCGGCAGGGTTTTTTCTTTCTGTATCTGGATTTGCCACCTCTGAATGACAGTTGCGAACACAAAATGACCAACTTAGCTGCTCAACTCCACCAGCGCGCAATGACAAAAATTCAAAGGCCCCCCCATCACATGGTCCGTAATTGCTCTCCGATTCATCATTGTGTCTTCCCTCTTGTTGGTTGCTACATTATGAAAAAGTCAGGTGTTCAGGTTTGCCAGCTGGCATAGGCCCGACCGCACCTCGCTAGTCATCACATGACAGTTCAGAAGGTGACTTCAAATGCAGCCTGTAAAACTCATTTGCAGTTTGACCCTCTGACAGATGATTTCTAGTTCTCCGCTGAGTACGGTAACGCTTGATTGGCCGCCAGCATAGCGTGGCGGCCCGTGACGGCAGCACTTCTGTCGACCAGCCGAATGATCGCTGCTGTTAAATTCCGCTAATTAGCCTGCACGGTCGCCGTGCTGCTGGTTCCGCAATTAATTAAAGAAAAAAATAGAACAAGAAAAAAAAATACTGAGCTGGTTCTTTGCAGACATCTTGAAAGCCCCCGCCCGCCCCCACCCCTCGCCTTTAAAAAGCCGGGGGGTCGTGTTGATGGCGGCCCAGAGAAGCTAAAGACGTTCTCATGCTCATGAGAGGGAGCGGGCCGTGTAATTTAAATTCTGTTGACATTTACTGTCAAGGACCATTAATTCTGCCGGGCTTACTCAGCAGCAGCGGTGGGCTGCGGGCGGTGGGCTAGCTCGCTAACGCTACTCCTCCCTTACAAGTTTCGCTAGCACAAAAACACCCGTCGACAGCCAACAGGCAGCAGTCGTACTGTAGGTCACAACGTAGCCTGGTGGTTTGTCATTTATCCCTGTTGTGTCCTCTCAGCACAGACACCTTCGCCAGCCGGTGTGGATTTTTAGCAACGTAAACGAGACAATAGCAACATTAGCTTCCTGTTGTTGCTCCTGCTGCGATATAACAAAAATATCATTTAAAAAAATAATAATGTGATAACAGTTTCATAGCTACCTGCAATGATGTCACTTCCATCTATATTTATGACATCGAAATGCATTTCAAGTGACGGATTAGGTGTTTTACTGAGGGACGATTAGCTAGCGCCTATCATTTGTAGCTAGTGAGTTCAATTTGTCAGATTAGGATTATATTAAGACAATGTTGCTGGCCCTAAACTTTTTCAAAACAAATAACATTAGGTATATACTTTTAAAATGTAATGTTCTAGCCCTTTGTCTCACTACAACAGTCTGGGGTCTGTCACGATGAAAGTCTGCATTTAACTACTTCTGCAAACAACTCCAAAACGCGACTTTTTTGTTGTCTGTTTTTGTTTTCTGAGAGGATCCATCGTCATGTTTAAAACATATCACAGAATCATCATGTCCATGTTGTCACTGCAGTTATGTTCATCCTGGCATAGCTACCGTGTGTAATAAGCCAAGTGCGGGACAAATAAAGATGATCTTATCTTATCTTAAAAATGTAACGGCATGTAACTTGAGTGAACAACACACGGAGAGAGACATTAGCCCTCATTTCCCCGATCTTTTGACCGTGAGCACAAAGCACGTCTCGGCGTAAATAACGACGCGCGCGTACTAAGGCGCGCTCTTTAAAGCGCAATTTGCCAAGCGCGTGATTAGCCGTTGAGCTAAAGCGTATCGGACAAGGCCTCGGCCGGAGCTCTCGGCAATGACACAACCTTGAGTGAATAATGGGCACAGCATCTGCGGGCTAACGGCCACGGGCTCACGGGGCGTAACGGCCGACGATTACGCCGATTGCCCGCGTTTAACGCATCTGGCTGATGTTTCAAACTTGGCAAGAACAAGAAAAAAAAAAGCAGGAGATCAAAGACAGTGATGAATTCATGTTGGGGTGTTTTTTTGTCGACGTCTGCAGAAAATTTGACCTGACAATTTGTGAGAAGATTGATTTGTTTTTCAAACTCTCCAATTTTTTTCTGCGGCGATCCCCGAGATGAGTGAAAAGATTGGAGGTGTGGCACCAGTTCGCCCCCACTGTTTTGTTTTTTGCGATTAAAATTGGAGACTTACACGGTGAAAAATACAAGGAGGGTGATACTACGTTTCCTTGGCGGAGGGAGTGTGACCTAAATGGAGAATTAAAGTGCGTATGAAAGGGGGCTTTAAGTGCGGCGCTGCAGCTTCTGACAGGTCCTTGGGAGATACACACAGACTTGCTTGCAACACATGTCACATATCATAGCTTCAGCGTGTAGCCCCAGCGCTACCTGCGAGCTACAAATGTGCGCTCGCTGTCATTTACACACACAGGCGGGGGAGCAAATAGCGGCGTAGCATTGTTTGTTTTTGTTTTTTGTTGTGTTTGAATGCTGTGATGTGAAAAACACGAGCATGCGTTCAAGTTTTGTCGTGACACATTTTGGATGCTAGCTTGTTTAGTCGTATTATGCTAATGCGCTCATGGTGGGATGTGGGGGTTCGACACACATACGCACACACACACACACACACACACACACAACATGCACGCGCACGCATCATCACCAGGAGCTTATTATTAGGATTGTTTTGTTACAGCTCCAAACCTCAAAGAGCAATTTTCCACTACATTTGAAAATGCTGTTAGCAATTTAGTTTTTTGTTTTTTTTTCATTACTCCCCACTTGGGAACGTTGTGTCTGAAAATGAAAAAAAAAAAAAGAAAAGAAATCCCAAACACATTTTGGATGTAAAAAGATGATTAAATGTGTTATTATCGCACCTGGTGATATGTTGTTTTGTATTAAAGTTGCGTGAATACAAATATACGTTTATGTGGCTATTATGAGACAAATACATGAAGAAAGCAGCTCCTTTTTTAAAATAGTCTCAGTTAACACCCGAACTAATATTATACTTTTGTGTCATTTCTATTTAGATTTTGTTTGCTGAAGCAGCTTTCATTACTCTGAGTGGAGAACTGAGAAAATCTTGACTCAGAAATGAATTGAGATCGCATGCTATTTGTGTGGCACATCACTCAATATTGCGTTTAAAATGAATACAGTTATCGCAAAAAAACCCCCCAAAACAACTGTTTTTATCATTTCTATTCACCTTAAAGTTGTTGTCACACACACAGTTGTGTCTCTGCGACATTCAAAAATCAACATGATTAGCAAGACAACGATGAATCTGCTAGCTAGCTTGCGGGGTGGGGGCGGCGGTGAGGCGATATTTCCCGGTGAGGATTTGCGATGACAATCTTTGTCAGGATGGAAATTGTTGGCATTTTGTGCTCTTTTTAAAGAAAGGGGGCACTCATTAAAAGGCAAGCCCGGCCATCATTAGCCAATGCGGGAGCGGCGCAATCATAGCCGCGCTGTCGCCCGTTGTAGCTCGTCATGGAACCGCCTGATCTCTCTCCCACCCGCTAATGTGAACCCGCGCCCTGCGGCGCCGTGGAGGCTTTAATGAGTGTGGTACGGTGACATGCTCACTTCCCACTCTTATTACGGAGTCATCTTGTATCACATGAGTCACTACGGGTGAATGCAAGCATTTGATGTTAACATGCTATTTTGTGCAAACGCCGTTAAAAAGCCGTTGATGCCACCATGCTTACAAATGTATTGAGAACCCTCTATGCTTGCTTTCAGATGGGACATCAAACCAAGCCGTTGATGCTAAGTTGTACGACAGGCTAAATAACTAATGCCAAGTATGCTAAGAAGGAGTCCATGTGCTACAATGAAAAATAAACAACCACTGATGCTCACTTGTGGTAGCATAAAATGTATAAACCTCGCTCGCTTTTAAATGACAAAACAAGACATTGATACCAACATGCTAACTTGTGGTAGCATAAAATATTAAGACGCAAGCTTGGCCTCACTCGCTGTTGAGGCCAACTTACCTAACATGCTAAATTTTACTGGCACAAATACATTAAGGAAACTCAATGATTGCTTTAAACGACAAAACAACCTATTGATGCTAACATGTTAACTTGTAATCTGACAAATTTGTCCACAAGACACCTCAAAGCTGTCCCTCACATCCAAACAAGCCATTGCTGCTACCCTGCTAAGACAAAGAATCTATAAATAGCATGTAGCTTAAAAGCTAATGACTAGCATTAATAACGATCATTTCTTTCCACACCTCTTGTGACTCGGGAAAGTAGAATACCATTTATTAAAAATCAACATTTATATCCCATTTAATCTGTCAGATGCTAACAAAACTAGCATGTACCTGAGTACTTTTACTGTACTTTACATCTCCTTGCGCTTGTGTTTGGAATGTTGATTTTTAAGAGCAAAGCAATTGGAAAAAGGACAGACAGATGATTAAACTCCAGAGGAAGTGGCTAAAGTGGCCCGCTGATATATAATAAAAACGGTGGTGCCGTGGCACCAGATCAAAAAGAGGTGCACGATAGTGACATACACACATTCGCTTCACACACACACACACACACACACACACACACACACACACACACACACACACACACACACACACACACACACACACACACACGAACACACACGCGGCGGAGGGTTTGAAAAAAATTAGCAAAGCTCAAGTGGAACGGAAGTGGCTTGCGGCGAGCGAGTTCCCGCAATGTGAAGCAACATGGACCTCCAATAAGCTTAAGGAGACATTTTATATTGCGCCCAGCAGGTCGGACGCTTTCAAGCGGGCTGCGCTCTCATAATCCAAAGCCAGCGAGCTTTTGCTTTTCTTTGGGAAACTTTGAAGTGCCACCAAACCGCATGTTCCTGCAAGTTTTTCCAATGAGGTCAACTCCAGTCATTTGTTGATGTCTCCCTCCTGCCGCAACACAACACCGACTGATTGGAGTTGAAGGTTAAAAAAAAAAAAGTTTATGTTTGTTCTGAAAAAAATTTGTGACACTACAAAAATAAAGTTTGTATTTTTATTAGAACCTTTTTTTTTAATAACGTGTTATTTTCCAATATTTATTCAGTAAAATATAAATATTAAAATATAAACTAATGTTAATAAGTTTATTTCACAATTAAAAAAAAGAAAAATGTCATATTTTCTGAAGATTTTTCTTTTGGAAGAAAAAATGTAGAGAAATCAAGCTTTGTTGAGGGAACAAAATTGAAAGTACATGTAAATGCAATTTTAAATAAATGAATGTTAATTTTTTCCAAGATTAAAAGTATGATTTCCTGTTGATTTTTTTCTCAAATGCGGTATCCAAATAAGAATAATAATTTTTAAAAGTTAAACAATCATTCTTAAACTTTTTAAAATAAAAAGCCACATTACTGAAATGGCGGGAGCATGGCGGGGGTGCTGGAACCAATCCTAGCTGACTCGGGGCAAAAGCTGTACTACACTCGGAGCTGGTTGCCAGTCAGTCGCAAGGCCCAAAAAAATGTTTTCATTGTTTTTGATATGGATGAAATGAACCATTTAGGACCTAATACGGACCCCTGGAGCATCCCAATCAAGTGCATCACCCGAGTTGCACAAATTGTTGCCAGATTGTCAAGTAGCTTGTTACCCCGTCTAACGTCATCTCTTTCCAACATTTTCCACAGGATTTTATGGTTGAAGATATCAAATGCTTTCTTTCTGTTCTTCTGTTAATTGAAATCAATTCCTTTGAGAACTCTACGTCGTAATGCATTAAGCTAATTACAAAAATAACATTTGGAGGTGTAGCAAAGTTGATGTTTATTTCCCAGCAAGATGATGACGACAAGTCAATAGTCGGCGCCTCCCCGCGTGCCACGAAGCACAAGCACCCAAGTTTTGGGGCGACGTGGGAACGCAGCCGGCGGGAGCGTCTGGGAATCAAGTGAACCCTCCTCATAACTCAATGGCCTTTTCGGCTCGCCGTTTGATTGCTCAATATCCAGCCTGAACAATATGGCCGCCTTAATTAACTTCTCTCAAAGGTGACGCAGTTTGCGCCACCATCTGCCGGGAGACAATCATGCCAGTGTGAGCGTGTGTGTGTTTGTGTGTGTCTGTGTGTACGTCCCCGAGTAATCCCCTTCACCATTAAGACTTGTTTGAATGCGGCGCTACAAACGTGTCAATTATACAGCACTTAGGAAGCTTTTCCAGAGATAGCCACGTCGAGGGAAAAAAAAATGCCTCTACTTGCCCTAATTAAGATGGAAATACAATAAAACACTTTTTAATGACCACGCCGTCATCGCAAAATGGCCCCCCGGCCTGGTCTTTGGCCGACGATCCGGACTTGAAAGGACTAAGCCGTCTGTAGCTCAACCCGTGAAGGTTGCGTGTGTCTTAACAGCTCCTTGAATCTCTTGACAGTTACAAAGACTGATCATCATCATTTCGTCTTCTGCCAAAACGTGCATGCAAAGTTTCATTTCTTTCTCGAAAAAAAAGGTAATATCTTTCCAGAAGTGGTGGCCATATTTTTCGAGAAAAGACAAGACATGATCTAGGTAAAAAAATCACAATTTTAAGGGGGTGTTATGACTAATTTTTATAGAGGGGGAAGGGTTCTATTTTTGTCAAATTTATTTTACACAAAAATAAAAATAAAGGGAAAATAAAAACAGGTTTGGGTGCAACAATTTCAGGAATCTTCTTTTTGTATTTATAGAGAGGAGAAAAAGTAGGGGATGGGGGAAATATGACAATGAAGACACTTTTGAGAAAAGGAACTTATGTTTTTAATACTTTCGTGCACCAATAATGATAACCTGTAACCCACAGGTGTCAAACTCAAGGCCCAGGGGCCAGATCTGGCCCGCCACATCATTTCATGTGGCCCACGAAAGCAAATCAAAGATGTCAACTTTCATGATGCTTGCAAAAATCTCAACCAAAATGTCAAATCCTCATTTGTAATAAATAAGAGTGACACTGTAAGCATTTTGTTGTTACCAAACCTCTCATTACAGTAACTTAAAAAATAGGAGAATAAACCATGATTCTTGAGTTCGTTATGTGGTTTCAGTCATAACGGCCCTCCAAGCGAAACTGTAACTAAAGTCTTTTTTTTTTCAACGCAGGTCCCGTCCGTCCAAAGAGTCGTCGTCGTCGCCTTCACGACAAAGGCGACGATGACGACTTCTCATAATGATTGGACATGAGGCCCCCAAAACGGGACCACACAAGGCCATCAAGGTGGCTGCTGAACTTGGGTCATGATGTGATCTTTGTGCGTCCTAATCTGATTAAGTCATTGTGGAGGTCAACTTGAGCCTCCATCTTGTTAGCAGCTGGCCAAAGATGGATTACGGCGCCCACTGAGCCGGAAAATGAACTGAGCAGTTCAGCGTTGGCCTTGCTGCCTTTCAACACCTCTTCAGGCTCCTTCGCCTTTTCTTTCGCCGGCCCTTCAAAACCGCATATTATCCTCATGCCGCAACACGCACACACACATATACACACACACACACACACACACACACACACACACGCACACATACACTCTTCAGCCTTCCTCCCCCCTTCTTTATTTGTCGCTGATGCTTTAACTAAGTGAGGACAATGGCGACGAAATCCTGACCCCTCTGTTTCCTTTAAGACGTCTCCGAGCCGCGTTATGAGAACACCGTCGAGCGCTCAAGGGGGAAAAAAAAAGTTGGTCTTAAACGACTGCGAGTGGCCGAGCCGACGGGTCGAGGGGTCCTCTCCTGTCCAATGAAGATATTTTGCCCCCTCGATAAATTATGCAGAATATTGAAAAACTAGATTATTTTTGAAGTCATAGTATAGGATATAGGATAAAATGTTATTTTTTAGGAAGAATATTTTTTGAGTAATAATTCTTCTATTTCTAAAGAAAGCCGGACACTTTCAGAATATTTATTTTTATATCGTAACATTACAACAAAAACAAATCTGTTTTTTTCCAAGAAAGTCATCTTAGTTCAAAATTTAAAAATATACATATTTTGTTGAGGAGCCGGGTGTATTATTAATATATTTTTTTTAATCTTTAAGGACGAAGGACTAATTTTTCCTGAGGGAAGTCAGAACGTTCAGTGAATGAAGTCGATTTCTTTTTTTTTTAGAGCGACAAGTTGTAATATTGACAAAGTAGCATTTTTTTATGAAAAAAAGTCGTTTTTTCAAAGAAAGTTGTTAAACTTACAAGAATTCATTACTATATTTTCATATATATATATATATATATATATATATATATATATAGAGAGAGAGAGAGAGAGAGAGAGAGAGAGAGTCGCAGGGGGCGCTGGAGCCTATCCCAGCTGCCCCCGGGCGGTAGGCAGGGGACACCCAGAATCGGATGCCAGCCAATTGCAGGGCACACAGAGACGAACAACCATCCACGCCCACACTCATACCCAGGGACAATTCAGAGTGTTCAATCAGCCTGCCATGCATGTCTTTGGAATGTGGGAGGAAACCGGAGCACCCGGAGAAAACCCACGCAAGCCCGGGGAGAACATGCAAACTCCACACAGGGAGGCCGGAGCTGGAATCGAACCTCTGCACTGTGAAGCCGACGCTACCGGGCCGCCCCTATCTATCTATCTATCTATCTATCTATCTATCTATCTATCTATCTATCTATCTATCTATCTATCTATCTATCTATCTATCTATCTATCTATCTATCTATCTATCTATATCATATATATCAAATAAGTGGTAACATTAAAAGAATAAAGTTGATTTTTTCAAGAAAGTCACTATTTTTAAAAAATATATTTTTATGAGAATGTATTTCCTTTTTTCCCCATAGTCTTTTTTTTAAGAAAAGTGTAGCATAAATAGTCTGATATTTTTTTTACTTGTAAATACATTGGAAAATTAAAGGGAGAAATATTGGTTGTAATGTTACAAGAATAAAGTTTACCTGAAGACTAGAAAATTAAGAAAGTCAAAATGTTTTTGACCCAAAAGCCATATTCCTGAGGAAAAGGGAAGAAAGGAACTAATTTTAACCAGAGTCATGTTTCCTTGGAAAAAACAAACAAACAGAAAAATCTCTCCCAAAAAGTTTAATTTCTTTTTTTTTTTTGTATTTTTTTTAGAAAACAAGAAATTAAAAGTTGGATTTGAGGGGAAAAAAATCTGTATAAACCCACAACAATACAGAAGGAAAATCATTTTTTAATTGTAGATCGGCAAGTCAGGAAAAGTCATATTATCAAGAGAATAAAGTTGTATTTTCTCCTTTTTTTTTCTTTAAAGGTGCTCGCCGCATCGTGCGAACTTGCTGAAGTGCAATTTGCTCCTAAACGAGCGCGAGCAAGCAAGCCGGCGGGTCGCCGGAGGTCTCCTCCAGCTAAATGAAGATATTTTGCCCCCTCGCTAAATTATGCAAACATGCGAGCCGGTGGTGGTCTGCTGGCGGCATTGAGCGCCTTTACAGTGAATGCACACGGCACAACAAGACAGAGAGTGCCCCGAAAGGCTGAAAGAGTTCAAAGCTTTCAAAAGACAAAAAAGGCCTAAGCCGGGGGATTTTTCTCTCGTCTTTTTTTTTTTTTCAACGGACGCTGAAAAGAAGAATCAAATATAAGTTGGCTCGATTGCCGTGCGTTTTATTAAACGTCGCCAGAAGAGGGAGTGGCGCGGGCGAGGCGGCCATTTTGCGCCGCCGCTGCTCTTTTGGGTTTTGCCTTGCGTCGGGCTTTCGAGTGCGCTGCACGACACAGTGCGGAGAGCTAATCAGCAGGTTTTTCTCCCCATTATGGCTTCCCGTCTGAGGGGAGCGCCGCGCACAAGTAGCCCCTTCTATTGATTAGCCGGACGGGAATTTAAATATTAATACACTGGCCGGCCCCGCTTGGCGCTCTCTCGCTCTCTGCGGATCCGACGATTGCATGGCCAAGCACTCATTCCCCAGATTAAAAAGAACCCTCCTCCTTCTTCTTCTTCCTCTCCTCCTTTTTTTTGAAGTGCAATGCGCCTTTCTTTTCAGCCATTAAAAAGAAAACTTCAAGGAGACAAGTGGCAACGAGGATGAAGACAGTCACGTCTTGCCTTCCGGCGTACAAACGCAATCATGGAAGGCTACGCGCAGAAAAGGACAAACTACAATGAGAGGACGGGAACCCCGTCGTAAATATTATGACAAATTTCAAAATACAATTTTTGGGACGAATACAAATCATGTTTCTAAAAAATTAATGCTCTGGATTTTTCCAGATGAAAGGGCAGATTTTTCTAGTTTAAATGTTTATTTGGGATCAAAAGTGATCTTTCAAGGATTTTTTTACAAAATTTAAAAAAATTTTTTCTCAAAAGTCAGTAATTTTTCAAGATTAAATCGATATACCCGTATTTAGTTAGATTAAATGTTTTATTTTTAAAGATAAGATAAGATAACCTTTATTTGTCCCACACTGGGGAAATTTGCAGTCTACAGCAGCAAAATTGGGGGGGCGGAGGGGTGGTAAAGTGTTTCATTGCACAAAATAAATGTTTCAGAAAAGAACTGTACACAGTTCAATATAAGTGCAATATCAAATAGAGCATTACCAATATATTTGTAGAATTCATTTTTTAGAATTTAGAATTTAATAATTTAATACGTTATACGTTATTTTTATCAAGAATTGAGAAAGACTTTCAAGACAAATTAGCATGTCATATTAAAAAGAGATTTTTCTTGTTGAAAAGTACTATTTTTCAAGAATAAAGTCAATGAACTTATTTCTCAAAAATCGTGATTTTTTTTTCTTAAAAATTTGATTTTATATATAATATATATTTATAGGCAACCCGGTGGTCCAGTAGTTGCATGTCCTCCCCGTGCCTGCGTGGGTTTTCTCCGAGTACTCCGGTTTCCTCCCACATTCGAAAATATGCATGACAGGCTGATTGAACACTCTTAATTGTCCTTCGGTGCGGGGTTTTTTCTTTCTAATGAAAAAATATATGTTTTATTGTTTCAGAAATGCTGTTTATTTCACAAATGGAGCCCTATTTTCAAGATGCTGTTTTAATTTTTCTGAGAAAGACGCATGACTTAAAATAAAATTAAGTCCTATTTTTTTTTCAAATTTTATAACCCATTGCAATTCAGAGACCGTCGTTTTGCAACAGAGTGACTTTCCAACCCGATGAAGTGTGAGTGGAGCATCGCGAGCAGCCTGTGGCCCGCCCTTAAAGCCGCAACGTCCACTCGACTGGCCAAGTGGAAACTGACCGTTCACCGGATCCAAATTGCTCTTAACCCATTTTAAACAACTGCCTTATTACGCACGGAGCATCCCGATGCAAATCTAACGTGAAGAAAAAAAACAGCGACCGGTCCACTCAACCTTATAAATGAACACATTTGCCCGGCGGGCTCGCGACACAGGCTAAGGGACACGAGCACGTTGGCAGCGGCCGAGCGAGCAAGTGACCCAAAACGCGCCACTTACGACCTCACTTGACACAAAGGGAATGCGCCGTGAATGCTTTTTAGCTATCGTGCTAACATACAGTATCGCTAGTCAACTGTGGCCATTTGAAGCGTGTACCTGCCATTGGCATCCATTAAAAAGCCGTGAACCCTCCCCCCCCACAATAATAGTCATTTTATTCAAGACTGAGAATTCAATTGTTGTTTGACCACATTTTTGCCTTAAAATAATCATGCTAACAAATGGTTAGCAAAGGGTTGTTAGCGAACCCAAAAAATGAAACGAAAAAGGCAACGTCACAATCATTAAATCTTGTTAAAAGTATGCGGCGATCTTCTCAATATCAAGCCGGGATCCTGTCCTGGAGGTAAGGAGCTTTTCATCGGCGGCGACAGAAGCCATTAATGCGAAAGCACAGAGGTCATTAGCATCGCTCCATGGCGTAGCGTCAAGCAATCACCTCCCAAGATCCGCCAGACCATCTGTCCTCCTACCCCCCCGCCCCCCTCCCCAATCGCCGTTCGGCGCGAGTGTGAGGTCACTTAATGACGGCCGCCGCGCATTTCTGACCGGGGGAGCTGATTAGGCCTCGCCTCCCACAAGTGTTAATCAGCTAGCCTGGATGAGCGGGGCAACACTGTTCAGGATTTTCAACATGCCCCGCTGTTCGTCAGAGTGAAACCAATGAGGGACGTGCGGTGGGAAGGTGTGAAAACTTGGTTGTTCCATCCAAAGTTGGCATTCCCGTCTAATAAGTCTTTCTGTCTGGGTCATTTTAATTGCTCCGCTAACACGCTAGCATGTGCGCAGTAACAAAGTTCCACAGGCTCCCTTCTGACTCGGCGGGCTTGATGTTCAATCAGAGCCAAAGTTCAAAAAGGGAAACTGCATTTTTCGAAACTGCATATTTGAGTGCTAATAGTTCACTTTTCCAAAATAATTCCTTTTCACCACAAGATGTTGATAAATTGTATTTCTCCATTTTGTTTGTTCGTTTAGCTTCTGATGCGCTTTGATACTTTTTAGCTCGGCCTAGTCTACCTTGTTTCTGAACTTTACGCTGCATTTGTCATCCATGTTTGTTTTTTTTGTCGATTCTAAAATGTGATTACACCAAAATGTTTTGCGGCGTGTCAATCTCGTCTAGATATGAGAGTCAGTAGTTTCTATGTACTCTATACTGTGGTTGAAAAAAAAATCAGGACTTTTAAACCACTTAAATTTTGAATTTTGTTTTTTGTTGAGACTTTCCCCAATGTTGAAAAAGGCAACTCGATGGGAAATTTCTCAGCGAGAACATTGTAAGGAGATGCAAAGGGGCTTTATAAAGAGTGGCTGCTACTTCCACAACAATGTCACATTTACGAGAGCGCTGCACGTTATTCTTCAACCAAATTCAAGATAACGTCAAGATATTAGCAATGCGCTGCCTTGAGATGAAGGTTTGCAGCCAGCGTGTTGACAACTGATGAAATAAATACAGCAGACTTGCTACCGTGGCAAATAACAAGCTAGCTAGCATGGTTTCGCACCACTGACTTGACTGTTAGCCTTTTAGCTATCATGCTAACAAATAGCTAAAATCAACTATCGCCATTTTGACTGAACTAGACTATCGGCATATTGTTACATATCAGTATGCACGGAGCAAGTTTGGTACGGTTCTCAAATGAGCACTAGAGAATGTCTGGTGCTCATTTTTTCCCCCTGACCGTAAAGCTAGCAGCGACTTTTTTTCGGTGTTAGTGTTAGTGACTCCTCTGACCATTGTAGCAACTATTAACCCTTTCGGGGACAGCGGTCACTATAGTGGACAGCGTATCATGTTATCGGGTTACAGGGTGCATGAAAGGGTTTAAGAAGAAAAAAAAAGCATTGTCACTAAGAGTGATCCCCATGTTAGCAACAATAATTCCTGCACAGTGGAGGGAAGACAGAAATTTGCTGTGGAAATGATTTGGGAGTCTGAAGATCGGCTAATGTTGACGTGCTTTTTTTGTGACGGTTGAGTAAACACGGATTGATGGTTAACATCTGTCAATTTTGTGACTAATTATACTTCATTTTTTTTGTATCTAGTTAAAACAACAGCTGCCAGGGCTACACAACACAACAACAACAACAACAAACAATTTATATTGACCACATTTGCGTTAGCATATTAGCCGTCGCCTATTAGCGACGTCTTCTTCTCCATAATCGTCCTTTTTGTTTTCATTTCAACCTCCACTTTCAACTTGACATGAATTCTTTCATACGATTCCAAATAATGGCTTCGCCGCCTCATCAAAGTCATCTTTGAGTGACTGACGACGGAATTAGCGTGGAGTGTTTCGCTAAGCTCCCCGTCCCGCCGTTTGCGTTTTTTTGGAGGAGGGCTGATTGAATCAAAGCGGACAAATTCCCCACGTGTAAAGTCCCTCGGATTGAAAGCTGCGCGTCAAACAAAAGGAGACGGACGGCGCTGACAGCGGATACAAAGGAGGACGTCTTGGCGGAGGCATTCGTCACGCCAGCTGATGTTTCTCCTTGGCACAAATGGTTGAGCGTGAGTGATGCTCGCCGCCATCCATCACAGAAGGACATCATGGGCACGCAGGGGGGTGGGGGAAGGGGGGGACGTGGGATTGTGGTTGCGAGGGGGGACTTCAGGGAGCTCATTAGCGCACCTATTAATCTGCGGTTTGACCCCGGAGAGAGCGCACCTCCAGCTAAAGGAGACCTCAGCCCGAGTGATTCGGAGATGACAACAAAAGCTCCGCTGGATCACAACAAGGGTGAAGAATCACACCGGCGCACACCTCCCTTTTAAATTTTTTTTTTTTTTATGACGGTGTTTGGAATCGTTCACTCATTCCCTACCTCTTAATCACTCTGTATTGATTTTTAGTTGTTGGAGTGGCTGCTTTACTGATCTTAAGGGCATTTCCGCACTCCCGCTCATGAAATTGCCTCGTGCTGAAAAACCAAGACACAGGAAACAGAAAATACTCGAGCACAACCGTAAAATTTGTCACTCCTGTCGCGTAGCTTCAACATAGATGACGATTGTCACTATTGAACAAAAAAATGAGACACTATTTTGTTGAACTGAGTGTACTTTACAACTCATTCATTCATTGTTTCAAATCCACATCATGTGGTTTATGGACGCCATCTTGCTCACCAGGGTCCCCAATCATTTCCTTGAGTTAGCCTTTGTCAATTTTTGTGCCATTTTTAAAGTGGATGTTTGGCAACTTTTGGCAAAATGGTTTTGTGGTTTTCGGCTGTTCCACTTGTCCTGGCTGAGCCGTGCGAATACATGCCTGTGGGATGCAAAGCCCAGATTGATCACAAATCATTTAAACCGAAACTAGCATGACTTCTGGAAACAGATGAAGAATAGAATGAATTCGTATTGCATCAAAAATTATATATATATATATATATATATATTAGAGCTGTCAAACGATTAAAATTTTTAATCTAATTAAAAACTCAACTGTCATAATTAACTAAAATTAACTAAAAATTAATCATGATTGCTCACTCATTTTTTATCGTTTCTGAATTTCCTTTTATATTTTTTTGTCCTATTTTCCCCCATTTTAATGCTCTCATCAACATGGAATCATGAATCAGTTTTCTATGTGCAAAATGCAAATATTTACTGAAATAACAATTTTGATTTTCAATTTTACATGAACATTTTTCACTTGGAGCAGTTATTCACACATTATCTCTCACACAATATTACTGTCCATCAACAACAGTGAAAACAATATTTTGTCACACAACAGCTGCTTGAACAGCTCTTTTTAGGGAATCAAAACAGCGCAATATAACATTATAAAGTGCACATCTAAGGTAAACTAGTACTCGGCCTATAATGGATTTAAGCCATGGTTGCATACTTCGTTTTTCTCAAATTTGCTTTGAACACAGCAGTCAGGCTATGCTGATTCTGTTGGTCCTTGGTCTCTACGGTTTTGTGTCGACATCATTTCGGATTCTTGTAATTGAGGCTCTCGCTGGCAATCAGTAATGGTTGTTCAGTTAGGGATTGCCGGTCAGCATGGAAGGATCTCTCGTTCTGTACTTTTTGGATCATTTATTGGAGCACTTTGCAGCAGAAGTAGGAGTAGTAGTAGTTGTAACAGAAGTATCAGAAGCAGGTAATAACCTAAACTACACATAAATGCAGTAAAAAATTAATATATCTATCTTTCTGCATCACAATGTAAATATGTATATAATTGACATTAATGAATACCTTTATCTAACAATACGTTTAATAAATAATGTAATTAACCCTGATTTCACTATGTATCATTATCGTCATCATTATTCATTGTTTTAAACGTAAGAAACCATTCAACACAAACATAAAGTCGAATCGAACAAAAGAACTACAAGTCCCAATACTCAATCCCGGAAGTGGAGCGCGGCATGAACATATCAAGTCGAATCGAACAAAAGAACTACAAGTCCCAAAGGTCCAACCCGGAAGTGGAGCGCCGCATATTTACCCCAGCTCCAACGCAATTTACTTCGTTTAAGCGTCAGATTGCAGACGGACAAACATGACAACTATGCAAAAATGAGCTAAATAAAGACAGCCCTGTTCTAGCAACATTTTAGCCCACGTTGTTTAAATTGCGATTGCGAACGGTAACTGACTGTGATTGCATAGCGATGCGGCAACCAAAGCAACCGATCATGACCGAATCTAAAAGCTAACTTTACACATCTGACTTGATAAGAAGCACTCGCGTAGCTTAACATTGAGCCATGCCGACGACGAAGCGAGTGTATTCACTCACGAAACAAAACGCTATTTATACATCGCGCGAACGTCACCTGTCAGTGGCAGCCCCGCCCCTCTTAAAGCGCCAGGTCAATCCAACAGGAGTCGTTCAGCAAATTTGTTCTTCGTCGTGTCATCCATTTTCTTCGTTTTGAAATTATCCATAGCTGTCTGTCTGAGACAAGGGGGCGGAGTAGAACGTCAGCTGTGCGCTTGGCCATTAAGTGGTATTTCAGACTCGACGTGCTATGATGATAGCTCGGTTTACGACTGCAAAACATACAGGTAACTTTGGTCTTGTCAGTGGAACAGTCTGGCAACTTTTTAAAAGTAAACTTTCCATTCATGAGCTATTTAAGTATCTGTTTTCAGTGTCTCGCGCTGCCGTGGCTGGCAAAACAAACGTCGTGGACCGCGCAGCGCGCTTGATGTTTTGTTTCTGGTTTATTTATAGAGCAACGTAACATCGGCTGTGACGTCTCGCGTTAATCTCGCGAGAAAAATTTTGATCCCGATAAAATTCATTTAAATTAATCCCGATATAAACGCGCTAAACTGACAGCTCTAATATATATATATATATATATATATATATATATATATATATATATATATTAGAGCTGTAAAACGATTAAAATATTTAATCTAATTAAAAACTCAACCGTCATAATTAACTCAAATTAACTAAAAATTAATCGTGATTACTCACGCATTTTTTATCGTTTCTGTATTTCCTTTTATATTTTTTTGTCCTATTTTCCCCCATTTTAATGCTCTCGTGAACATGGAATCATGAATCAGTTTTCTATGTGCAAAATGCAAATATTTACTGAAATAATTTCGATTTTCAATTTTACATGAACATTTTTCACTTGGAGCAGTTATTCACACATTATCTCTCACACAATATTACTGTCCATCAACAACAGTGAAAAAAATATTTTGTCACACAACAGCTGCTTGAGCAGCTCTTTTTATGGAACCAAAACAGCGCAATATAACATTATAAAGTGCACATCTAAGGTAAACTAGTACTCAGCCTATAGTGGATTTAAGCAATGGTTGCATACTTCGTTTTTCTCAAATTTGCTTGGAACACAGCAGTCAGGCTATGCTGATTCTGTTGGTTCTTCTTGCTCGGAAGTCTCTCTACGGTTTTGTGTCGACATCATTTCGGATGCTTGTAATGGAGGCTCTCGCTGGCAATCCGTAGTGGAGTTGTTCAGTTAATTCCGTTTTTCACGGCCCCCTGAATAGGGATTGTCGGTCAGCACGGAAGGCTCTCTCATTCTGTACTTTTTGATCATTTATTGGAGCACTTTGCAGCAGAAGTAGTAGTAGTAGTTGTAACAGAAGTATCAGAAGCAGGTAATAACCTAAACTACACATAAATGCAGTAAAAATTAATATATCTATCTTTCTGCATCACAATGTAAATATGTATATAATTGGCATTAATGAATACCTTTATTTAACAATACGTTTAATAAATAATGTAATCAACCCTGATTTCACTATGTATCATTATCGTCATCATTATTCATTGTTTTAAACGTAAGAAACCATTCAACACAAACATAAAGTCGAATCGAACAAAATAACTACAAGTACCAATAGTCAATCCCGGAAGTGGAGCGCCGACATGATTTACCCCAGCTGCAAGGCAATTTACTTCATTTAAACGTCAGATTGCAAAGCTAACTTTACACATCTGACTTGATAGAAGCACACGCGTAACTTAACATTGAGCCATGCCGACGACGAAGCGAGTGTATTCACTCACGAAATAAAACGCTATTTATACATCATGGACTACGATATATATATATATATATATATATATATATATATATATATATATATATATATATATATATATTCGCATTGTTGCCTTCAGACAACACAACTGACCGAGTGCACTAAAAATGTTCAGATGGAAGGCGAAGAAACTCTGCTGGCAAGAGTCATTCGTGATCGCTTTTATATCAAATTCAATAACTTAAAAAAAAGCTTTATTTTTTTACGTTTCTTATAGTTTGCTGAAAAGTACTTCAAATATTGTGCCTACATTTTGTCCACGCGTGTAACACAGCCTTTTATTTTATTTACTGATTTTTCCCCCCCTCAATGCAATTAGGATTGTTTATAATTATTTTTTTTGTTTAGATTTTTTTTTTTCAGTTTCCAATGTATTCGTTTTGAGCAGAGATCTTAGAATCCCTGGACAATTTAGGCGGCCCGGTAGTCCAGTGGTTAGCACGTTGGCTTCACAGTGCAGAGGTACCGGGTTCGATTCCAGCTCCGGCCTCCCTGTGTGGAGTTTGCATGTTCTCCCCCAGGCTTGCGTGGGTTTTCTCCGGGTGCTCCGGTTTCCTCCCACATTCCAAAGACATGCATGGCAGGCTGATTGAGCACTCTGAATTGTCCCTAGGTGTGAGTGTGAGCGTGGATGGTTGTTCGTGCCCTGCGATTGGCTGGCAACCGATTCAGGGTGTCCCCCGCCTACTGCCCGGTGACAGCTGGGATAGGCTCCAGCACCCCCCGCGACCCTAGTGAGGATCAAGCGGTTCGGAAAATGGATGGATGAATGAATATATATATATATATATATATATATATATATATATACACACACACACACACACACACACACACACGTTGGATGCGCGAAACCACGAGTCCACCTAAAATTTACTCCACATTCAAAGAGCACTCCAAAATGGTGATATAGTGGATAAGGAGTGAACCTGTCGCTCTTTTCCAAGTAAATTATTGATACTGGGGAGGACTGGTGATGCCAAGGATGAAAAGCGTCTGGCGGACCTCTGTGTCCATGGCAAAACAAACGCGTGGACCGAGGTGATGTTTTGTTTCTGGTTTATTTATAACAACGTAACATCGGTGTGACGCTCTTAATCTGCGAAAAATTTTGATCCGATAAAATTCATTTAAATTAATCCCGATATAAACGCGCTAAACTGACAGCTCTATATATATATATATATATATATATATATATATATATATATATATTAGAGCTGTAAAACGATTAAAATATTTAATCTAATTAAACTCAACCGTCATAATTAACTCAAATTAACTAAATTAATCGTGATTACTCAATTTTTATCGTTTCTGTATTCTTTATATTTTTGTCCTATTTTCCCCATTTTAATGCTCGTGAACATGGAATCATGAATCAGTTTTTATGCAAATGCAAATATTTACTGAAATAATTTCGATTTTCAATTTTACATGAACATTTTTCACTTGGAGCAGTTATTCACATTATCTCTCACAATATTACTGTCCATCAACAACAGTGAAAATATTTTGTCACACAACAGCTGCTTGAGCAGCTCTTTTATGGAACAAACAGCGCAATATAACATTATAAAGTGCACATCTAAGGTAAACTAGTACTCAGCCTATAGTGGATTTAAGCAATGGTTGCATACTTCGTTTTCTCAAATTTGCTTGGAACACAGCAGTCAGGCTATGCTGATTCTGTTGGTTCTTCTTGCTCGGAAGTCTCTCGGTTTTGTGTCGACATCATTTCGGATGCTTGTAATGGAGGCTCGCTGGCAATCCGTAGGAGTTGTTCAGTTAATTCCGTTTTTCGGCCCCTGAATAGGGATTGTCGGTCAGCACGGAAGGCTCTCTCATTCTGTACTTTTTGATCATTTATTGGAGCACTTTGCAGAAAGTAGTAGTAGTTGTAACAGAAGTATCAGAAGCAGGTAATAACCTAAACTACACATAAATGCAGTAAAAATTAATATATCTATCTTTCTGCATCACAATGTAAATATGTATATAATTGGCATTAATGAATACCTTTATTTAACAATACGTTTAATAAATAATGTAATCAACCCTGATTTCACTATGTATCATTATCGTCATCATTATTCATTGTTTTAAACGTAAGAAACCATTCAACACAAACATAAAGTCGAATCGAACAAAATAACTACAAGTACCAATAGTCAATCCCGGAAGTGGAGCGCGACATGATTTACCCCAGCTGCAAGGCAATTTACTTCATTTAAACGTCAGATTGCAAAGCTAACTTTACACATCTGACTTGATAGAAGCACAGCGTAACTTAACATTGAGCCATGCCGACGAAGCGAGTGTATTCACTCACGAAATAAAACGCTATTTATACATCGGATATATATATATATATATATATATATATATATATATATATATATATATATATATATATATATTCCATTGTTGCCTTCAGACAACACAACTGACCGAGTGCACTAAAAATGTTCAGATGGAAGGCGAAGAAACTCTGCTGGCAAGAGTCATTCGTGATCGCTTTTATATCAAATTCAATAACTTAAAAAAAAGCTTTATTTTTACGTTTCTTATAGTTTGCTGAAAAGTACTTCAAATATTGTGCCTACATTTTGTCCACGCTGTAACACAGCCTTTTATTTTATTTACTGATTTTTCCCCCTCAATGCAATTAGGATTGTTTATAATTATTTTTTTGTTTAGATTTTTTTTTCAGTTTCCAATGTATTCGTTTTGAGCAGAGATCTTAGAATCCCTGGACAATTTAGGCGCCCGGTAGTCCAGTGGTTAGCACGTTGGCTTCACAGTGCAGAGGTACCGGGTTCGATTCCAGCTCCGGCCTCCTGTGTGGAGTTTGCATGTTCTCCCCAGGCTTGCGTGGGTTTTCTCCGGTGCTCGCGTTTCCTCCCACATTCCAAAGACATGCATGGCAGGCTGATTGAGCACTCTGAATTGTCCCTAGGTGTGAGTGTGAGCGTGGATGGTTGTTCGTGCCCTGCGATTGGCTGGCAACCGATTCAGGGTGTCCCCGCCTACTGCCCGGTGACAGCTGGGATAGGCTCCAGCACCCCACGACCCTAGTGAGGATCAAGCGGTTCGGAAAATGGATGGATGAATGAATATTATATTATATATATATATATATATATATATATATATATATATATACACACACACACACACACACACACACACGTTGGATGCGCGAAACCACGAGTCCACCTAAAATTTACTCCACATTCAAAGAGCACTCCAAAATGGTGATATAGTGGATAAGGAGTGAACCTGTCGCTCTTTTCCAAGTAAATTATTGATACTGGGGAGGACTGGTGATGCCAAGGATGAAAAGCGTCTGGCGGACCTCTGTGTCCAAGTCACTCCGTCTTTCAAGACGAGTCGCGCCGCTTCGCTGATCCTTCCTTCGGGGCCTGCCGGCCTGCCGGCCTGCCGCCCGCCCGCCCGCCTGCCTTGTTAGCGCTCGCTCGCTCGCTGGCTGCGCTGTTGAGCTCAGCACTTTGGCGAGTCAAAAACAATGTCATGCCCGGCAGGCCCTCGCGTCTTTTGCTGAGCCCTCTGCAGCGCTTCCTTAGCACAAAAAAAGGTAGCAGCGCTACTGTCAGATCGAGTTAATAAACAATTTCGGTCTGTAACTTAAAATCTTTTAAAAATTAAGCACTTGGGAGGTTGGACAACATGGCGGTTGTTGTTACCGGGTCACGACAAACGTCGATCTTCACCAAAATTTAACCGGTTGCATCCGTGGACACAATGAATCCTTCAAGTTGAACGCTAGTTAGCTCGCCGTCAATTGAGCTGAAGCGGAAGCTCAAACCAGCGCCTTATTGATGTTCTTTTCCGGCACAGAGAAGTCACCGTTGGTAAGGTTGCTTGTATTTGAGGTCGGGCAGGTGGCGGCTTAAGCGTCCGCACACGCTGCGCGACTGTGATTTCGCCTTTGATTTCCCTCCCTCAGATGTCTGCAAAGGACACTTACACATATTTCAAGGCCCGAGAGTCCACAAAGGGGGCGGAAAAAGCAGCTTTGAAATAAACAAAAGGTCACTCATGTTGGATGGCGTCGGGACGGCGCGAGGCGAGAACCGTCGGCGGCGCATCCCAGCGTCGTCTGCGGTGGCGCGACCCTATCTTTGCGGGACGACGGAAAAGCCTCTCGCGAGTCCATCTGCGCTCCTCTTTTGAGTCGGGCCAGAGGCGCTATCGCTAGCATTAAGTTGATTAAAGTGCTCGCCCTCCAAATGCCAGATGAAAGCAGCGCGCACTCAGCCCAGGTCGACAAAAAGAGCAAATCGTACGTCATCTGAAGCAATCCAAAGCTTCTCCGGCAAATCATCTCTAATTGGAACCTTCTTCCTCCCGGCGAAACAAGCAAGCCGCCGCAGATACTTTGTTTGAATGTCATGTCGATTTTCTGCAATTTTCAATGAAAAGCTTTCAATGGGTTCCTGTACTTTTTGATCATTTATTGGAGCACTTTGCAGCAGAAGAGTAGTAGTAGTTGTAACAGAAGTATCAGAAGCAGGTAATAACCTAAACTACACATAAATGCAGTAAAAATTAATATATCTATCTTTCTGCATCACAATGTAAATATGTATATAATTGGCATTAATGAATACCTTTATTTAACAATACGTTTAATAAATAATGTAATCAACCCTGATTTCACTATGTATCATTATCGTCATCATTATTCATTGTTTTAAACGTAAGAAACCATTCAACACAAACATAAAGTCGAATCGAACAAAAGAACTACAAGTACCAATAGTCAATCCCGGAAGTGGAGCGCCGGCATGATTTACCCCAGCTGCAAGGCAATTTACTTCATTTAAACGTCAGATTGCAAAGCTAACTTTACACATCTGACTTGATAGAAGCACACGCAGTAACTTAACATTGAGCCATGCCGACCGACGAAGCGAGTGTATTCACTCACGAAATAAAACGCTATTTATACATCGCGACTGGACTACCGGGCGCCTTATATATATATATATATATATATATATATATATATATATATATATATATATATATATATATATATATATATATATATATATATATATATATATATATATATATATATATATATATATAGTCCAGTGGTTAGCACGTTGGCTTCACAGTGCAGAGGTACCGGGTTCGATTCCAGCTCCGGCCTCCTGTGTGGAGTTTGCATGTTCTCCCCAGGCTTGCGTGGGTTCTCTCCGGGTGCTCCGGTTTCCTCCCACATTCCAAAGACATGCATGGCAGGCTGATTGAGCACTCTGAATTGTCCCTAGGTGTGAGTGTGAGCGTGGATGGTTGTTCGTGCCCTGCGATTGGCTGGCAACCGATTTAGGTGTCCCCGCCTACTGCCCGGTGACAGCTGGGATAGGCTCAGGACTCCCATGACCCTAGTGAGGATCAAGCGGTTCGGAAAATGGATGGATGAATGAATATATATATATATATATATATATATATATATATATATATATATATATATATATATATATATATATATATATATATATATATATATATATATATATATATATATATATATATATATATATATATATATATATACACACACACACACACACACACACACACACACACACGTTGGATGCGCGAAACCACGAGTCCACCTAAAATTTACTCCACATTCAAAGAGCACTCCAAAATGGTGATATAGTGGATAAGGAGTGAACCTGTCGCTCTTTTCCAAGTAAATTATTGATACTGGGGAGGACTGGTGATGCCAAGGATGAAAAGCGTCTGGCGGACCTCTGTGTCCAAGTCACTCCGTCTTTCAAGACGAGTCGCGCCGCTTCGCTGATCCTTCCTTCGGGGCCTGCCGGCCTGCCGCCCGCCCGCCCGCCTGCCTTGTTAGCGCTCGCTCGCTCGCTGGCTGCGCTGTTGAGCTCAGCACTTTGGCGAGTCAAAAACAATGTCATGCCCGGCAGGCCCTCGCGTCTTTCGCTGAGCCCTCTGCAGCGCTTCCTTAGCACAAAAAAAGGTAGCAGCGCTACTGTCAGATCGAGTTAATAAACAATTTCGGTCTGTAACTTAAAATCTTTTAAAAATTAAGCACTTGGGAGGTTGGACAACATGGCGGTTGTTGTTACCGGGTCACGACAAACGTCGATCTTCACCAAAATTTAACCGGTTGCATCCGTGGACACAATGAATCCTTCAAGTTGAACGCTAGTTAGCTCGCCGTCAATCGAGCTGAAGCGGAAGCTCAAACCAGCGCCTTATTGATGTTCTTTTCCGGCACAGAGAAGTCACCGTTGGTAAGGTTGCTTGTATTTGAGGTCGGGCAGGTGGCGGCTTAAGAAACGTCCGCACAACCGCTGCCGCGACTGTGATTTCGCCTTTGATTTCCCTCCCCTCAGATGTCTGCAAAAGGACACTTACACATATTTCAAGGCCCGAGAGTCCACAAAGGGGGGGCGGAAAAAAAGCAGCTTTGAAATAAACAAAGGTCACTCATGTTGGATGGCGTCGGGGACGGCGCGAGGCGAGAACCGTCGGCGGCGCATCCCGAGCGTCGTCTGCCGGTGGCGCGACCC
This sequence comes from Hippocampus mohnikei, assembly GCA_026261675.1. Classification (NCBI taxonomy): domain Eukaryota; kingdom Metazoa; phylum Chordata; class Actinopteri; order Syngnathiformes; family Syngnathidae; genus Hippocampus; species Hippocampus mohnikei. The sequence goes on along the minus strand of JAKGUB010000332.1, from coordinate 15,773,442 downwards.
CTATCTTTTTGCCGGGACGACGGAAAAGCCTCTGCGGAGTCCATCTGCGCTCCTCTTTTTGAGTCGGGCCAAGAGGCGCTATCGCTAGCATTAAGTTGATTAAAGTGCTCGCCCTCCAAATGCCAGATGAAAGCAGCGAGCGCACTCAGCCCAGGTCGACAAAAGAGCAAATCGTACGTCATCTGAAGCAATCCAAAGCTTCTCCGGCAAATCATCTCTAATTGGAACCTTCTTCCTCCCGAGCGAAACAAGCAAGCCGCCGCAGATACTTTGTTTGAATGTCATGTCGATTTTCTGCAATTTTCAATGAAAAGCTTTCAATGGGTTCCCTTTTGAACGTTTGAGACGATCTTTACTTTGTTTTAAGAGCACAAGTGGCAACTGGGACATGTTTGGCACCGCTGACGTGAAATTGACGTGACATTCGCGATCTATTTGCCACGGAATAATGACGACAAGAGCCGATCGCGGTCGCTTGGTTTGAATAAAACCCTCCTGACCTCGAGCGCGGTTATTAAACGTATGCTTGGTGCGTCTGTGCAAATTGCGCCGTTGTCCAGGCGAGAGTTGTTCAACGCAACGTTGCTTCACTGTGACAACACAATTGAAAAGGCAATGTTTTGTGCTGGCGAGTCCCGTGACGGCGGGGATCTCAAACTCAATTTACCTGGGGGGCCGCTGGAGCCCGGGTCTGGGTGAAGCTGGGCCCCAAAATGTATTAAAAACAGAAGAATATACAGCCATACCTCGGTTTTCGACCATAATCCGTTCCAGAAGGCTGTTCGAAAACCGATTGGTTCGAAAACCGAAACCACGCTCTTCTGTTTTTAAAAAAAACATCTTTATTGAACACGTCTGTTCACAATGGAACACTACCCGAGGAAGCGTCACTTCCTCGCGTAAGGAAGGCAAGAGGAGTCAAGTGGCGCATTCAAGTACGCTCAGTTTTCGGTCGTCATCCGAGGCATAAAAAACTCGAAATTTTTGGTCGAAAACCGATTTGGTCGAGAACAGAGATGTTCAAAAACCGAGGTTTGACTGTATATATCTATATATATATATCTATATCTATCTATCTATCTATATATATATATATATATATATATATATATATATATATATATATATATATATATATATATATATATATATATATATATAGATATATATATATATAGATAGATATAGATATAGATATAGATATAGATATAGATATAGATATAGATATAGATATATACAGTGTAATAGCCAATGGCAGAGCTATAAGTATGTTGCGTTCAGGAAACTCGGAGCTCCGACTAGCTGCCCATACTGTATATTTACCTTTCATATCTTTAAATTTCTTTCGTAGCAAGAGGCAATATTTTCCTCTTGAGGCATTTCGTAACTTAAATTTACGTATGATAAATCTCTGGACGAGACGATTGTTGCCTTATTTTTCTAAACCAAAGTGCAGACATAAAGTTGTCGTGACTGAAGAGAGAGATCGTGTTGAGGCTGAAAACACGGATGACAACAGTAGCAACACATGTAAGCGACGCGTGTGTCTTCTTGTTGTTAATCTTTGTATTCCACGACCCGCCCCCAATGAAAACATCCGATATGTCACGTTGCTGACTTTGCCACTACGTTTAGTTTGTTTTAACCAACATTAAAAAAAAAAGTCACGACACCGCCGGGAGCCGACGGGAGCCGAGATGAAAGTGAACGAGCGCGCTCAGCCGAGGTCGACCAAAGCGCAACTCATAATACGCCTGACGAAAGCAGTCCAAAGCCTCTTGGGCAAATCATCTCTAATTGGACCTTTTCTTCCCCGTCGACTTAGCTGCCATTCTACCTTTTTTTTTTTTCCCAAAGAGAGCAAGCTACTCCAACCAAGTGACCATTAGCTCGGCGTACGATGTTACAGCAGCACAAAAAAAAAAAATCATTGGATAATGAAAGTGCGCTTCTATCACAATGCGAGTCAAAGGCAAAGCAGATGGCGGAATGAAGGAAGAGGAGTGTGTTGTTGTTGTGCAGGAAATGATCAGGACGTGACAGCACTTTGCTTTCAGGTAATCTATTCCCATAATTGTCACGCCAGATGCCGTCCCCTCTTTAACCATCAAACCCGAGCCCTCCCTTCACCGCCACCCCCCCACCCATTGCCGCCGAGGGGGTGGGGGTGTCATGCGAACAGGACGTCTTGCAGAACACGCTCGGCGAAGCGGCGACAGAAGCTTTTGACAGCGTTGTTGCCAGAAAAACAAACAAAAGCTCGGGCACTTAAGCAGCTGATCAATGCCTGTTCGAGGATTTTTTATTTTTTATTTTTTGTCAAATGACGACGTTTCTTAGCTTAGAAGAGGTGCCAAGCGCGCTCCAAATTAGCCTTCAAGAGCGACTCTCGACATGTCGGTAAATAAAGGGCCAGCATAAATTACCTTTTGCGTGTCAATCCTGAATCCTGCGTCTTTTTTTCTTCTTCTTTTTTTTGTTAGCGTGTCGCCTATTTGTCTCGCCGGTGTGATGAAATTAAATGAAAGTTGTCGATTGCAACGACTGGCGGCGATCGGTTGACACTTGAAAACGATTGGCTGGCTCGGCATTTCGTGGTGCAGGATGCAGCCAAAGTTTGGCCGGGATTTTTTTTCCCGCTCTTTTTGTTAGCATGTCACCTATTCGTCTCGCCGGCAGGATGAAATAAAATGAAAGTTGTCGATCGGAACGGCTGGCAGCGCTCGGCTGACACTTGAAAACGATTGGTTGGCTGGGCCTTTCGTGGTGCAGGATGCAGCCAAAATTTGGCCACTTTTTTTTCGCTCTTTTTGTTAGCATGTCGCCTATTCGTCTCGCTGGCAGGATGAAATAAAATGAAAGTTGTCGATCGCAACGACTGGCGGCGCTCGGCCGACACTTGAAAACGATTGGCTGGCTCGGCATTTTGTGGTGCAGGATGCAGTCAAAGTTTGGCCGCTTTTTTTCGCTCTTTTTGTTAGCATGTCACCTATTCGTCTCGCTGGCAGGATGAAATGAAATGAAAGTTGTCGATCGCAACGACTGGCGGCGCTCGGCCGACACTTGAAAACGATTGGCTGGCTCGGCATTTCGTGGTGCAGGATGCAGCCAAAGTTTGGCCGAGATTTTTTTCCTGCTCTTTTTGTTAGCATGTCACCTATTCGTCTCGCCGGCAGGATGAAATAAAATGAAAGTTGTCGATCGGAACGACTGGCAGCGCTCGGCTGACACTTGAAAACGATTGGTTGGCTGGGCCTTTCGTGGTGCAGGATGCAGCCAAAATTTGGCCGCTTTTTTTTCGCTCTTTTTGTTAGCATGTCGCCTATTCGTCTCGCTGGCAGGATGAAATGAAATGAAAGTTGTCGATCGCAACGACTGGCGGCGCTCGGCCGACACTTGAAAACGATTGGCTGGCTCGGCATTTTGTGGTGCAGGATGCAGTCAAAGTTTGGCCGCTTTTTTTCGCTCTTTTTGTTAGCATGTCGCCTATTCGTCTCGCTGGCAGGATGAAATGAAATGAAAGTTGTCGACGCAATGACTGGCGGCGCTCGGCTGACACTTGAAAACGATTGGCTGGCTGGGCCTTTCGTGGTGCAGGATGCAGCCAAAGTTTGGCCGCCGGAGGAGGAGACAGGTGCTGTTTATGCAGATGAATGAACGCATTACGCTGCACGCGCTTCCTCCCGCTTGAAACATTAAGCGTTTCAAATGTGACAAATCAGATCTTCATCTCCCGCGCTAGCTGCCCGCCTGCCGGCTTATGCTTGGTGGATACGGGAGAACGGCGTGTTTGACATTTGGACCCCGTAACCACGGAGCATTCATCCACCAATCGGCGCTCTGATGTCATCGGACCGAATTTTGTCGTCATTGACCTTAGTCATGACAGTGAATCTCTGGTCAGCTGTTGACGCGTGACACGCTATTTTTCCATCTGCCGTTTCCATGTGCCACAACGCAACTGATTCTCTTGCTATTTTTGTTTTTGTGGGGTTTGTCACATATTAAAAAAAAATCTTGAAAGGTTTGAGAATTCCTTATGTGTGTCCCACATGTCCCCCGATATATCGTGGCGCATTTATTTCCACATTTGGCCTTGAGAAGAGCAGACGGGCGATGAAAGACGGGGCTGACGCGAGCGAGCAGATCGGACGGGACGTTTATGGACTGCGGGCCGCGACTCGATGAAATGTTTGCTCCACTTTGTCCGAGCGACACTCGGCGCTGTGGGTGCCGCGTTGAAAGTCTCCCATTGTCTGAGTCAACTTGACCTGACCTAGCTGGTTAAGCTGTGGCATTGTGCGCAGCAAATCGCTTCAACCATGGAGGGGGGTCGAGGGGTGGGGGGGGCGCTTTGTGTGGCTGCGGGCACAATAACGCAAAAGCATCGCTAATGCGCAGAAAGACCAGTTTTGTCTGCGTAGTTTATTTGCGGCTAGCTGAGGGAACACAATAGCCCGTGTAACATTGGTCCTTATCCACTTGGCAACACGCTTTTGTCGATGTATTTCTCACCACTTTGTACGGTGCACCACAAATGATGCGGAGGGGGGAAATCAAAAAATAAATGTGGCCAGAATATTATGGGGGATATCCGTACCTCAAATTATAAATAAAGGCCACAAAATGGGTTTACGTTTACGAGACATCCTAATTTTGGGCCACCATGTCGAATTAACATGCAAGCTATTTAAAAAAATAAATAAATAATAATTAAAACAAACCAAACTGAAAAAAAGTCCAATTCAAATTAAAAAAATTGTAATGAAGAATCCGAAACTACTATAACCTTGATAACTTGTGGCCACAGATTAGTATTTTGGGGCCACAATTTAGCATGATGCTTCACACGTTAGCATCTATATTGTGGCTGCAATTAAAAAAAAAAATAATAATAATAATAAATCACCCACCTTGTCATGTCTCGATCGTCTTTAATGCAAACGTTGAGCGCACATGTCGTCCAGCAGCACTTAGCGCCTCGGCACGCCCGGGCTCGCACAGCGATCGTCTTCACACCCGGCTGCATTTCGTGGTGCAGGATGCAGCCAAAGTTTGGCCGAGATTTTTTTCCCGCTCTTTTTGTTAGCATGTCACCTATTCGTCTCGCCGGCAGGATGAAATAAAATGAAAGTTGTCAATCGCAACGACTGACGGCGCTCGGCCGACACTTGAAAACGATTGGCTGGCTCGGCATTTCGTGGTGCAGGATGCAGCCAAAGTTTGGCCGGGATTTTTTTCCCGCTCTTTTTGTTAGCATGTCACCTATTCGTCTCGCCGGCAGGATGAAATAAAATGAAAGTTGGCGATCGGAACGACTGGCAGCGCTCGGCTGACACTTGAAAACGATTGGTTGGCTGGGCCTTTCGTGGTGCAGGATGCAGCCAAAATTTGGCCACTTTTTTTTCGCTCTTTTTGTTAGCATGTCGCCTATTTGTCTCGCCGGTGTGATGAAATGAAATGAAAGTTGTCGATTGCAACGACTGGCGGCGATCGGTTGACACTTGAAAACGATTGGTTGGCTCGGCATTTCGTGGTGCAGGATGCAGCCAAAGTTTGGCCACTTTTTTTTCGCTCTTTTTGTTAGCATGTCGCCCATTCGTCTCGCTGGCAGGATGAAATGAAATGAAAGTTGTCGATCGCAACGACTGGCGGCGCTCGGCCGACACTTGAAAATGATTGGCTGGCTCGGCATTTCGTGGTGCAGGATGCAGCCAAAGTTTGGCCGGGATTTTTTTCCCGCTCTTTTTGTTAGCATGTCACCTATTCGTCTCGCCGGCAGGATGAAATAAAATGAAAGTTGTCGATCGGAACGACTGGCAGCGCTCGGCTGACACTTGAAAACGATTGGTTGGCTGGGCCTTTCGTGGTGCAGGATGCAGCCAAAATTTGGCCACTTTTTTTTTGCTCTTTTTGTTAGCATGTCGCCTATTCGTCTCGCCGGCAGGATGAAATGAAATGAAAGTTGTCGATCGCAACGACTGGCGGCGCTCGGCCGACACTTGAAAACGATTGGCTGGCTCGGCATTTTGTGGTGCAGGATGCAGTCAAAGTTTGGCCGCTTTTTTTCGCTCTTTTTGTTAGCATGTCGCCTATTCGTCTCGCTGGCAGGATGAAATGAAATGAAAGTTGTCGACGCAAAGACTGGCGGCACTCGGCTGACACTTGAAAACAATTGGCTGGCTGGGCCTTTCGTGGTGCAGGATGCAGCCAAAGTTTGGCCGCCGGAGGAGGAGACAGGTGCTGTTTATGCAGATGAATGAACGCATTACGCTGCACGCGCTTCCTCCCGCTTGAAACATTAAGCGTTTCAAATGTGACAAATCAGATCTTCATCTCCCGCGCTAGCTGCCCGCCTGCCGGCTTATGCTTGGTGGATACGGAGAACGGCGTGTTTGACATTTGGACCCCGTAACCACGGAGCATTCATCCACCAATCGGCGCTCTGATGTCATCGGACCGAATTTTGTCGTCATTGACCTTAGTCATGACAGTGAATCTCTGGTCAGCTGTTGACGCGTGACACGCTATTTTTCCATCTGCCGTTTCCATGTGCCACAACGCAACTGATTCTCTTGCTATTTTTTGTTTTTTTGTGGGGTTTGTCACATATTAAAAAAAAAAAATCTTGAAAGGTTTGAGAATTCCTTATGTGTGTCCCACATGTCCCCCCCGATATATCGTGGCGCATTTATTTCCACATTTGGCCTTGAGAAGAGCAGACGGGCGATGAAAGACGGGGCTGACGCGAGCGAGCAGATCGGACGGGACGTTTATGGACTGCGGGCCGCGACTCGATGAAATGTTTGCTCCACTTTGTCCGAGCGACACTCGGCGCTGTGGGTGCCGCGTTGAAAGTCTCCCATTGTCTGAGTCAACTTGACCTGACCTAGCTGGTTAAGCTGTGGCATTGTGCGCAGCAAATCGCTTCAACCATGGAGGGGGGTCGAGGGGTGGGGGCGCTTTGTGTGGCTGCGGGCACAATAACGCAAAAGCATCGCTAATGCGCAGAAAGACCAGTTTTGTCTGCGTAGTTTATTTGCGGCTAGCTGAGGGAACACAATAGCCCGTGTAACATTGGTCCTTATCCACTTGGCAACACGCTTTTGTCGATGTATTTCTCACCACTTTGTACGGTGCACCACAAATGATGCGGAGGGGGGAAATCAAAAAATAAATGTGGCCAGAATATTATGGGGGATATCCGTACCTCAAATTATAAATAAAGGCCACAAAATGGGTTTACGTTTACGAGACATCCTAATTTTGGGCCACCATGTCGAATTAACATGCAAGCTATTTTAAAAAAAAAAAAAAAAATAATAATAATTAAAACAAACCAAACTGAAAAAAAGTCCAATTCAAATTTAAAAAATTGTAATGAAGAATCCGAAACTACTATAACCTTGATAACTTGTGGCCACAGATTAGTATTTTGGGGCCACAATTTAGCATGATGCGCACACGTTAGCATCTATATTGTGGCTGCAATTAAAAAAAAAAATAATAATAATAATAAATCACCCACCTTGTCATGTCTCGATCGTCTTTAATGCAAACGTTGAGCGCACATGTCGTCCAGCAGCCCTTAGCGCCTCGGCACGCCCGGGCTCGCACAGCGATAGTCTTCACACCCGGCTCGCCGAGTCCGTCCTTTCAAAAAAAAAAAAAAGATAATTAAGTGCAACGCCGACTCTGCCGACTCGAAACAAAAACGACGTGACCCAAGCGAGGTGAACATCATCTTTTGTCTCTAGTTTCCGTTAGGACGCCGTCTTATTACAAAGGTGATGTTGAGTTTCATTTACACGCTTCACGCCGACAATCGCCATCCAGCGTATTTCGTCTTGGATGAACAATCGTTAGTTTGAATGCGGCACCTCGTCCGCTGTTGTTGGGTCAAGTTAATCAATTTTGTGAAGAAACAAAAAACGATTTAGGGTGGTTGTGCTGCTTTGTTAAATCTGGTCGTAGGCCATCAAAATGTTTTCATCTATGAGTAGAAAAAGGGCGCCATCTATATGATAGATCAGAGTGTTTGTCACGTGAACTCTACTACAAAGAGTGTCACAAAACAAAAGAGAGAAAAGATGACGGAGATGAGTTACATTTAGAAGTCCAAGCCATGATGTACGTACATTAACACCCCCACATATGCACATGCATGCGCACACACAACTCAATACTACTTACTACTACTACTACCGCGATTGTTAAATAGCATGTGGATAGTGTGAAAAGTTTGTCAAATGGGAAATTGCTATGCTGGTAATTTATTGTAAGTACATTGTTTTGCCATCAAAGTGCATTTTCATCGTTGTTGGTGGTATTTGATCGAAGTTAAGGAGTGTTCAGATGTTGGAGACCATCACGATTGCAAAAATTATGAGCATCACAGTGTTGTTGGTTTTTTTGTGGGGATTTTATGGGGTCCAAAATATGTGATTTGGGTGAAACCCTTTCACAGGATAAGGGAGAAACAAAACTTTTTGCACGTGTGAGATGAAAGAAGAGCGTCAAATCTTTCGTCCGGTCGTTTCTGTGTTTGCGAAGTCATACAAGACAATATTTTGTGGGCCTTGAAAGATCAGTCAGAATGCTCTCGAGCTCCCTGTTTTGGAAAAGTCAAATGAGCATTATCGTGGATAACGCAAAACTACGATACGCAAGTCACCCCCCCCCCACCCCACCCCCCAAAAAAAGTTTTATTGCATGCAGGCTCTGTTTTTGTTGACAAACTTTCAGGAATTTCCCACACTTGTTTGTGGTTTTCCCTTAACGAGCGCAGCCACGAATACGCCCCCCCCCACACCCCCACTCCATTTCCTTCTGAATGTCATCATCCTGCCGCCTAATTACAGGCGGCGTCCTGCCCGCCAGCCAGCACCTTATCCCTGCCGTGAACCGCGCCAACACTAATTGTTCCATTACATCAACAATAAGGCGTCGTCAGAAGAACAAAAGAAGAACCGAGAAGAAAAAGAAGCGAGGTAGAGACGAACTTGACACGCTAATTTTCATTAACCCCGATCTCTGGGCGCTTTCATCATGCGCCGCCCTCCTCCTTTTCTTCCTCCTCCTCGCCGTCATCTTCCTCCTCGCTGGCGAAGAACTCAAATTATGCACGAGCGCGGCCGGCTACGGCTAATTATCCAAAGAGTTCCTCATTAGGCCGTTTCCAATTCCACCTTAGATCAACACTTACTCAGACCTGGGGGGGCGGGGAGGGGGACGGGGGGGTGGGCTTCTCCCGTTCCCGGCAGCGGTTAAACAAACAATCGGTGCAAAGGATCAGGTGTTCCACACTCAGAGAGGAGCCCGGAAGAAGCGCAGGGGTAAACAAGCGCTCGTCTGCCGCGCCCCGACGCCGATGCTAACCGCCTTCGATTTCTCTCCATGCTTGGGTCAGGAAGTTACGGGGAGGTCTGAAGACGGGGGACAAGGGTGGATTTAAAAAAAAAAAAACAGATGCCTTACCTCACCGTAAACTGGCATCAATGGCAACTTATTCCCACAGCGCTTATCAGCGTTGAGATTTTATTCAACGTGGCGGTCACATCGCAGTGCTAGCTAGATGCGCGAAGGTTAGCGCTCATTTTCGAAGAGGACCGTCATTTGGACTTTGGACCTTCTTGGAAGCTATTCTTGTTGCGGCAAAATTAGCCGTGTTCCTTCCGCACGTGTTATGAATCCCGACCGCAAATTTCTCGAGCTAAGCAATATGAAAGGATCGCAAAGTTTGGCTTTCTGGCGGCGAAATCCATCATGGCAGAACACGTCTTTGTTGTTTGAAATTGATGGCATTGATGGGAAAATGAAGTTGCTTCGGAGTATAAGGTGCACCTTCAATGAATGGCCGATTTTAAAACGTATTTCATGATAAGGTGCATAGAATAGAAGCTACAATAGTGACTGCGGTTGCATTCTGCATCCACTAGATGGAGATACACTAAAGGGAATACAATACAATACAGCTTTATTGATGTTGCGCTTTCACAACCGCTGCAGCTGGATCAAAGCGCTTTATAAATATATAAATACTACATCTGGGAAATCAGAATATTGATCTATATATAAGGCGCACCAGATTATAAGGCGCACTGTCGGCTTTTGAGAAAATCTAATGCTTTTAGGCGCGCCTTATAGTGCGGACATTACGGTACTTGAATCCAGCCGTTGCCTTGCTTTCATCGCCGGCCAATCACGTCCGTCCGTGTTCTTCGTGGAAGTCAGCCAAAAGGCAGGTTGGCACTGCAACGTTAGAAATTAGCAGCTAGCGGCGGAAGAAAACGTCGCTCGCTGTAACAGCCACAGACGACGCATTTGCCACGCATGAGGAATCGCACGAGCGAGCAATGAAAAGGCCAAATCAAGTTCCAGAGTGGATGGGAATGATCCCGGATACTAATTTGGTGTCCCGAGTGCCAGGATACTTCTTTGCCAATCATATCCTCCTTGCCTGTGACATTGCGACAGGATTTCCGCCGTGGCTCTTGACGCACGGTTGCCATTTATGGCATCTTTGCGATTGGCATCGAATAGCTCATATTCGACAGGATGCTTTGAGTTAGCCGAGTACACCCATGACCACAAGGGGGCGGCAAATGTAAGCGAAGACCACACGGCATTATTTCAAGGTATCGGGTACTCAAGAAGGATGCCGATACCAACCACAGATACTTAAAACAGCCCGAAAATCGACTATGAATGTGACTGACGACCAAGTTCCGACTTGAAATATTCTGATGTTTTCCATTTTCCTTTTCGCAAAATGTCTTCCGTCATCTTTGCCTCTGGAATTGGGCAGTTTTGGCAAAGTGACGGCGGGCGACTCTCCGAAGTCCGCTGACCAATGGCAGCCTTTTGATGTGCTCTGGCTCGTCAGCCTTCATCCGTTCCTTCCTCTTCCTCCCTCCCTCCCTCCCTCCCCCTCCCGGCGTCGGGGTGTCATCGCGTCGGCGTTCCGCCAAACGGCAGCAGAACGCGCGGCGGGGCTGTCACTTAAAAATGGGACGGCGTCAGATCTGTTACTTTAACCTTGAAGCAATTAGCCGCGGCTGAGCCGTAATGAATCCTGACATCACTCCGCTGCGATGAAACCTCTAATTGCTCTGCGGGAGGAAGAAAAAAAAAATGAAGCTTTTGACATCGCTGCTGACAGACGTTTTTTTTTTTTTTTCCCTTCCCGCCCTCCATCCTCCTCCATCCCCTGTTGGCGGTTGGCCCGGTTGCAACTTGAAAGCAAGCGTAGCCTCGCTGCCATCAGCTGTCCCGTCACATGACAAAGACAACGACGACGGCGGCGAGCTAAACTGGCCGCCTTCGCCCAAATGATGAGGCCCGCTTGAGCCGCCGTGATGTACGCCATCACTCAGCGCGACGGCTCGCCGTCCGCCCGCCGTCTTCGCCGGGGCCACAAAGGTCGGCGCCCCACCGGTCACTTTTTTTTTTTGTTTTCTTCGCCGACCGTTTTACAACGTTTGTATGGCAGACGTGTCAGGAAAACGGAGCTGAATCAAAAAGACAAAGTTGATGTGCGTGACCTTTGAGCTGATCGTTTGATCGTCACGTCTGTTTTTGATTCGTCAGGCCTGCTGTAGCTTTGGTAAGCGTCGGGCCTGACTGAGCTGGAGAATCACTTATTTGAGCTTTTTTTTTTTTTATGCACAAACAAACTTTTTTAAAGACAAATGTACCAAATAATTTCTCAAAGGACTGGATATCAATAGCATTAAGATCAAATGAAAAAAAAAATGAATGATGTGCCTTTTAATTATATATGACAAATTTTAATTAAATGCTGTATATAAAATATTAAAAAATCATGTAATATTTGTTTTAAAAAACCCAAGTTCCTTCAAGTTAAAAATATGTATTTTTAAAATACATATTTTTAAATGTTTTAATATGATACATAAATTGTCGGCTTCTTGATTTAATTCATAAAAATAAGGTTACAAGATTCACTAAATCGCCATTTAAATCGTAAATAATTTTGGCCGTAATTCATCTTCCGGACCGCTTGATCCTCACTAGGGTCGCAGGGGGTGGTGCTGGAGCCTATCCCAGCTGTCTTCGGGCAGTAGGCGGGGGACACCCCGAATTGGTTGCCAGCCAATCGCAGGGCACACAGAGACGAACAACCATCCACGCCCACACTCATACCGAGGGACAATTTAGAGTGCTCAATCAGCCTGCCATGCATGTCTTTGGAATGTGGGAGGAAACCGGAGTACCCGGAGAAAACCCACGCAAGCCCGGGGAGAACATGCAAACTCCACACAGGGAGGCCGGAGCTGGAATTGAACCCGGTACCTCTGCTCTGTGAAGTCGACGTGCTAACCACTGGACTACCGGGCCGCCTAAATTGTCCAGGGATTCTAAGATCTCTGCTCAAAACGAATACATTGGAAACTGAAAAAAAAATCTAAACAAAAAAATTAATTATAAACAATCCTAATTGAATTGAAGGGGGAAAAAAATCAGTAAATAAAATAAAAGGCTGTGTTACACGCGTGGACAAAATGTAGGCACAATATTTGAAGTACTTTTCAGAAACGTAAAAAAAAAAAGCTTTTTTTTTAAAGTTATTGAATTTGATATAAAAGCGATCACGAATGACTCTTGCCAGCAGAGTTTCTTCGCCTTCCATCTGAACATTTTTAGTGCACTCGGTCAGTTGTGTTGTCTGAAGGCAACAATGCGGAAGATGCTGCAGAGATATTTTGGGTGGATGCTTGCAGGGGCGGATGGAGAGGGGGAGGAGAAAAGGGAGGGTGGGACCCGGGGGGGCGGGGTTAAGACGCTGTTTAGTGAGTGATGTCGGCAGATCTGATAATGAGAGGCCAAGCAGAGCAAGTGTTAGCTCATTATTGTCATGAAAAAGATATGGCGGCGTTACATCAGCGAGCGGCGAGAAAAGTGGCAATTAAAAGGAGCCTCGCGAGGTTCCCGCTGCAGGCGAGCGCAGACGAGAGCCGAGCCGAGCGAGCGAGCGAGGGAGAATCCCTCCCAAGAAAGCCCATCTGTTGTCAATAAGCGAGAAAAGAAAGAAAGGAAAGAGGCCTTAATCCGCTTTCTTCACGTCTGCTGCCCTCCGCGCGCTCGCGAGCCACGCAACCCGTCGACGGCCTGCCGTCAGCTTGCGCGCATTTCGGCAAATCGACTTGCAACGATTTACGGGAAAACAAGTGTGAACGATGTCACGCTGAAAGAGTCGTCGTGACCATTTTTGAGGGCAGATTTGGTCACGATGTGGATTTTCGTTTTCTCGATTTAGCGACGAATCGGTCGAGAGACCTTTTGCCTTGGATCAGATTTGTCGCCTAATTGGGATACATTTAGACATATACGATGGATTATAATAGACATATGTATGGAGTTTGCATGTCCCAATCAAATTCCAGATATTTGTGACACCAAAAAAAAGTGCCCATAAGATTTTGTCATGGAAAGAAATGTAAGAGAATTAAATAAAATGAATCAATGAACTTTAGTCTCATCAAAGATTTTTGTTCTGATCAATTAAAACAATGTTTGGGGGAAAAAATTAATTCTTTTCTAGAAAAGAAGATTCTTTTTTCTGGGGGGGTGGGGCCAGTGGGGATCACAAATTTCTAGAAAAGTAAGATTTTAAGATGTCTAGAAATGGCATTTCTTCCATGGACAGAGCATTTTGTTTTTGAGGGCGGGAAAATGCAACTTAATTTCTACAACATGTGATGAAAAAATATAGAATTAGAAATTCTTTGAGAAAGCATTTCCTTTTTTTCTTGAGAAAAATGACCAAAAAAAAATGTTATAGAGAACAGCATGTCTCTCTTGGGGGGATTTTAGTGTTTCTAGAAAAGCGGAAAAGTATGACTTTCAAAAACAAGTCTAGAAAAGCACATTTCTTCCTTCCAAAAAAAAAACAGGACGCTTTTCTTTAGGGAGGTGGGAAAACTGTGACCTAAAACATTTTTAATTAAATATAGCAAGGGGCATGTCACCACTTGTGAAAAAAGAAATGCAGCATAATATCTTGACATCCATATGACTTGAAAAATGTCTAGAAAAAACAGTTTTCTTGAAGAAAATTTTGAGAAAATGCTTCCATCCATTTTCCGATCCGCTTTATCCTCAGTAGGCTGGGGACACCCCGAACTGGTTGCCAGCCAATCGCAGGGCACACAGAGACGAACAACCATCCGCGCTCACACTCACACCCAGGGACAATTTGGAGTGTTCAATCAGCCTGCCACGCATGTTTTTGGAACGTGGGAGGAAAACGGAATACCCGGAGAAAACCCACGCAAGCCCGGGAGAACATGCAAACTCCACACAGGAAGGTCGGAGCTGGGATCGAACTCACGACCTCTGCACTGCTAACCACTCGACCACTGTGCCGGCCTCTAGAAAATGATGTCATCCAAAAATATCTTGGAAAATTGCATTTCTTTCTTAGGGGTTGGCGGGAGGGGGTTGGGGGGGTCTCTAAGAGAAACAACATAATTGATTGAGAAATATGATTACTTACTTTTTTTTTATCATTTGGAGATATAGCTTTTTTCCTGGATTTATTTTATTTATTTATTTATTTATTTATTTATTTATTTATTTATTTGTTTATGCAGTTTTGGAAAACTTGACCTCAAGATCCACAGTGGACAGAAAGTCTCCACACATCTCTGTTCACTAACCATCTTTTGGTCCGACAAATTGAAAAAGAAAAAACAAACCTCATGACGACCTTTGACCTCTCCTGAACCTGAAAAAAGAAATATTTTCAAGACGAGAACTCAAATTCAAACAACTGCGATTCATGGGGTTGCACAAGTGCGCACACCCTCCTGGGAGTGGTTTGTGATTGCGTGCCGACCGAACCAATCCACATTCAGCTCCTGTTCAACGGCAGCCCACACACACCTGCCGCCTTTTCATGTTTCACTTTAGCTCTTCGAGTCTGTGATCCATTTGATATTTGATCTGATCCTTTCATCCGCTTTATTTATTATTGATTTCAATACTTCATAACCGCCAACAAGTTTTCTATTTGTCATAGTCTTCTTGTAGATACGACACTCATATTGGACCTGCCCCCCCCACGCCTCTCCTCCCAACTAATTTTAAAGCTTTAGTGTATTCAGCCATCATCTCTCAAAGAGGACAAAAAAAAATTCAAAAATCAGAATTCACAAATAACGTGTAAGGATCTTAGGGATAATGTTGAAAATATGGACTGCACAGAGTGTTTCCCGTGTGAAAAGCTCAACCTGCCAGTCAGCTTCACGCTGTCACTTTCGCTCACGCTCAAGTGTGACCCACTTTAAACAAGTCGCGGCTGCCACTTTTTTTTTTTTGCTGCTTTGTTTGCGCCACCATTTTACAGCAAAAAACAGAAAAAAACTAAACACACGCACCTCGACTAACTCCTCAGAAAAATCATTGACATCTAATATTTCATATTTTTAAGGCGTCTGCCTTAACGGATGAGCAGGTCTCGACGCCGCCACATGAATTCTGTTTGGCTCGCAGGCTGTTATCAAGCGCACGCGCACGAAGACACCCACACACACACACATTTACACAGACGCCCCTTCTCCATCCACCCGCGGATTGCAATAAATAAATCATAACGGCGCAGAAGTCATGCATATGAGCTGCCGCAGGATCTGCGCCACGCAAAATGGCCAAATTTGCGCGTCTTCATTTGGAAAAGTGATCTCCATGAGAAATCGTCGCATTCCTATCGTTCCAGCTACATTTTGTTTTCGTCCACGTTTCAAAGAGCAAACAATACTGCGTGCCGATGTAATTTTTTTTTTGTGCACTACATGTCTCAAACAAAATGCAAATTACGTCAACAAGTGGCGTGTGTTTGTGTGTGTGTGTGTGTGTGTGTGTGTGTGTGTGTGTGTGTGTGTGTGCATACACGCATTCGTGCATATATAAGGTGACAAACCTGTGGTTTGCGGGCCATACGTGCACATAAATCAATTCCTTCACACAGTTGTAATAAAATAAGTACCTAACCCATCAAAGGAATGCTGAATGATCAATTGGATTTTTTTGTGCCATCAAGTAATATAATAATAATAATACAACTATAATAATAATAATTATTATTATTATTATTATTATTATTATTATTATTATTATTATTATTATTATTATTATTATTATTATTAAGAGGCTGGAAATCCCAATTAAGTTTTTTTTTTATCTAAATTGGAGTTGCCCCTGCAGCTAAATCTGATACACTGTACAGTTCTTAAAACTAAAACATCAAAGTTGCAAAATGATAGCTCATTTATCTACTAAACATGTTTGTTTTCGTGAATTTGCAAATTATGTTCCTGTAAAAAAAAATGATAATAATAAAAAGCGTTACAAATGTGTTGGCAAGTGACCATAGATCCTCCCCATCAAAAATGCCAAAGGAACTGATGTGCTAAAATGATGAAGCTGACCATTTGTGCACTAAAGTTGAAATATGTTGACTTCTTATCGGGCTGATGAATGGCAACATGCAAATGTTGTCATGATGGGGGAGGAAAAAAACGTATCCTGCCAGATGAAAACCTGCAGGTGCACACATATATCAGAGCCCTAAAACCAACCAAAAATGATGACGTTGTCAAATTGAGGTTCAAAATTGAAAGATACTGTACATATTTTCACGAGTTCGCAATGCAAATGACGTCATTGCAACTGTGCAAAAAAAAAAAAAACATGCGTGAGGCCATATCGGGCCGCACATCCGCTCCACCATACCATTCAAAAAACCCCGATGAAACTTCAAAGGCTTGCTATCGTGTAGAATAATCACAACGGCAACAGTTAACGTCGGATGCAGTTTAACACGGGACTCAAAGTAGTCCCCGATGGGAGGGAGTGGGGGGGGGGGGGGGGTACAAGGGGCTCCCCGTGCAACCCTGCTGGCTTTTGGAGAATTTGTCGCTTTTTTTTTTTTTTTTCTTTGTGTGTCGCGCTGAGAGGTGCAGAAATGCGCAAATGCGCTCCGGTTGTGTGAGCAGCTGCCAGGCCACATTTCCAATGCCGGCGCGTTGCCGTTCCCGAGCGCGTGCACGCGCAGTCACTGCAACCCCTCGCATCCGTGTTATGTTAGCCACCCCGTTAGCGAGTGAGTTTTCCACTTTTGATTGATTGTTTTTTTTCCTTTCCAATCTAAAAAGGCTTGTTTTTTAGTCTCGGGGCCCCAAAAAAAGGGAGAGTTGTACGTTTGCATGACGTCTTTATTCATTCCGTTCGTCTCCATCTAATAATAAACTTTGAACTGTTTATTTGCTAATGTTAAGTGGGTTTTGTACAAAAAGACAAAGAAAAAACGGACAATCAGACGCGAGCAGTCCACGTGTTCCCGAGTCATTTGTCTCCTTTTCCCCGCGCGTGGATTTGAATGACTTTCGTGTTTTCAGTTTGTTTGTTTGTTTGTTTGGTTTTTCTGCGTCCCTACCGCGCGTGCGACGGGCTCGACAGGGGGTTCAGTGCCGGCTGCCCCCCCGGTCCGAGGCCGTGGATGAGCACGCGGGGCACCAGCGGCCTCTGGATGCCCGCGGCCGCCGCCGCCGCCGCCGCCGCGGCCGCCGGGTGCGTGTGCGGCGGGTGCGGCGCGGAAGGAGTCCGGTACATGCTGCTGTACATGGCTGCCGCCGCGGCCGCCGCCGCCGTGCTGCCGTCCACCGAGCCCAGCAAGCTCGGGTGGTAGAAGTAGGGCGACGGGAACATCCGCTGCAGGGCCGAGTAGTTGCCAGCCTCGGCCAGCAGCTCCAAGCCCACCGCCGTCTGGCGCTTCCACTTGGTCCTGTGGGCCCAAACGCAACATGAGGCCAAGCGCAAATCAACATCATAAATGATAACGATACAACAAATTGAACTTGAAAAAGAAAAAAAATCACACATACTCTTCGGCATATGGATATCGAAATACGGCCCATATATGGGCATACGTGTTGCAATTTGATTTTTTTTTGTCTTTTAATCTGCGTGATGAATGGGGGGGAGGCGTGTTTACTCAAAAAAGCTCTCAACATCAGGTGGAGATAACTTCCGGCAATCCATTCCACCATGCGATTAGGTCATTTTGACCCCCAAAAAAAAAAAAGAAATAAAAAATATTGATGATGGGTTACTGATAATAAAGGGGAAACATTATTTAATTAGTGTCACTTTCATACAAATGAAAAGTTGCCAAATACGTCCTGCATGCGAGCCATATATGGGCATGCACCGTAAAATTGGATAGACCATGGATAGAATCAAATATTTTTGTTTTGCAAAGAAAAATGCAAAATGAATTGTGTGGGGAAAATAGTTGATTTTAATACATAAATGGAGAAAAAAAAGCTTCAAAATCAGCTGGAACCAACTTCCAGCATGCGGGTCAAATGTGGGCAGAAATCCAGTGCGCTGTGCAATTCAATCATTTTTATGTTTTTTTAAACTAATATTCATGACGTATTGTCAGTGGTAATGGGCATAAAATGCTTATTGTTGTTTTGGAAAAGTTCCTAAATCACTGGTGGCTCACTTTCGGTGTTCGGGCCATATATGGGCATGTACATAATCGATTGTGAAATTTACATAAACATATGATTAAAAAAGGTTTTTGTGTCCAGAGTAAAATGTGCGTGGCAGGGATCATTAATTTCATTTCACATGGTGGGAGGGACTTCAAAATCAAGTGTGTCCAAACAAGTGCAAACACATGGCCCATGTGGGATTTGGGCTTTGTGCGGGGAGGGGGGCGTTTTCTTTTTCAGTGCTCATGATGGATTTTTTTTTTAATGCTGATGTCATTTTCTTGATAATAAAAGCTAAATCAGTGGAAGTCAACATCTTGGATGTGGGCCATATATGGGCATGCAACTGATCGACCGTGGGAATGAACTTTTTTAGGGAGGGGCGGGGGGGGGGGTTGTTTGTCTTTTTTTCTGTACGATGAATTGGGGGAGATGCTTTCATTGTCATTTTCAGTGAAAAAAATGTCAATCATTCGTGGCCAACCTGTGTATGTGTGTGTGTGTGTGTGTGTGTGTGTGTGTGTGTAGGGTGGGGGGGCGTCATATTTGGGCATACATCCTGTCCACCTGTATTTTTTTTTATTGTGCACAATGAATTGGGAAAAAAAAAAGTTTGTTATTATTTCCACGTCCCCCTCCAAAAAAGCTGCAATCACGGGTGGTCAACTTTCGGACGTGGGTCATATATATAATATCCAGTCCAACGTGCAAGCACCCCCCGCCCCCAAACCTCGAAATATTTATGTAATAATGATTGATAATTATGGCTATAATCATAGAGATAATTATAAAAATGCGGTGTTCTGAAAAAAACCGCTTGCGTGGCCAATTTCCGGTTTCCAGTGGGAAAACCAACCAGGCATAAAAACACATTTTGCCTTCTTGAGGAAATCATGAAAACGCTCACAATATTAAAAACAACGTCAAAAAAATGGAGCGTGAGATTGAAAAAGAACCCCTTGAACGAAGCTGCGCCACGGATGAAATCCAGATTTGCATTTTCAGCTGCATGCGGTGGATCGTTTTGTTCTGCAAATCAACGATTCCGTCTCACAAGAAGCGTTGATGGCCAATTATAAAAATAAGAACTCATCATGTCATCATAGTAGCAGAAGGAACGACACCCGGCATGCCGATGATTTTGTTGTCTCGAATTTGCACGATACAAGCCACGTTTCTGCCACCGGTAACTTAATTGTTCATTCATCACCGCAATTTGGGGAATCGTGCATGTGGGCAAGCCGTAAATTCAAGTGAGAAGAGCGAGAAGGAAACGATCAATCTTTGAAAGCCTGTGTGTGGGGGTAGCTACGGAATATCTTCCACTCTGCATAACAATAACGGACATTCGAATGAATCGTCTCGTCTTGTGAAAAAAAAAGAGCCACAAACAGATTGAAAGCTTCTTCCCCACAATCAATCACTGGGCATCAACAATCGTCCGAACTTTCCCGTCTTGTCGCCAAAACAAATTTAGTGCAGAGAAGAAGAAAAATTCAATCATTTTTTGGGGGGTGACATTCAAGCACCCCCACCCCCCCACCCCCCACGCCGCGCGCGTTGGCGTACCGTCTGTTCTGGTACCAGGTCTTGACCTGCGTGTCGGTGAGGTTGAGGGCGGCCGCCAGGTCCATGCGGTCCTGCACGCTCAGGTACTTCTGTCGCTCGAAGCTGCGCTCCAGCTGGTTGAGCTGGTGGTCGGTGAAGGCCGTGCGCGCCTTGCGGGGCTTCTTGGTGCGCGCCGGCGGGCTGTCGCGGCTGCTCGAGATCTCGCGCTCGCCCTCCTCCTTGCTCCCTGCACGCACGCCGACCACAACATCAGCGGCAGGCCATGAAAACTTCTGTCTGGGGCGGGGTTTCAGCCTCCAAGAGGGGGGGACCGTGCAGTCGGGATTTCTATCACTCGAAGCGGGGGTAAAAAATGTGTGGAGCCCTAAAATGGTTTCTGTAGTCCAAAAATAGAACTTGTGGTCTTGAAAATATTACCCTTTACGTTCAACATAAAGCACGTTTTCCGAATCGTTTTTTTTTCTCTCTCGGAAATACATCCTTCTTTGAAAATGTACCAACGCGTTGCTTGATAATATTTTCTTCCTGCGAATATTCAATCTTGCTTTTTTCCTTGAAATCTTCATTTTGTTTTTAGAATTATACAAGACATTTTTCTTGAATAGAGCTTTTTTCCGAAGTGGCCGATATATTTCCGTTATTTTTTTTTTTTGCCTTTTCTTCCTTCAAATATATTTTTCCTTACATTAACTGTTTTTAAATTTACAATAAATTTTCTTGTGAATCACGCGGTTTTTAGATGAAACTATCCATTGTTTCCTGTATTTGTATAGTTTACATGTACTGTATTTATTTTTCTTTTAAAACATCCATTTCTTTCTTGTAAAATAAACATTTTTCCTCTCGGAAGGTAGGACTCGTCTTTTTTTGTTGGGCCGTTAAACATGCAAGAACGAAGAAGCCCTTTTAAATCCAATCTCAAACGTCTTTTGACACTCGTCACAATCCAATTTGTGGTGCGTGCATGGCGATTCTTTTCACTGACTTTTAACAATTTTCATTCACATTACGTTAAAATATTTACAGCCCAAAAAAAGAGAAACAGATATCATCGGTCACATTTTTTAAACAGCGTTGTTTCATGTTCAAGTTAGTCGAAAATATTCGCGACATTGCGCGCGTGCTTGTGTTGAAACGAAAAGTCCAGTTGCCTGCCTGCCACTTTTTCCGCGACCCCCCCCCCCAATCAAATCACCTGCGTCAACTTATAAATGAACTTGAGCTGAGGCGCGTGTTGTTGTAAAAATCAATATGTCAATGTATTTGTAGCCCCCCGCCCCACGTTACCCCCCAACACCCTTTTCTCCTCCTGCCTGGAGGAGTAACAATCATCTCTCTAATTGAGCCACCAGGGAGGCTCCGCGCACAGCTTCTTCCTTCTCCCATGCATGCACCAGCAACCCCCCCCCCCCCCCCCTTACACAGCCACAGCCAGCACCAACACCACCCCCGGCCCTCCTCCCCAGCATCCGCATCCTCCCTGCGAGCATCCGTACCGTTGCACTTGACGTCGCCGTGCAGCATCATCTCCTCCCGGCGCTCCATCTTGCCGCCCCGGCCCTCGTCCTGGAGCTCCAGCTTGGGCCGGAAGCCGTCCGCGGCCGAGGCGCTTTCGGCGGCCTTACTGGGCGACATGGACACGCTGGTGCTGTAAGGCGCGCAGGCGGCCAGCGGCTTGCCGTCACCCAGGATGTCCTTGATGAGGAACGACGAGGTGGCGCTCCGCGGGCCGCTGCACCCCGCGCCGGCCGCCGGGAGGAGCAAGTGGTGGTGCGGCGGCGGCGGCGGCGCAGAAGGAGGCTGCGACGACGGCGACTGCGGCGGCGGCGGCCCGTGGTGCTGGTGCTGGTTGTGATGGTGTTGTTGGTGGTGATGGTGGTGGTGGTGATGGTGGTGGTGGAGGAGGAGGTTGGCGTCGGGGTCCGACGGGTGCTCCGCGGTGACGGAGAGCGGCGAGGAGGGCGCCGTGCCGGCCACCGTGTCGGCGTCCGAGCAGGACGGTGGCGGCGACGGCGTGGCCCGCCCGCCCGCCAGGATGGTGTCGATGCCGAAGCTGGAGCCGCTCGATGCCTCCATTTTAGCGGGAGGGGGTCGTCATTACAGCCCGGGCGCGCCTCTCCCCGCAGCACCCCGAAAAGTTGTCACGCCGGCGCAAAAAATAATGATGATAATTAAAAATTAAAAATAAAAAAGGAAAAAAGGGAGAAAAGGGAAATAAGTCCACAATCCAGCAGGTGAACTTCCACAGCATCCACGCATAGGTCGGCCCCCCACCCCACACCCAATTCTTCTTCTTCTTTGGCTTTTTTTGTTGTTGTTTTTTTTTATTGAAGTTGCGTGAAAGTTGCGCGTCAAAGCGCTGGCGTGCTCCGTCCGGCTGCCGCATCACACTCCGCACTCGCTCGAACCTTTTGCCACTCATCGCCGCACTCGCGCGCTACAATGACTTCCTCAAGTGACGTCACGGCCAAGCCTCGTGTGGGGGGTGCGATTAATATTTTCTCCTTTCTAATAAACACGGCAACACTGCTTGTCTCTTCGTAGCACTCCAAAAAAGAAAGAACCACCTCCTCCCCCTCCTCCTCCACCTTCTGCTGCTGCTTCTTTTCATCCACCTGCTCCTCCCTCCCCATTGGCTGACGCCCAGAGCCCGCGGCCCAATCAGCACGCAGCTTCTTGAAGCCGATTCTCAATGCCGAGGCTGAGAAATGAAGCTTTTTTTCCCCCTCCTCTCTGCAGGCCTCAGCGGCGAGCTTTTATTTTCTAAACACTCAAAGAAAATAGGACTTTTTGTCTTTTTTCCCTGTCTTAGAAAAAACCGAGATTTAATTCCAATGTCGTGGTAGGAACACGTTTGCCCCCCCTCCCCTTCATTTTTTTCCCCTTGAAGAACATAGTCTCTTTTGTGTGTGCGTGTGTGCGTGCGCAGGAGCGACGGCGTTAATGAAGTTTGTCATTTTTATAATTAGTCGAGTCATTTTGGGCCGCTAATGAGCGCGCGAGATCAGCTGACAAGCACTTTGGTTCATTTGCACACAATGTTTTTACAATTTACTATTCATTGGTATCCTGCGGCAATATTCATTTTGAATGACTTTTATATTCCTTCAGTGTCGGACTAGACGTCAAATGCAGTTTATTATAAATGAACATCTTGTTTATTTGATGCATGTGTCTCCACACTGTAATGGAATTCGTAAAAACGAATACAAACAAATGTGTGTGTTGTTAAAGCTTATTTCCCTTAAATCGATGAGGTTTTCCAAGTCATCCGTTCTAGACAATATATCGTTTCTTAACATTTATCAACGTTAAAATGCCGTCCGTCCTGTCGGGTAATCCGTAAAAATGATCGTTTCATCCCGAGGAAAGATGCCTTTGTAGTTATTCAAATAAACGCATCTGATCGGACAATCCGTCGGTTAAAAATGAACGAGGACTTGAAAAATAAATAGAAGGAACACGCGATTAAAAATGATGAATTAAAAAAAGAACTACTTAATGAATAAGGAGGTGTTGTATTATTAAGATGTTGGGGGGAAAAAATGAGAACGGAGGGAATGACGAGTCAACCCAAGGTGCTGTGACGCTTTTTGCCACACGGGGGCGACAAAGCGAAGCAAAAAGCGTTTTGAATTGCAACAAATCTGATGAGTGAAATTATACATTTAAAAAAGCACCAAGAAAAAATGACACTACTATTAGAAAGAAAATGGTAAACGAGTACAGAAATGCAATTACAGATCATCCGACCGTGTGTTTTGATGACCATTATGTTGACAATGATGATGATTTTTTTTTTTTTTTAAATTTATGTGCATGTCGTGGCCCAGCGGCAGCACGTTGCTGCTGCAGCGGGAAAGGCGTAAAAACTGTCACCTCACACCGTTGGCGACCTTCAGAGCACAGCAGCATCTGCGTCATTTAGCCTGTCAATCAAGATTCGGAAGGGTGGGGGCATGAGGGAGGCGGAGGCTCCAATTTGTTAAATGACAAGGAAAAAAACCCCAAACTGGTTATTATTGCAACATGATACAAAAGAGCCGTCTAAAGGTCGTCCATCGCAGCAATGAACAAGACCGAAGTCAATCAGGATTCAATCCGTTTTTTAAAAGAACAAAACCTGAATGCAAACATTTCGTGTGATTTTATGTTGCATGCTGGGTTACGGTGATTAATAAATGCTTCAATCACCGCAGTTATTGCAAAGACACAATTCAAGCACACTTTAAATTAGTCGCAATATTTTGGTTCATTTATTTGGTATCTGTTATTCCCAACTCTTATAGCACTGCTTCAAATGGAATGGCTAAAGAGTGTTGTGTCTCGTGCAGTTGGACTCGGCTGTTGCACTCACGATGGTAGACTGCACGATTCTGTTGCCCCGTTTGCAGGACCAGGAGGGCATGAGTAGCAACGCTCCATAGGTGTTATAGGGGTTTTTCATATACAGTATACCAGACAGAACGTTTTCTGTGAGCCTTATTTTGTTCTGAGTCGCTCTCCGCCCCGCTGTCATATGGTATTCCACAGGGTTCAATTTCGGGGCCGCTGCTGTTTTCATTTTAATTGCTGCCCATTGGTTTCGTGGTATTTTCTTTCACTGCTCTGGGGCTGTCATCCGCACTTTACTTTGGAGTCTGCCAGTCCTTTCTCAAGCGTCGCCAGTTGGTCCATATCGCTGCTGCTCGCCTCCAAAGTGGAACGTGTAAGAGGGAGCGCACAAGTTCGCACAAAGTTCTGGCCTTCCTTCACTGGCTTATTTATTTTCAACTCCTTAAATGGTCTTGCCCCAGTTTACCTCTCTGAGCTCCTCCACCCTTACGCACCTGTCAACTGTCTGGTCTGGAGACCTGAGGCACCTCAGGTCTCCAGACCAGACACTTCTGGAGGCACCGAGGACTAAGCGGAGCATCAGAGTGGCTCCAGCTCTTTCCGTTGCCGGTGGCTCTCTTTGGAATGACCCCCCTCTAAAACGTTAGGCACGCCCGCTCGATGTGCGTTTTAAAAACTTATCTTAATGCATATTTTTATTCTTTGGCTTTTGACTCACCATGAGACTCAACATGTTATTATTATTATGTTATTCATGTCATATTTTTGTGTGTAATATTTTTACTTGTCGCTGAAGCTGCATTTGAAGTGCTCTATAAATAAATTAAAGTTGAGAGTTGATATCGATGGTACCGCTCAGTGACATGTCTGAAGAGGACGTTTTGCAGTCGCGTATATTTTGTGTATTATTTCCAACCTCTAATGAATGGTGTCACTCACCGGCATGTGACATTCGCAAGTGACGTGAAGTGCAGGTGAGTTGAGTTTCGAACATGATGAAGGCGGAAGTGACGTTCCCAACGTGGCAAATAATTTCGACATGACGAGCGCATTGATCGGCGCGTGCTCCCAATGTGGTCCTGACAAGCTGACTGTGTGCGCGCGTGTGTCTGAAGGGGGGAGAGAGGTGGGGGTGATCGGGGGGGCGGGGAGGGGTTGTACAATCCCATCATTACCAAATCTGTCAATCAAGTGCTGCTCACCGCCTTCCGCCAGCAGCTTTCCCGACTGATTGATCCGTGCTGATGGCATTGCACAAATAATTACCGCCACGCTCCTGACGCGCGCGTTCACGCTTCGCCAAGGTAATCGGAAAAGGGGCGACCGAAGGGAGCGGTGAGTGTGCCATTTCGCATTACCCCGAAAGGGCCGACTGTGGGGCCATGCGTCACTTCCTGTCATACAGCAAGCTATAAACTTTAAAACAAAAATGATTGATATTTATGGCAACATTGGAAGTTAGCACAATAAAGCAAGCAAATGGTTTGCTCCGAGACAATTTGGTGAATTATTTTAACTTGTATTTGGATTGGATAAACTTTATTGTCAAATGTACTGTATGTGTAACATACAGCACAGATGAAATTTCTTCCCTCTCAACATGAAACAAGAGGAGCCGCTGCGGGTGTCCGCGCCGCCATCAAAAGAAAAGTTAACCAAAAAAAAAGACAAAATACAAAACAACACATGAGACACAGACAATCGTGCACTCTTAACCACTTTCCTGCATACACTTTGTCTGAAGCAGTTATAGATGAAAGAGGAGCGAATCAAAGTGTCCTTTTCACCAGTGGATCAGAGACGTCATGCTCAAAATGTGCACACGTCTGCTACAAGCTAAACTTGAAAGCAACAAGAAGCTGTAGCATCCATTAACGAAAAAGAGATTGACTCTCTTCTCCTGTCCCATGTAATCCGCTTCAACTCCAAGCCGCGACTCCCAGTTCCACATACGCTACAGCGCTCTGCGCTGACGCTCCCTTCTTCTCATCGTCGGCTCCTCAATCCATGCATCCATCCAGCATGTATCTTTAAGTTGGGGGAACAATACAAGGGACAATTGGTTCTGTAAACTCGTATTTCTTTGTTGTGAAACACAGGGGAGCCAAGCCTAAGCTTCAAATATTTTTGAATTGGTCAACTTTTTACCGAATTTTTTTGCCGTGAAATTTTGAGTTCACTCGATTTAAAAAAAAAAAAACAATTGTCATGAGAAAAATTTGCTGGTGAAAGTCACTTCACTTGTTCCATGCGATGTATCAGCAAATTTTTAAAAATAGAATACTTAAAAATACATTTTTAATCTATGAAAAAAACCACTTGTATACGGGAAGTATTCACAAAGCTTCAATTTGTTCACATTTTGTTCATGTTGCAGCAAATGAATTATTTATTTTCCCGAAAACACACACGACAACCATACGGACATGTAAAGAGTCTTTATTTTCATGTTGCCAATTTTTTAAAATGACAAAAATCAAAGGAAAACAGTGCTTCACTTTTTCCACAATGTATGCTGCAGCCAAAATGTAGACGGGCCTAACGAAGAGCATCTACATAGCGGTGGTAACATTTTATGGACCGGATAATCTTGATCAATCCAAGATGGCAGACAGTGCGCCAGTGTGTTCAGTTGAGTTGAGTTGAGATAATGTAAAGAAAATAACAGTCACATATTCTTTTTCCTCTGTGAAGAACGGCTAACCTAAGGAGGTGTGACTGGCTCCATGTATATCTTTGTGTCGCACTGCCCCCGAGGTCAAGTGTGAGCGCACCTGAAATAGTCAGATAAGAGCTTTGGCGTGGCAAGACTTTGGTCCACATTGCACACCTCTGCTTCTCCGTTAATGACCCCCATCGACAAGCCAGGCAACGTTGCGTTTTTTTTTTTTCCCCACCCGCAAGCCGATGCACAACACAAGGTGAACTCCGGCGCTTGCGAGGAAGCGAGCGATGATTAAATGATCAAACGGCCGACGTGTCACCGCCAGGCGCTCGTCTTCGCCACGAGTGGGTGAGGAGAGAAGAAGAAGGAGGGGTGGGGGTGGGGAGTTGGGGACGTGGGGGGATTTCAAGCGCGAGTAATTACAGCCGCCATGTCAGCTTGACATTAATGCAGCCAGCAGAGAGCGCCTAATTGGCCTCGGAGGAGCCCAGAGTGAACCAGAAAATATATTAACATTTTAAAAAAGCATATTTTGCCTAATCCGCTCACTTTCCAACAATATTTGAAGACCCCCAAAAACGCCCCCGGGCGGGAGAATTTAAATGAGCGATTTTGTTTTTGAAGGAAACGGCCAATGAGACAGAAAAGAGACTAAAAGGAGGGTGCATGGTGAAGGGGGGGGGGGGGGATCATTAGAGAGGCTGACAGGCTGGCTGGCTGCTGACTGGCTGCCCTGTCACCACGCACCACCACATGAAAAGAGCCATAAACGTGCAGCCACAAGTCAAAGCCTATTATCTGCACGTTCAAATGATGCAAAGGCTGAGGGAGGGGTGTGGGGGGGGGGGCAGGCCCGTGTATGCTGTAGGGGAGAAATTGGCCAGATGGAAGATCTTGTAACCACTTAGCAAACGCACAACAAACGTCTGCCCCGCCCCCTCCCGCCCCCCCATCCCCAAAATCATAACAAAATTAATAAGAATGCATTGTCATGTGTGTTCTGTAGATGGTTCCCCAAAATGCGCACGCAACTCAATCCGCTGTTGTGCATCACAGCCACTTGAATTATTTTCCAGAGTCACAAAAATGCCAATGGAGCAGTTTTTGACACCAGTTTTGTGTTGAATTGTCAAATAGGTCGTCATGATCGGACAATAATGACAACAGTGGTCAAAAGCAAATTTTAATCAGAGATGGCTTGATATGTGCTCAAACGTCTCTGACAGTGATTTCAATTTTTTTTTCCTAGCGCGTTACATTTTTGAGAGATTTTCATTTTTTTTTGTTTTGATGTTAGACCCATGAAAGATTGCGCAATACAGATTTTACCATGCGTTGCAATTTAAAGCGATGGAGTTTCAGGGGGGGAAAAAAATCCAGCATGAAAAATAAAAAATGGTGAATGGAATTTAGTCACTTTTATTTATTTTGTCAAGTGGTTGCACAAAATAAAATAATCCAAATCCAGATACATTTTTTCAGTAGATATATAGTCTAATTCTTATTATTTTTATGAAAACCTGACGTGTTTGAGAAAAACAGGCAGATTCCGAATCATCTAAAAAAAAATCCTCAGGAAAAGTTTACTTGCATCTCTGATGAAAAAAAATGGTAAAACCTTGATGATTTGGCAATTTCTCCAATGTGAGACAAATACAAATTTTCTTATCTTATCTTTCCTTATGACCAGTTCCATTAAATCAAGCAGCGCCTTGAAAAATGCGATTGGAAATTGTCACAACTTCATTTTTTTTCCCTCTCTCAAAATCTTTTCAATTCTAATGGTATTTTGACTGACCTTTCAGGACCCACAAAATATTGTGGTCTGTGACAACCTTGCAAGAGAAACTGGACTACGATTGGCCGGTGTTAAAATGCAGGGATGGCAAAGATCATGTTTTTGTTCTCACTTCTCACCGCCATCTTCTCAATCCTTTCTGTGTCTTTCCACGCCGGAGGTGCTCGCCCCGCCCCGCCCCTCCACTCCCTTCTCGCCGTCTCGTGTCCGCCGGCCTCCTCCCTCGCACCCCCTCCTCATCTCAAGTTCTGTTTTCTAAAAAGGGCAAAAAGCTCTCCCGGCCGAGCCGTTTTGGCACCGGCGGGGGTCTCGGCTGCCCTCGTCAGCGCGGAACGCCGCTAACGCTTCGTGACTGCGCTCGTCTCTTGTCGCATCACCGGAGCATGTGCCCAAAGCCATACCCGGATAACGTCTTGAAACCATTTGCTGTACTTAGAAACATGGGTGTTTGGAAATTTCATCCTTTGAACTCACTCAGTAACAAGAAGTTTGGTCGGCACGTTTGTCATGAGTGGACCCACAAAAACGTCTGCCTGTTGAGGCACGCGAAGTCTGACATTTTGGTTCAAAGCTGACCCTCATTTTGTCCACCTTTTGAGATTTTGTCTGGAAAAACCTCGACATGAGAATGATGCTAAATTTGATTCAGTCGTTTCATGGGGGTGAGGCACAGTAGCAAAGTTTGCTGACACGAGTAGTAGCTTCTGAAGTTTTCCAAAATTCAGCCCTGGGAGCCGGTTTCACTCAGCAACATGAAATTTGGTCGGTGCTTCTATGATGAGTAGACCCACAAAAAAGTCTCGTGTGGCCATACTGCTGCTTTTGTTTGAAGTGACAGTATTTGTCATTTAGCCCGTTTCTAGGTGACCTGAAAGAGATTTTCTGTGATCGCCAACCAAATTTTCTCCGAATGAAACAATTTCAAAGTCACCCAAAAAAATTCCACAACTGAACACAAAACCATCACCGCCTCACTTGGAGCTAAACACCAGGCAATGATTTTCCATCTCGACTTAGAGACAGGGACACCGTTAAAATTTTTTTTTTTTAATTGTCGACCGTTTCTCCGCCTCTAAACGCCATCCATTTTGTTTTTGCGGAGAATAAACGAGGTGACCCTGCCGGCAAACAGCTTTGGCCTTCGACTCGAAATCCCCGCCCGACCGGGAGCGCATCATCATCCGCCGATATCCCCGCTTCCCACATATAGCAAACACGGCCCCCCGCCCGGGAATCCCGTCTGGGAACCATTTCTCTCCATCCGTTTCAAGGACTGTAAACAACGGCGGCCAAGGAGATTCTCTTCGGCTCAATTACGCCGCTGCCCCGCGGCCTCCCGTGGCCTTGAGAGATGGCGTCTATAATTAGACGAGGCCAGACGTTATTGATGACCCCTCCCTGGCGTTAGCATTAGCATTTGCGTCGGGGAGGGGTGCCGGGCGGAGGGCTTCCGGACCCTCGCGGCGTGACGGGCGGACGCCGGGCTGTTGGGCCCGCTCATCAATACAAGCGGCTCTTTTGTCGGTAATTTGCAATAAGTGTCGGCGCCGCATCTTTAGGGACGTGGAAATCATTAGCGGCTGAGGCCCCGCTCGGCCTCTAATTGGAAGCGTTGGGCCTTATCAGACCGAGTTTTTCCGAGACCTTTGACAGGCACCGATTCCAAAATCATTGCGGGCTTGTCAATTTAAGAGGCCGTTAAAGGGCTTATTTTAATTTTAATTGGAACTTCCTGCTTCATGCGCCAGATTAGAAATGAGCTGTGGGGCGGGTCAAATTGACAGCTAGTCTGACCGAGTCCACTCGGCCTCCTCGGGACTTCATCATCAACATCGGATTGTGAGTGGAAAATGTCCCAATTAAGTGTCGCTGCTTAAGTTGCTTGTCGAGCTTGTGCACGCGGAAGGACGTCGATCACCTGCGCTAAAGCGAGCGGCTTTCGTTTTTGGTTTTTTTTTTTCTCTTACAAATGCCGTCACCATGAATGCAGCGTTGCCGGATTTAATGAGGACAGACAGGCTGAGAGATGCTGGAATTCTCATCATTTTAAATGTTTACAAAATGTCAAACTAAATTCAAGTGAAAGAGGACAAACAAAGTTGATTGAAACATACAAAGTTTGAAACAAATTTACAAAAAGATTAAAAAATAATAATAATAATATTCACAAAATAGAAGAAAATTACAAATACTATTTAAATACAAAATATTACATATGTTTTCAAATAAAATTACCCAAGTTTAAGGAAACTTACAAAGATGGAAATAATTTAAACCAAAATGAGAACCAGACTTTGAAAATGAAAACAAAATTGCACAATTTCAAAAACCGTTAGAAAATAAAACTCAGTTTAAAAAAATATTACATTTAAAAATTATTTTAAACATTTAATGTGTTTTTTTGAAATAAATGAAAATAACTACAAACAAATAGAACCTTGTTCAATATTTAATTGAGAAATGTCAATACTCTTATAAAAAAATATTTTAAAAATGGACGAATATGAACCACAAAAAAATATATAGAAATACATTTAGTATAAAATTTAGTAATGCACACAAATGAAAAGAAATTTGCAAACTGGAAACAAACTCATACAACTGAAAATAAATCTACCAGGGGGAAATCTTCACCAAAGCACTGTCTCCTCCATGCTCACGTCGTTGACATCAGCTTCGCTGCAGGCCGTGACGGCTAACTGCACAAACGTGTCACAAGTGGAGCGGAACTCGTGTGAAAATCGGCCTCGCCCACACAAAAATCACATCTCCTTCCGCTAAATGGAGCCGTCACGTGCCATTAAAGCCTCGACTGGGCGTCCGTTCCACCATCCAGTCCAGCGCGCTAGCCGCTAACGGCGAGAGGGCTAATGGCCGTCTCATTAGGCGGCCAGGCCCCGACTGTGGGAGCCGGCGTTGACCGTGCCGGCTGTTCTTTCCGCGCTGTCGCAAAGCATACGAGCCCATTCTCTTGACCTCATTAGACGTCGATAAAGAAGCGAACGGCTCTTTGCTAAACATGGCGTCACGTGCTAAAAAGACCATTCCGGAACCGTCTGGTGTGCCGCTAAGAGTGGAGGATGAGTGAGGGGGGTGGGGGGGGGGGGTGTAGGGAATACGGGGGATGAACCCTGCCTCGCCGGGAGGGATCCTGACAAGCGGAGCGACGCAAAAGGCATGTTTAAGAGCAGCAGTCAGTGAAGAGAAAAAAGATTTATGCTTTTAATTAATGGCAATTAAACCGCGCCCGCTAGGCTGGCCCGTGGCGATTGTTCTGCGTGGAAGAAAGGAAGAAAGAAAGAAAGGAGGAGGGCGAGGCGCTGACGAGCATTTGAATGCGATAAGCTCCGCCAGGGGAGCTGACACTGCGGGCGTCAAACCTTCCGCTAAATCAATAACACAATTAAACTTTCATAAAGCACCCGCACGCCTTTGATACGTCAAACTCCTCCCTGAGCAGGAGAGCAAACAGACGCCCAGCCATCGCCCAGCAATCAAAGTCCATCCGAGACAATCAAAGACCCGTGGCAGGACAATCAAAGTTTCATCAGCGAGCGATCAAAGGGGCTCGTTAGCACGCGCCGCCGCCGCCGCTAATTACGGCGAATGAGCGGGACTCCGCCAACCGCCAGACGGATCTTCTTCATACGACACATCTGATCGACATTCACGACTCGGGTCCATATGGATTTTTTTTTTCCAGGCCAATTCCGATATTTGACAGAATAAACTTTGATTATGGATTTAGCAATTTGTTTCTCCTTACAACAGAGAGGAAAGCAACAACAACAACAAAAAATCAGCCAATTAATTTTTTTTATTGGCTTTCTAAAGTTAAATATACATCAAAGTGGATTTTTGACATCTAAAGTCGTTAATGGCGGTGAATGAGGCTCCATTGTAATTTTCTGTTCCCTATTTCTCAAAACAGCGATTACGACTCCAACGCTAATGCTAAAGTAACAAACAATCGTTTCCAATTTGTTCGTGTGGAGTCGTGATGAGCTCCATTTCCTGTTCACGTTTTGCTTCTTTATCAATTGGCAGTCATGGTAGTTTAGCAGTAAATATCCAGGTTAGGGATTGGGGGGTGCGTCCTGTGGAAATGCTACCCTATTGACAGCTGATTGGTACCAGCACCAAACACCAGCTGGAGCCCCTCCTCTGTCCATGTGTGCGTGCATGCGTTGTTTGCGTGTACTCTGAAGCTGCAATTCCCAGGGTGATGGACCCCCAACCCCCACCCCCACCCCTTTCCCTGCACCTGGCTGATCCCTGCCTGCTCCGCAAGCGAACGCTTCATCCTCGTAGGACACCTGGAGTGACCTCAAGGCCAACGAGAAAGCATCTTGAGGTCACTTGGCGATGCTCATTGGCTAGCCCCGCGCGAGCGGCAAGTTACATTGACGACATGAAAAAGCATTCGATCAGATTGAAGTGTAAAAATGCGTGCGACGGAATCGCGTTTAAATTGCAGCGAATTTTTCTCTACGACTTCACCCTGAACAACACTGGACCTTCTACAATTCCGTCTTCTAGATCTTCCACTGCAACTGCACTGTGAACTATAACCCGATCTACCACATCATCTGCCACATCTTCAATTCCAACTCACAAAACCTTGCGTCGCAAATGCTTTCATTTCGCCACCGATTCCGACAGCGCACATAATGAGCTCTTCATTCATAACCGCGGCAGGGTGGTGAGGTTAAAAACTCGCTGAATTGCTTCCGTATTAACAACGCGGTGAAGAGCCTAATTTTGCTGTGCTAGTTTAGTCGACACGCCGGACCCCCTGGAGGGACCGCGACGCTGAATTAATGCCAGCCGCCTTGACAAATGCACACTCACCAGTAAGGAATTATATTGAGGAATGGCTACACGCATGCAGAGCAAAACTATGAGACCCCCCCCCCCCCCCCACACACACACACACACCTTGATGCTAACGCTGTATGTCCAAGTGTGACTTCTCTGACTTTAGGGCAGTGGTGCTAATTAGCGTGTGGCTAACCTAGCGTCCCAGAAAGGTGACTCCGTTCCCACCTTGCCACCTTGAGCCAACACCCCCGCTGGCGATGACTGGGATGCCGTCGTGAAAATGTCTCTCAGTGCAGGCGAAACGTTGGCCTTTTCCCTCATGTAAATTCCTCTTGTGGCCGAAACGCTCCTCTGGTTACTGGAGCACGTTTATTTGTGTCTGGATGCTAATTGAAACATTTGAATAATCAGCGGAAATAGTGGTGACTCAATACGAGAAGACGCGCAATCTTAAACACAGAATTTAACCACCATGGATAACATGCTTTGACGACGACGACGACACCCTGAACAAATAAATGGAAAATACTGCATTCCAAAAATACATAACTTTTAATTGAAATATCCCAAATCACCAGTAGATGGCAGATATGTCTTAGTTGCACTTGCACCAGATCTTATATTGCCCTAATATATTTTATTTTTTGGGGCGTATTTGAAATGATATGTAGGACATGGTTCCTCATGAATAAAATAAATGTGATTTATTTTGTGTATAAAATGAGTTGTTGTACTCAACATCGGTTTCTCGCGCAGCAGTATTGTGCCATCCTTGAATAGTAATTTTTATGAAAGAGCCGTTTGCGTTGAAGAAAAAAAAATACCGTATATGTTCAGAAAAATTGTAATTGACTGCAAGGGATTTGTAACCCGACATTAAAACATTACAGTTTGATTAATGATTGTTAATTTGTCCCGTTACTTTTGCCTGCTTAAAAAGTGAGAAGCACCAACTGCATCAATTAACCCGCGACTACGAAGACGCTCAACTGCTGGTCAAGATATGAGTGGGTGGGGACCAAATGGAAGGGGGAAGCGAGACACGAGTGGCTGGGTGAGTTGATTGGCCGAGACAAGGGGCGGGGCTAACAAGAACAGGTCGAAACAAAAGAGCAAACAAACGGGACGGGTGACGTGAAGACAAAACCAAATACGACTCGAAACAACAACACCAACAAAATAATACCGACCCCATCGAGTACATTTTGAACAACTACCACACCCTCAACGAAACATTCTCTCTGTCCGTCCAAGTTTTGGGGGGTGTGGCCCCGCTGATTAGAAAAAAGACCCAAGCAGGAAGTTATTAGTTTACAGCAGGCAGAAATTAGGCCAAGGAGGGGTGGAGTGGGGGGGGGGGGGGTGGCCGTGTGTGTTGGGGGCTGTTCTGTGATGATGAATGAGCACATTTCCCCAAGCAAAAGCCTGACCTGGATAGCGCGCTCGCCTTCCTCCTCCTCTTGCCAAGTGGGCCGCCATTTTTCAGCAGCGACCCCCTCGCCGCCGCACCCCTACCCCCCTTTTCCCTACACCACCCCCAACCCTCCGTAATCCCTCTCACCCCGAGTTGGCGTAATTTGATCAAATAGCGAGCACCCTTCCCCGCCACTTATTGGCCAATTAAGTCAAGTTCTCACGCAGGGGGTCCAGCTGGCGGCGTGTTATCCCGGGATGAATTGATTGAAGCGGCGCGGCCTTCTTTAATGATGGAGGTGATAATACTTGTAATTCTTCTCAGTCATGGGGACGCAGCTGTTAGCGCCCTAATCCTTGTCCTGATACACTGAAGTAGAGGCGAGGCATTAATCTGCCTGCCTCCCCTCCCTCATTCGCAATATGCTGATCGGACATCTGTGTAGTGCCACATTGAAAGTGTAACGACATGGAGTAGGAAAAGGAAGATGAGCATGCCAAGATCACAACTTCTGGCATTCTGGGGGGAAAAAAAATGGCCCCCGCCCCAATAACTGGCGCCCCTGTGACAACTTAAGAAGGATAGAGATTCGGGGAGTGAAAAATCAATGAATACACGCATCGCTTTCAAAGGCGTGAATTAGCATTCCCAAAACGGGCTGGGGTGGGGTGGGGGGGGGCAGGGTTTGTAGCGGGGTGGCAGGGTAATCATCCCGCCCGCAGCCATCCACTCAAAAACATCAAATTACACTAATGAGCTCTAACTGCACAGAAATGGGAGGCAGAAACTGAGCGGTAAAGTCACACGCCAAACCGCGGCTTCAAACCTTACTTTGAAACCCCTGACCTCACTTGATGCCTTATTTTAAAACCTTAATGCTGTCTTAAAACCCTCATTGGAAACCCTCGTCCAGGTTTGACAGCCTAATTTGAATTCAAAGCCTATTTTCAATTCAAGGCCTGCCCTAGTTTAAAACCTGGAAACCTTAATTTGGAACACAAATGCAATCTTGAAAGCTGATTTAAGAACCCTAAGCTTGGCTTGAAACCTGATTTTAAAACACTCATCCTGATTTGAAACAAGCTTACTGCTACATAGTTGGTGACAAACTCACAAAAATGCTAACGCTATGCTATATAACGTGACGCCTTGTCACTGTCCATGGTGCTAGCAAGTTTCGAAGCTGCCCCAGAGAGGTTTCATCTCCATCTATTCCCAGAAACAAATCTAACTTGTTACGAGTGATGTGAACATGTAGCCACCCCCTTAAAACGACCCTGGCCCGCTCCCCAGACGGCGTGGGTGAAGTTGAAAGGTCAGCGTCGTCGTGTAGCAACCAGCTAATTAGCCCGTCTGCGTTGCGGCCGCAGACAAGAGCAGCGAAAGCTCCAGGGAGTCGGATCACCGTGTTCGGGGAGTGCCCCCTGCTCCTTTGCTCTTGTTTTAATTAATAATTAACAAACTAGCCTAGCACCCACTCATGTTAGCTTGTTAGCGCTAACCTTGTCTGTTTGGCTTCCGATTTATTAAACAGAAAACCGTGCGAGACCACTAACGACATACAACGCCAGCGGTGTCGCGATATTTGATCCAGTCGCACTGACAATGCAGTGCAAATAATTGCGTGATCAATATTCTGGAAGCAAATAATGGATGATGTCATGAGTGCTTGTGTATCAATACATAGGGTAAAATATAAAAATGTATATCTATGTATCCACTTTACGAGTGACAGAATTCAGCTGTTTGTGTAACGAGCGCAAGTATCTGCAGGCACATCATTTTCATCTCGAACGTTTCTCCACCTTTGCATGATGCTCTCAAATTGGCACCCCCCCACCCCCAAAAAAAGGTGTGACATTTCACACGTCCCGCCGCCGCTAACTAAGCTGTCAAGCGGATAAACTGCGCACCATCACGCCGCCAACGAGCCGCAAACGAGCTACAAGCCGTCTCGGCCAATCGGAAGCCGGCAATTAGCACAACTACCTGCCAAGCCACCAGTCACGCCAGGGGCCGAGTTGGACGTCTTTATTCTGCTCCACAATGACTCTGTTACGGTGGTGCGAGTGCGGAAAGTGGGGGTGACGAAGTGAGGTGTGGGAAGGGGGCGGGGGGGGGCTGACAGCGTCTGTCTAGAGGTCAACACCGGTGAAGAGGTTCCGGGACCCCCGCGACCCACAGGTCCAACTTGACAAGTCTATCTATAGAAGCACTGACACATAAAACGCTGACGGCTTGAAAGCTGGCGCTCACTTCCCTCAAAATCGTACCGCCACTTTTTCTTCATGGAAATATAAAGGGTATCGTTGAAGAACGATTTTGCATAATAATCACATTGGATATGGATTGTTTTATTCGCGAAAGGTCTCCAAATTACATTTTGCTTGTTGTTTGATGAGATGTGAGGTCATCAGCGTCTGACAGCTTCGGCCCGGTACACACGTGAGGACTTTTTGTCTGCAGAATGTCAAAGTTGTCAAGAAAATATTTTGGAGCATACTTCTTGTCATCTGGGGAGCTGACTTTTACTTCAATATCAATATCGGGTCGGACATGTTTTATTTACCGCCACTTCCTTGTTCATCTTTGATTGTTAATATTCCTTTGAGGTCACAGCTTAAAAAGTCAAATGAATCCGGAGTCGTCGTCTTTTCTCTCATGCATGAAGATTTTTGTTCGTAATTATTAAACACCTTTAAGACTGAAGATTGATCGCCCAAACTCATTTTGGATCATCTTCAGGGACGTTCGACATTACTTTTTTTTCCCCAGACTGATACCAGTGCCAGTATTCACTCTTCGAATATGCACCGATACTAAGTAGCAAATACCTCCAGTGCTTTTATCTAAAATTTCATTCAACACAATCACAAAACCTTGTGAAAGAGCTTTTCTTGAGGATGCAGATGACGGTTACAGCCATGTGTCACACTGCCGCGGGTTAGCGTCAACTTCTGCCGGGTGCACTTTCTCGACACGCAAAACTGTGGAAACTGAGCATTAAAACCGCGGTGATTAGTGAAATTCATTCCGGAACACTGGTGCGCAAGCCTGTGGGAATGCTGTCTTGAATTGACTGTCTGTTATGATGAATTGGTGGGTCACATCGTGGGCATTTCCGCCTCCATCTCAGGAGGAGCACTTAACTCTGAAGCTGAGCTCAGCGTTGCGGCTCGCGACTGGAACGGCGGTCCTAAAGGGGCCCAAAGTGACCTCAGCCACATCCCCAGCGATATGGGAGATATTAAAAGAGATTCCCGGCCATTGAAATTCATGAAGATGCCATGAAAAATATTTTCAAGGAAATCCATGCGAATCCAATGTAGCCTATTTACATATTTAACCCTTTTAGGGACAATGGTTACTCCAGTTATCATGTTATCAGGTTACAGGGTGCATGAAAAGGGTTTGCGCTGTGCACCAGTGGTTCTCAAACTTTCTACACCGAGTGCCTCCTCAAATGCTACTCGACGCTCCAAGTATCACAGTCTTGTCCAACATTAAAATACGAAAAGAGTTGATAGTCATCATCAACATGATTGGAAGCCGCGATGCAACACGATGCACAGTTTGAAAATCAACACTGCGCTTCAGCTTTGGGAATTTTAAAATGCTGTTGGTATCGCGGTACGGTTAAAAATGCATCGTTCAATAAAACTTGTAGCGAAAAAAAGGTTTTAGCACAGTTCATGAAGGTTAAGTGCAAATGGCTTGAACAAAAAAAGTTAAATACAACTAAATTGTATTTGGGCAATGATTTGATTGGGCATATTTGATGTCTAAACAGATCTAATAAAACATTTCTGTGTGTGTTGTTTTTCAATATTTTTAAATATCTTAGAATATTCCCCTTTTTCCTCAATTTTGGGATGGACAACACAGATTGAATGTTTATCAGTGCATTTTTATTTATGTATTTTTTCCAACCATCTTTTTTTCCCCCCATCCTTTTTTTTTCTCCATCCTTGCATTTCAGTGGTGGTCAATTCTACGCGGATTTGCACTATATGCGGGCCAGCCCAGTCCCTATTCTTCGCGGCTAGCGGGGTTCCAATGTGCCTCTAATGCAGCACCTTTACATCATATTTAATACATGTACCCACTGATGCCGCGAAAGGCTTCACAGTGGTGACAGTGTTTTCACAGCGGGGTTTACATACGCCAACATTCATCAGTCCCACCAGCCAATCCCTGGCCACCAGTGATCATTAGCCCCGCCCCTAACCTCCCGATGACCAAGCGGGCCTGGCAGGCCACCAGCGCCAACATGTCGGCAAACGCTTCGTTTGACCTGAGGCGCTGCTGGCCGGCAAAGACCTTGAACCAGCGAGGTCGTTAGCAAGGGAGCATGTGACTGAGCTAATTGAAATCAACATCCAGGCGGGTCGGGCGGGGGCGGGGTGGGTGGGGGGGGACGTCGGTGGTGGGCAGAGCACTTGGCAACACGGCTCATGCCAGCATCAGTCACCGCTTGATGCGCCTCCCCCTCATCCCCCACAGCACCAAGTGCAGCCCTGCTATAAAAAAGACGCTCAACCGGCGCTCCTTCGCAAGGACGTCGAAGGTCCCAGAGCTGGGTGGGGAGGGGGGGTGATGGTGCGGGTGCCATCCAGAACTGGCGGGACTGGAGCGGCTTCACGGAGCTCTCACCTTCCAGCAGGCCGCCTACAGGCCGGCGTTAATGGTGGCGCTCAAGTGGACCCCCCCCCCGTACATGCCACTCCTCCCCCTGGCACCAGCTTACTCGCCCTGGGCGGCGCACATTAATGCTACGCTAATTAGCAACGAGCTGACCAACCAATTATGCACAGTTCAGTCAAGATGCAGAGGTTAAAGGGTCCTCTCGTGCCGCATCACGCACGCACTCGCAAAGTATCTCCAGCAGCTGTGTGCGAGTGCGTGCGCGTACGTGCACGCGGGCACAAAGTCATGCACGAGAAGCTATGTCGCAAATTTCAGTTGCTATGTGGCTGCATGTCATGGTGTTTTAATAAATAGCGAATGTACCCAAAGCCATATAGTACCATAACCATTCAAGAACATGTCATGGCATTACGTTTCATCTTGTCCGTAGCTTAGCATACATAGTATAACATAACACAGTATAACGAAACCTAATGTCGACAACATAATGTAGCATATCATAACATAGTATAGTGATGTGGAAAGCCCAAGATACTTAGTCACTTTTTTCTCCTCTTTCATGGCCAATAAGGGCCATTTTTTTGCTGTTCAAGGTCGGGCTCGGCCCCTAGGCCCCACAAAAATAAATAATCAAAATAAAATAAAATCTGTCTCCATCTAACATCTGCAGCGAATGCACCAGAAAACAAGACAATGAAATTAACCTTTCCTTTTTCTTCACTTGCACACTCTTTTTTTCCTCATGATCAAACTTATTTTGATCACCCGATGGGGATTAAAAAAAAAAAATCCACATTGTGTGATGTAATATGTGTGTGTTATGTGTGAGTTTGCCCAATTAGCGGGCATGTTTAAAAGAGCAGACTTGTGACCAGAAGGTGCGAATCCCATCTGGGACGCCTCTGTGCATCCAAGGTACTTAACCCCGAATTGCCTCCGTAAATATCCAACCGCACCAGCCGGGAGACCGCGGACCAAGGTGAAGTTTCTCGGAGGAGCTTTAGCACTGTTTCTGTGCTGAGTCATGCAAAAGAGAGCCAAAAAACCCCCCAAAAAAGTAGTTGGATGCCGTAAAATAAGCCCGTTTCAAGGTAGGCAATATTGGTTTGTATTCTGTCCAGGGCCAGCCGCCATCTGCTTATTTTTGTTTTATTGCATCGTTAGCAGGTAGCCAACATGGCTGCTCTTCTGGTGTTCGCCTATAGTCATTTCTTCCTTGCCCTCCAACGTACTTTCTCTTGTTACATTCACGCACGGCCCCTCTAGGAAACCACAGAGCTTGCGAAATATATGGTAGGGCAGCTACACTATTTACCTTATATACATAAAATTCAACTGCCTGTCCACAAAGGCCAACCATGCACAAAGACAAAAAAAAAAAAATAATTAGCCAGGTTAGCTTCGTGCACACAATCAGATGGATTTAGAATTGGTCCAAGGGAAGAACCTGGGTTATGTCGTTGGCCACTGTACTGTAGGGATCCTGGAAGTTAAAGTAAAGTTATTTTAAACTAAAAAGGAAAAGCTTTTTGGGACAAAGCTCCTCAGAGGGGGTCTGGTGGCCATCGGGAAATTATGTGATTTTTTTTTCCTGAATCGCTGGTGTATTTCCAGGTCATCGTGGCTGAACCCCACCCCCACCCCGCCCCACTGTTAACGATTATATTTCAGCGCATGACGGCCACATTGACCATCATGATCAACTTTTATTTTTCATTGTTTTGGATGAGGACATGTTGACTTATGAACTAAATGGTAAATGAATAGCGTGTGTGGATTTTGGCTAATTTTAGCTAATATTAGCCATCAAGCCTGTTTTCTCAATGGCTCTGCCTTGTTCAAATGACACGTAAGGGTTTGTTTACCAGTGGTATTAACTGTAGTATGTCATTTAAAACTAATATGTCATGTGAAGTATTTAGTTTAGTGTGTTAGGTAGGCCTGAAGTCGTCGTCGAACTAGCGCGATACTGGGTGGAAGCATCCAAAGACATCAGGTGGCTGAGAGGGCCGACCCGGGGGCCACTAATGGGATGGGAGGATGCGGGAAAACGCTTGGCCTGAATTTGCATGCCGCCGACGGCATCTTTCGAAGGAGAAGAAAACAAGAAAAAGGAGAGGAAGCACGTTTTAAGTCAGAAAAAGAAAACGCTGCCTTCAGGTGCGCACTAATTAACAAAGTTTTGTCTGAGAGGAGACGACGGGCAAAGTAGAGAGTGCCGGAGAATCCCCCAAAGACGCTCTTCAAAGGGGCTTAAACGCATCATCAAAAATAATAATAAGAACGCTAACGAGCACGCGGCACGACGCAACGCCGCCGCCGGCGCAAAGCCCCGCGCGCCAGCAGGAAGGAGGCGAAACAAAACATCCTCGTGTACTTTGCGACACTTTTAAACTCGCTATTAGCTCAAGAAAAGTCTTGATCTTCAATGGCAAGACTGCTCAAGCAAATGTTTGATTTTGAATAATTCGCAGGCCACGCACAAAAAGTCGTCAAAATTGATCGATAGGCACTCCAACATATTCTATTGCACGCCCCTGGCACATCTAGGAATTTGGTGACAAAAATGAGACTAGATTTTAGACGACCTAAAACCAGGTCTAAGTAGCGGTGCAGGTGGTGTAATCTGATTTTGATGGATTTGATCGAGGCGCAGGCAGAGAGTTTCGAAGCCCCGTGGATGTGTGTCGTGGATGTCATCGTATTTCATTCAGAAATATGACAGCATATTCCTAATCATTGGAGAAATCAATTCCTTGAACGGATGATTATCATCATCGTTAATTTATTATTTTGTTTTTTCAAGAGAGCATTTCCTGAGCACGCAGCACAACTACGGGGGCGTATTGTTTGAGAGTAGAGTAAAGTTGGTAAGACTTGAATACAGAGGGGAAAAAAAGGTCACTTTCAGTCAAACGGGCCTGCTTTAGCTGCCAGGAACGTTGCGCAAACATAGGCATAACTTGACCTTTGAACTTTTGAAGAAACACGTCCAACCGTTCGTTGTTTCAGTACGTTTGCAAAACTTACTGTATATGGATACTATACATATTTGTTTGTGTGTGTGTGTGTGTGTGTGTGTGTGTGTGTGTGTGTGTGCGTGCGCTTTTGAGTCACTAAGATGCTACACATACTACACTTTTTTATTTATCGTTTCTGATGAATTGAGAGTCTCAGACTGAGAAAGTTTTTATACTTTTCCATCTTGCAAGAGAGAGAAAG
Source organism: Hippocampus mohnikei (assembly GCA_026261675.1). NCBI lineage: Eukaryota > Metazoa > Chordata > Actinopteri > Syngnathiformes > Syngnathidae > Hippocampus > Hippocampus mohnikei. The sequence goes on along the minus strand of JAKGUB010000332.1, from coordinate 15,730,447 downwards.
AAAGAAAGGTTTCTCCTTTACGGACTGTCCATTCTAATACTGCATTGTGCACACACGGAGTAGCTTTTTCGTCATTTTGGCTGAAACCACACACAAACCCGCGTGTGAACGTACAGACACACTGCAGGCGTCCTGTACACCAGCGAGCCCGTTGCTGTGCGTTTCCATTTCCATGGCAACGCGTCGCTGGCGGCCCTGTTGGCTTTCTCCCGTCAGCTTGTTTATGCGGCGGCTTGACCTCGCCTCTTGTCAACCTCCAGCAGGTCTCTGACTCGCGGCCTCCTCCCGTTCCGTCCTGTCCTGACGCCTCCGTCCGTCCATGCGTCCACGCACCTCGTAAGAGCTGCCCAGGGGTCTGTGGTAGGGGAGGGAGGGGGTGGAGGTGAGGGGGGGGGGGGGGGGGGTCACAGGCGGCTTGACACCATGGCGCGCACCCCCTTTGGCCCGGATCCTCGCACTGCCAAGTTGGCTTAACGTTTCCCAGCCCGTCGTCTCTTGCTACCCACCTTCGACCTCCCCGAGAAAAGCGTCGGCCTCCCTCGCTCTCTCTTGTGCTCTCTCGCTCTCTCGCCCCGCCAACTGTCCGCTCACATCGCGTTAGCTTAGCCTGCCGCCGGACTGCCAGCCATTGCCAAGGATCAGCTTCCATTAGGCCGACCATTATCAGCACAGATCAGTCGCGTTTCAGCGTTTAAGTGTCCAAAGTTCACGCGGCCAGCCTGAAGGTGGACTAGATGCTCGTGTTTGGACTCTTTTCAACACGATAGCATGCATGCTAGGCTACCCACGCTAGTGCTCTAAATCCGTGAAGACATTTTGTCTAAGCTCAACTCTTTGTACCACAATAGGACCCCATTCGGCCTCTGAATCAAGGCCACAAACAGTGTGTAAACAAGTTACTCGATGGCAAATTCCCCTCATGGGTCACACAGCATCTGAAAAGAAGTGGCTAACTGCTAGCATTTTGGACAGTGTGGCAACTTGGAACATCCATTTGCTTTAGTCATCATACATGTCAAAACACTTGGACACAAGCTAGCTGCCAGCTAACTGCTAGTGTGGTGTGAAGTGGTTTGGACAGTCAAGAAAATACATTTGAGACATCACAGCAGAAAACTACCTGGGGGCAAACCACTAGCATGATAATGCTACATGCGTAGACAAGCACGCTCGTAGCCTAACCGCTAGTATGTTGGACAGCTATGTTACAACTATGATGACCACAAGCTAGCTGATAGTTGCACATTTTGGGGAGAAATTAAGGTTATCATGAACAAAAACAACTTTTAAGGTCATACGTTTGTAGCTTTTGAAGCTTATTTTCATTTATGAAACTTTTGATTAAAGTTCGAGTATTAATTTTGTAGCTTTTGGAAGTGGGGGTCGGAGGGGTGTGTCTGACATGACATCCTGTCACTTCAAACTCCAACCAACTATAGATTCCCCTGTGGCCATTTAAAGACCACCATCCATATTTTTGCGAAACCTCTGAAAATGGGAACGTGGAAGGTTCTCAGAACCGCGTCAATTAAATACAAATTGTTATATATTCAATATTTTAATAAAATAAAGTAATCAAATTACAGGTTCAAAAGAATGCCATCAAGGGTATTTTTATTGGTGTCAAATGTCAAAACGGGTCAAATTTGACCTGAACAGTATGTAAGGGTTAAAAAAAAAAAATGGTCATGCGTGGATGCTGCCGCAAAGTGAAGTGGCACATGTGCGGACATGATGGACTGTCACGCCGCAAAGTAGATCCTCATTATAGCGTTTTCCCCCCAGGGCCGGCGGCGACTAGCGCGGCCTCGCTTCAACAACGGAGCGGGTCGCATGCGATTTCCTGCCGGAGACAAGATGGCAGTGGCGTCCAAAAGTGTCAGCATCAGTGCGCCGCTGATTGCCAGGCCCCACCTCGCCTCCCCCCTTTCCACCACATCCCCCCCGCCCCCCACCCCGCCATCCCGCCAGCGGCACTGTTTAGCGAGTAGCAGCGTGCCAGGCTGCTACCATTAGCAACATGAAAGGTGCTCCGTGTATTTTTAAAATTGTTGACTTTCCGCGTAATGATAGCTCGCGCAATTAAGCGCTAGCTGCAGGCCAACCTCGTCCTTCAAGAGGAAAAGATGCTCTCACTCTCATCTGGGTGTGTGTGTGTGTGTGTGTGTGTGTGTGTGTGTGTGTGTGTACTCCATTTTAATTGGTGTAATACGTGTTTTCGTTGAATTAGTCATGATCTATTATGTCGTTAGCTGATTAAAAGGGAGAAATGGTACATAATTAGACGTTTAAAAAGAACCACTTGATTAGAGCGACTGCGCTTTATCAGCCGATGTATTGAGAGCATCTGATGTGAAATATTCAGCCGATTGACTGACTTTATGGATATAAACACCGAACGGTCACTTGGGCATTTTGTAATCAGGTTGGCCTTTGATTGACAGGTTGTTGGGGTGCTATCCATTCAACAATATGTTCATTATTGTGCTTCGACTGAACAGTCCTGCATCATTGTAAGTCCTTGCATTTGAACGTTTTCTTTCGTGTATCATCAACAGACTGTCAAACAAAATGAAAACAAACAATCACTAGCATTTCAAGAGCATTCAACCATACTGTATATATATATATATATATATATATATATATATATATATATATATATATATATATATATATATATATATATATATATATATATATATATATATATATATATATATATATATATATATATATATTTCCACTGAGCATGAAGGATCAATAAATAACTATTGCTGGCATTTATCTATACAACTCTCCGTGTTTTATGTTGTGTTGTGTTTATTATTTTACTTTATGTTAACTGTTTTGTTAAGCGCTTTGTTACAGCTTCGCTGTTGTGAAAGCGCTATATAAATCAGCATGTATTGTATTGTATTGTATATGATATGAGTATATGAAAATTTGCCTTTAAAAGTAAAGTCCTTTTGAGTGGGTACCGTAAAATACAAAGGCAAAGTTAGCATCTTGTGTGAAGTTTAATTTAAAAATTAAAAATGTATCCAATTGATCATTATCCCTGTTTTTTTTAAGTAGAAGTCTCTAATTATAAATATTTATGACAAAATTCACACCTCCAAATAAAATAATACACTTTTCAATGTGTAAAAGCATTTTATTGTTATTTATTTATTTATTTATTTATTTATTTATTTATTTATTTATTTATTTATTTATCTATTTATTTAGTTATTTATTTATTTATTTATTTTGACCAAACAATTCTCCCCAAAACTCAGGACTTTATTTTCAAGAATATGACATCATTCTTATACCTTTTTTTCCCCCTTTCAGTGTGTACCCATTATTGCTTTGCACTACTGCTGGGGGGGCGAGAAAAATATAGCATTGCTCCCCGGCCGTGCAGTCATAAAAACAGTACATACTGTATTGTCCTGTGAATAGCTCAGTGACAGTGTCATTGGCTTGCATGAAGGGCTTGAGGGTGTGGGTGGTGTGTGTGTGTGTGTGTGTGTGTGTGGGGGGGGGGGTGCCCGGCTAAATTGTGTTGGATGCGTTGTGACATTCACGTGTGCTAAATGTGACCACTTGAAGTCCCGTCAGCCACATCCTGTGAGCTCTCCGCTGCAATAAATGCCTCCATGTAGGGCAACCATCCCAGTGTGTGATGTGTCTCCCACTCGTCTTCTCTTTTCAACACACGTCAAACGCCGGGGGACAGGGAGGGTGGGGGTGCGGTGTCACTGTGTGGGGTAAATAGGACAACAATAAACAGCAATTCCGGCACATTTTACCCATAGGAAATAATCATCTGTTCCTGGTCACTCACTATGTGTCACTATGATCATACAGAGCAGCCTTTGTGAAGTGAATGGGCCTTGATGTTTGGACTGTTCAGAAATCATTTTGCCTTCAAACATGGCTTGTAAGGCTCATGAAGATTTTCTTCTTGTATTGCCCACATTAGTCAGTCTGGATCAATAACGGCGATAAAATCAGCCCCCACCCTTCCCTCCCCTCAAAAAAAGCTTAGTCTGACAAGTGACGCGCCGGGTCAAAGTTCAAGTCGCGTCGGCGCAGAGCGGCGCCAATTTTCCCATCCTGGATGCCTCTCGTTATCGACAAACGCATGAGAGTGCTGTCAATGCGGCGTTGGCGTCAAGGCTTCCCGGCGACAGACAAATAGAGAACACCCCGGTAATGATGCGGGTCCAGGGAGCGCACCCCCCCCGCCTCTTTCTACTGCACTGCTTTTCAAAAAGGGTCCAGCTTGGGGGTCTGTGAAATCATTTGCAATAACTTGTCATATCGTATTTAAAAACAAAAAAAAACAGGCTACAATTAGGGACCAAAACTAAAGAGCTAAAGAACACAATTTCTGTCAAACTACGCTACTATGTAGCTGAAGTTGAACCAAAATCCTGCGGAGTTGAATTTTTCTAATGTAAGCCGTGGGACTTTTGCTGGAAGAGTGGAACTGTTTGAAGGTTCGGAATCAGGATACGTGGAAGGAAAAGGTCAATGTTAAAATGAGTTTCAATTTTGTATGGATATAGTGTGGCATTTTGGGTATATATATATATATATATATATATATATATATATATATATATATATATATATATATATATATATATATATATATATATATATATATATATATATATAATTAATTAAAACAAATTTTAATAGTCTCTTTTTTTAAAGAAAATCAAGAAATTTTCGAGAAATAAGAAGCAGAACATTGTGAGAATAATGCTGCATTTTTTGAAATATGACGACTTTATCTTGTCAAACGTTTTGACTTTTTCTTGGAAAAAGAAATACACCTTTATTCTCAAACGTATTTTTTTCCCCCGGAAAATTCTGCATTTGTGGTCACGTTCTTCAAAAGTTGTTGGGGGTTTTTTTTGTTTTTTTTAATCAAGGCATTTCTTTGTCCCAGAATCAAAACTGTAATATCAGGAGAATAGTTTTGTTTGTATTTTTGTAAATTAACTTAAAGTTAGATTAAAGTTAAAGTTAAAGTTAAAGTTAAAGTTAAAGTTAAAGTTAAAGTTAAAGTTAAAGTTAGCGCTCAACGTTCCCACGTTGAGCGCTAACTTTAATCCCCTTGAAAATAACTTCTCTCATTGCACGAGAACATTTTTGGGGGGTAGAAAATACGAGTTCATTGTAACATTAATCCCCCCCTCCTGAAAAATTATCCATTTTTAAATTCCTATTCCATTTAGCAGTACATATGTTAAATATGTTCATTTGGTTTAAGGATTATGAAGCCGTCTTTGGGGAAAATGTTTCTCCTGCAGCTGGTCCCTGGAACCCAAAGTTTTGAGAACCCAGGTTTGGAAAGCCAGTGCTGGCGTAATATTATGAGAATAAAGGTGTATTTTTGAAATCGGGAAATCCTACACTAGTCAGTCCCCCCCCCCTGCCCAAAAAAAAAAATCCAAATCACAGAGCATCCAAACAAAGGCATTCCCCCTCCTTCTTCCTTCCTCTTCCTCCCCCCGTTGTGATCCGCAGAGTCAACATTGATTATGGTAACCATTAAATTCCTGCCCGCTCGCTGCCGTGCCGATGGGTGTGAAGATTGGACGTGAAGGGTACACGGGCGCTCTGGGAAGTGGTACGTGTGCGCCAACATGGCGCACCTTTCATATTCTAATTTGCAGACAAACTTCACATCCCGTTTATTTTTTTCCTAATCCCATTTCTTTTTCGAAATGGGAAACACGATACACATGTCTATGTTGTAATTTTTTTGTTGTTGCTGTCATGGCAACAAGACTCCAGGAAATGTTCAGTCACTTGTTTATGTTACGGTTTTTCGTTTTGTTTAGTTTGCTTTTTTTAAACAGTGTGCCTGAATTGTTTAGATTTACAAATAAATGAACTTTGTTCAGGTTCACAAAAAACGGAGCTTAGTTTATCTTAGCATATATTAGCATCCAAGTATGCTAATCTTCATGAATGAATTTATTTGTATCCATTTTCTTTAGTTAGCGCTAGCATGCCAATTTAGCAATAGCTCGCTTGCACAAATCTCAGAGCGAGAGAAATTTGAAATTGCTCATTTCCGACAAATTATCTTGTGGCTAAAAGCTCTGTTGGCCCAGCACCTTGTCTTAGAAACCGTCCCAGTGCTAGCCGCCTACACAAGTCGCTCGCTAACAGGTCCCGATTAGCTGCGTTTATCTCTAATTAATTACCTCTGCCTAATTAGCCGCTCTGTTTCCAACGGACATGGAGTCAAGTCGCTGTAATTATTAGCGCGCTCATCGGGCCTTTTAGGAGTGAAATTAATGCTATGTTACGCTCGGCACGGAAAGAACGGTAGACGATTTAATTGTGCAGGTGTTGGCTGACGGCGGCGGCACTTCATCATCCGCCAGCTCGCCGGGATGATTAGCCGGGATTCGTGTAGAGGGAGCTATCTCGTTAGCGAGGCTTGTTATTGTTTTATTTATGACACTCGGCCTTTCTCCCCCGTTTGGCCCATTTTGTTCACGGACTCTCGTTGTTGTCGCTTTTATCGCACACGCTAGCCTTTTAAAATTGCCCCCTCCAAAAAGCAAGCCATGTGGACCAATGTGCTTCTTTCGCTCTGCCAGCAGTGATTGAAACGAGAAAAAGCTGAGCGATACATTCAGCTGTTTGTCTTAGCGTAGTATTACGTAACATAACATACTTAGACAGCAATGTGTGAATGCTTGCTGATGAACTTGTCCTTGTTCAGCTGTTTAGCTTTGCATAATTTAGCGTATCTTGGCGTAACATACTTGGGGAGGTACGTGATCATGCTCACGAATGAAATTGCTCTTGAATTTATCTTACCTTAGTTGAGCATAGCTTCACAAAATGTAACAAAATCGGAAAGGTAAGAAATTAATGCTCTTGTCTTGGCTCAGCTCTTTCATTTAGCTTAGCTTTATAAACTCTCACGGGTAACTTGCTAAAATACACACTAAATCATTTGCCTTTGTTGAACTTTTTATTTCGGTTTGGCATTGCCTGGATAATATGACAGCTAGCTACTCGGACAAATATTGCGCCACTGCTCACAAATGTAAACTCTTGAGCAGAGCTTGTGAACATGGGTTGGTACAGTTATTTATTTTAGCATAGCTTAGCCTCTAATGTGCCTTTTACGTACATTGTCTCTGTTACATATTTCAGTCAATGTAATATCTATACACCTCCAACTTAGCCCATATACATCATTTACTACATTTAATGTCGCATAGCTACATCATATTTAATGTATGTACTGCTAATGTACAAAATATATGGTACCGCGAATGTACAAAACATATTGTCATTTTAAATATCTTTATGCCTCAAATGTAACACATTTACACCATTATTTTTACATCATATTTAATGCCTATAGAATATTACCTAGTGTTTTTATTTTTCCCAGTATTTTTTTTTTCCTGACCTCACATTCTGTAGTCTTGGCAAGTGTTGCAGTGGTGGGGGGTTTGGGCTTTGACAGCTCGCGGTGGTCCAACATCCACCGAGGTGTAGGAGAAGGCGCCCGGGGGGTGTCGGCGCAGTGGTACAGTGGACATGCATATGTCTCACTGGCCGTCTCGTGGAACCTTTTGCCAAACAAGGCGCTCAAGGCCGCTGACCTGGAAACCACAGAGCCCACTCACTTTGCCCCCCAACCGGGTTTGCATGGCCGGGAGAGACCACCGCGAAGCACCCCTCCCATTTGTCTCTCGCCTACCGCTTCCTTCCTTTCTCCTCCCACTTCCTCAGCTGGCCGCCGGCATTGTTAGCATCCGAGCAGACATGTGCGAATGCTCACTCGGAAAATGTCCCGGCATGACACGGCACATTTTGTCACGTTAGGCCAAGTGAACACTTCAAACGCTTTGCTCCTAAGTGACTGTAATGGTCTTTGCGCGAAAAGAAGAAATGTGTCACTGGACATTAGCTTAGCTTAGCTTATCTTAGCATGAGTAACATAACATAATATCATTGGACACCATGGAATTTTGAAGTCACTGAAGAGAACCTGACTTCCCGTCATTAGGCTAACATAAGCTAATCTCGCACAAATGTGATTTTGTACACGATCAGAATTTGAATTTGGATGTCCTGACGGGTACAATCACAGGGGAATTTGTTGTTGGATTTTTTTCCAACCAGACCCTTTATCACATTTTGCATCTTTGAGCTGTCCTGTCACAACCTGTCACCGTCCGTTGCTTTGCTTTTGTATACGATTTCATCGTCTACGCCTGTTTGATGCGCTGATTTGCCAGCAAGTCAGAGTGATCAATTGCCATTGACGGCCGACGCCATTTTGCTGACTGAAGCCTCAACCCCATCCTGCCTCATGTCACAGTTATCAAAATCTGACATAAGAGTGTGGCCATGGCCAACCCTGGCCACCATATAGCTCCACCCCTGGTCACAGTGGTCCTGAAGGAAAAACGGGACTGACCCCCAAGTCACCGTAATGCCTGCCAACGTTCCAGCTTTACGTAAAACAGGGATGGGAAGTGTGCCGCGTCGATTTATCTCGGCGCGCAAGTTGTCTAAAAGCCCTCTGCCACTTAAAGGTCACCCCGAGAACATTCCCCCACTTTCTTGTGCCCACGTCGCCACGTTGCCGCCACACTGCTGTCCTCAGCATCTCGGCGGGGCGGTTGCCTAATTGCCCCCGTAAATCACCGGCAGGGCCGCGTCGTCCTGCGTTTACTTTTTCCCGACAGTAATTTACTGCTTGCTCTTTTACACACTTGTCACACCATGTTTTCTCTCGCTCACATTAGAGGCGGGCATGCAGGGGGAAAAAAAGGACGACGGTAATTAACGGTGCGCCGCCGCCGGTCGCCACCGCTCCTTCATCACGCCATGATAATTGTGCTCCTTGTCTGTCACCGTAACCCTGCTCACCCCCCCACCACCACCACCACCTCCCAATGCTTCCTCTGTGGCGATTTGTCAAAGCGGGCTCGAGCGAGTGGGGAGAAAAAAGACCCCCCCGTCCACCATCCCGGGCATCCTCGCAACCAGGCCGGCTCGTTTGTATCCCAGGTGGAAAGTTGTCAGGTATTAGCCAGATCCCGATATCAGATTTATGATAAACGCACCTGAGTGCCTCATTGGTCTGCCTTTTTGCTTTTTTTTTTTTTTTTTTTAACCCGCCTTCTTGAGGGGGTGCGCCGTCAGATCGGGTCGAGTAAAAATTGCTGAGATGAGCTCTTTTAATGTGATCATCAAAAATGTCCCCATGTTTTTCCAAAGATATGCACCCCTTTCCACATCCCCAGAGAATTAGCAAAATAACGTACCCCCCTCCAAAAATCAAAAAATTAAAAATAAATAAACTTACCATCAAACTGTCATTTGGGACTGCCTGGACTAATCTGGCATTTCTACCCAAAAATGTAGACCTCACACCCCCTTCTACACCTTAAGAGCTTTAGCGCACCCTGTCGGTAAGGGTGCATGTGCGCACCAGAATTAGGGAATTTATTCATAGCTGAGGTCTTGGACTCATCCAATATTTCTCAAACTTTTTAAGCAATCGTCTTCAACCCTGTTGTTCGGCGCACCCCCTCACATCCCACAAAAGTCCAAACGACGTCTGTTAGTGGTCAATAAAGGGCATTTTGTGAAATATAATTACATCTGTAATGATTACAACCTGCCATTATTACTCATTCTGAAGGGCACCACCAGTGGCGTGCGCACCAATTTTCATCCATCCCTGGACTAATGTATTTACGGTGACAGTGTGTGCGGAAGGGGTGGGTGGTGGTGGTGAATTTCTGCTCTTTGGGAATGTTGGAGCATGTCAAGCGGCTATTTTTACCCGCTGCGTGCAAGTGATTCACCGCCTGCCTTGTTATCCTGCTGCTCCGCATGGGTTGGGGAGGTGTAGGGGGGTGCATCATATCCATCAGCCACGTGCCGCACCCCCCGAGGTTAAGTCATCAATAACTTTGCTTCTGGAAATATTGAGGAGGACTTGTAAGGTTTTGTGCCTTTGACTGCTTGTGAAACCAAACCCTTGCGGCGCACCCCCACGCACACAACTTCTTGCTGTCTTTTATTTGGGTTTGCAGGAGGGGGGGGGTGTAAAATATATTTATCCCGCTGTCACGGGGCTGGCTAATGGGATGTGTGGTCAAGATTTGAGGATCCATCACTCGGGGAGGTGGGGGCCTGAAGGAATTAGCATGGGCCCCATGCATCACCTGCCACAGCTGTCATGGCCGCTGTCTGGACCCGCTTCATTATAGCGTCGTCCCAGTGCCGTACACGCGCGCACCTCCCCAACCACGCCCCTCCGTGTCATGCGGCTAAATGAGGAAACTGCTTCTTTTTTTTTCCTTCCTATAGAAAGCCCTCCTTTCTCCCGGCCTAGATATTCTTGAAAACAATCAACGCTAATGAATCGGCGTTTGGCCTCTGTTGCGCTGAAGGAACGAGCTCGACTCACAAGTGCATCAAAAACACACCGATACCAAATGACAACACACACAAGGAGCAATTCCTTTTGGAAAAGTTTACTTACATCTCTGATTTTCAAAAAAAGTTAAAAAAAATTTGACCAGTGTTATTTGTTTTGGGGTAAACTTTTGTAAACCATTTTCACATTTTAAGACATGAAAGTTTAACATTTTTTTAAAAAGAAATTAAGTCACTTGTTCTTAATTGGACATTCTGAAATCTTTTTCATTGCGTAAATATTTCTGTAAACTTTCACACACAGTCAAATCAATTACATTAATTTGTAGTAAAGCACTTTTTTGTTAACCAAACAAAAATCAAATTGGCTAACAGAATGACACTGAAGTCGACTTGAGTAAAGCAACCAAATGTCACATGACCAGAGAGAGCCAATCACAACTTGTCATTCGCAAGCATCCAAACCAAAGATGAAAAAAAAAAAAAACGTCTTCCGAGTTTTTGTGGCCATTTTTCAAATGTCACTCAAGTTTCAATCGGCACCATTTCCAAAAGCAAATTTCATTACTTTTCACTGGTCACGGAACAAAATAAAGGTACGTCAGTCAAGGCAGCATTTTATTAGCTTTGGATGGCCATCCCCTCCGGCGGTATTCGTGGCGGGCCGTTCTGCCCGTCTTTGTGAGCGGGCGGAGGTCACGGCCAAGCGGCGGGCCACAGCTGGCGACCGCTCCCCTCGCGCGCCCTCTTATTAGCAAACCAAAGGCGCCGGCAGGAAGAAGCTCGCTCGCTCACCTGATTTCCTGGCCGGCCGCTAATCACGCCAGCGCCGCCTCGACGTGACTGACACTTTTCTTTTATAATTGGCCCCATCATCTGGCAGCCGTCTAATAACCGCAAAACCCTCTCAGAGGGTGCGCCGCGCCGGGCCGGGGGTGACCTGGCTGCCTGATCCGCTGCCCCCCACCCCCACCCCCACACACACACACCCCTCCGCCGCCATCTGTAAGGGTCTACGCTAATCTCAGTGTGGATATAGAGCCAAGGCGGCACAGGCTAATTACTGAAATCAAAGACTCCTTACTGTTACCGAAGTCCAGAGTGAGCGGACCCTCACACACCTCTCAAAAAGTCAACAAAGCATCGTCGTTGCCAATGAAGTCATCAGATTTGACTATTGATTGCAGAGCAGTTACTTTTCCAGTTTTTCTCCATACTTTTGAAGTCACAGACCTCATCCCCAATAGAGTTAGAGCACCCCCCCCCCCAAATACGTCAAAACAATGCACAGTTATAACGAGTCAATTTAGCTGACTGATCTAGTGACTGCAGAAGTCTTGGACAATATTCCTCAAGTTTTTTGAGCCATTCAGCCACTTCTGTCTACCGTCAGAGTGCCCCCGCCCCACACACACACACACACACACGTCTCAAAAAAATAAAAGCCTGTTCATAGACAGTAAACTCATTTGACTGATCAATTCTTTGGATTAATCCAGTTTTTCCCCATACTTTGTGAGTCACACACACCGCCTTTTATCTCCCATCAGTTAGCGCGCACCCCCACACACCCGAAAAAAAAAACAAATCAAAGCAAGGCTTAGTCTGTTCATTTGCCAGCGAATCAAAGCCTCGTTACTGTTGCTGAGATCCAGAAGGGGCGCACCCCCCCCCCCCACCCTTTGCGCCCATGTGTGTGTTGGCAAACACAAGAATCAATGCCAGAAATGGAGACAAAGGGCCCGTAATCCCGCACTTGCTGTTCCGCTCCTTTTTCCCGTTTCATGTATTGACCCAAAAAGTGAAAATCTGTAATCGTTATCACAGGCCCTTTAAATCTCACGCACCCCCAGGGATGCACGCACACAGTTTGGCGATCTCTGGACTAATCTCTCTGTGAGGGAACTCAGAGTATAATCCAGTCTTTCACATTTTTGGGGGGGGGATCCACAGACTTCTTTCTCGATTCTGACAGTGAATGCCCCTCTTCTTTGAAAATCCCTTTAAAAAAAAAACAATCAGATCTTAATTGTTGTTATGAAAGTCATCACAGAAACAATGATCAAGTGAGGAATGCTCACACACACCCTGGGATGTGCACACCATATTTCGCACAATCTAATGGAATCAGATAATCCCATTTTAACACAATCTAATTTAAGGGAGTAATCCCATTTTTTTCTGCAAAGGTTTGTGTCCAGTCTTTTTACTTTGACAGCAGCGCACCCCCTTTTAGAACATGACTGTTGGCGCACCCATCTCCTCAGCGCACACCTTATTTAACCCCAATAAAATACAACAAAAACTGTTGATGAATCTACGCATCAGGGAAAGTTGAACTAAACCAGTCTTTCCCAAAAAATCTGACGCCACACATCCCCCTTTTACAACCCAACGATGTCAGCGCACTCCTCCCCAACAATCAAAATGACGCATCACAAAAAAAAAAAAATTCCAGTTTCTAGGCAATTAAATCATTGTAAAATTCCCTACGTCTGAAATATTCAGTCACATTTTCAGAGATGCACACTTCCTTTTACAACCTGGGAGACATTGCACACCCCTCTACCCTGCACACCCCCGAAAAAAAGTTACATCGAAGCTACATTTTAAAAAAAGTCCTCGGACCAATCTATTTATGAATGACGACATGGACTAACATTTATTAACTATGCCCCCCCCTTTTGAATATGAAAAAATACAACAGATTTAACACACCCCTTTTATCATGGAAACAGGTGGACTAATCTACTCACCCAGGAAGTCAAAAATGTAAAGGTAAAATAAGTGGTTGAATGTATTTACTCGGGGAAGGCTTGGACTCATCCAGTCCTCCCCAAACTTGTTTAAGCCATGTACCCCCGTTTACAACCCAGTTTAGCGCACCCCCTCCCAGGGCTTGCTTCGCCTTGTGTGTGTTGGTAAACACGGCAAGCGTCTTCAAACAAACACGGGACTCGGTGACAGAAAGAGAGACAAAGGAGCGTGACAGGCCTGTAATCCCGCACTCATTGTTCCGGTGCTGTACCGTTTCATGTCTTGTGGGTAAATATCCCACACGGGACGGGGGAAGGAGGGGTTGCAAGCCCGGCGTCATGTTGTCTCTCCTCCGGCAGAAGAAAGCCGTTTTGTGTTTTTCCCGTCTAAACACCGTAACCCTGACAGAAGAATCAGCCGGCGTCTTGACAGCTTCTGTCAGCAATTAGCAGCTAAAGCGGCTAAATCTTCCCCAAACAAGCACTTTCGTAGCGTCGTCGGCGTGGCGGTACAAAGCCGACGCTGCGACACGCCAGGCCCTGGCGGAATAAAACTCCCGCTTTCTTCATCGGGAAGTTTGTCGACGACATCCTGCTTTAATGACATCGTCTTGTTGTTGTTGGGGGGTTTTTTTGGGAGGGGGGGGTTTATCGCTGCCGACCGCAAACGGGTCGTCACCCGGTCGTTAGCGGCGCCTGATTTAACGCTGCCAGCTGGGAAATTAACATGCCGGTGATTCGGCTCAGTGGCTTCTTAGGTCAGGATATTTATTTTCTGCTTAATTCCGTGTTTGGTGACACTTAAGTAGAGGGACCAAATGGGGGGCAAAAACAAATTGACTTTGATAGCAGTACTCACTTTGACACATTGTTCCTATTACAGTTGTGCGAAAACCTCTGAAAATGGGAAAGGACGACTTCAAGACATTGGCTCCTTTCATACAGAGATCCTGGCACGGCTCGGATACGAGCTCTGATGAAAAGGAAACCGCTGGGTGGCCTTCATACCCCTGTTGGGTTTCAAGAACATTTCCGGTTTCAAGCAACACAGGGGTAAAAGCTATCAAAATACAAGCTGTGTTAGCCCCCTTTCAAACAGAGGTCCTGTTTCAGTTCTGATTGTACCTCTGAAGCCGGGATGTTCCTGGCCGTCCTTGTACCCGCTCTGTCCATTTTAGGAACCTTTCTCACAAAACGGCAACGCGGGAAAAAGCAGTGAAACTGTCAAGCGAGAAAGGCAATATTACCTTTCACACGGATATCCTCTCGCAGCTCTTGAACTACCTTTCGCACAGAGATCCTGATACTACCTCTGAAGCTGGGGGGATTTTTGGAGTCACCTCAACACCCGTGACCTGTGTCAGAAGCATTTCATCTTCAGACCAACACATGGAAAGAAGACACTTTGATAAGTGAAAGCCCCTTTCACACACATATCCCGTTACTGTTCAGATACGACTTCTGAAGCCGGATAATTGCTCGGTTACCACCATACATCCGTTTCCGTGTTCAGAATCTTTCACACAGGACAGTGACACAGGAAAAGAGCAATGAGAAAGACAGCGATATTCCCTTTAACACAGAGATCCGGTATCAGCTCTGATACGTCCCTTGAAGCCGGGATATTGCCACCAAATCTTGTGTTCCCCAAGGGGTGCGCACATCCCAGTTTTGCAATATCTGCAATTTTATATTTACTGGCAAAGTCTTGGTGTAATTCTGTCTTTGCCAAACATTTTAAGGCTTGCACGGTTTTCTAGTGTGCATACAGTTTGCCTAACCCCCTCCCCACCTCCGTCTCTCAAGCGTAGTGTAATTACGCACTCCCAGCAGTGTGCATGCACATGATAATTTTGGAATCTCTGGATGACAACGGGTGTCTTGGACTCATCAGTTTTCCCCAAAAATGTTTTAAGACATGCACTTTTTGTCTACTTTCCAACAGTTAGCGCATCGCCCTGTACTCCCAGGGGTTCACACACTCCAGTTTTGGTATTCTTGGACTCGCCTGTTTGAACAGAAAGTTTTGGACTGATCTGTTCTTTAAACATCCTGACAGTTAGCTCACCATATACTCCCCTGCACGAATCTTGACACCATAATTCTTGGACTAATCCATTCTTACCCCTTTCTACATCTTGACAATGCACCTCTTTACACCTGAGCACACCCTTAGGTGCAGAGCACTTGGAGCCTCCCCACCCCCTCCTCCTCCTAATGCTACGCACACCAGTGGTTTGGAATCCCTGACCGCAAAGTATTAGACTAATCCAGTCTTTCCAAAACATTTGAAGCTACACGCCCTTTTGTACAACCTGACAGTTAGCGCACCCCCTCTTCTTCCTGGCACTTTTTCGTCTGGTTCCTGTTGGCCGTCCAGCAGAGAGCGGAGCCCTTGGCCTGGTGTGCCCTCATTTAAAGCTATGGACTAAATCAATCGAGGCAACAATGTCTGCTCGCTCTTTTGGCTTCCTTCCCGCTCGTCAAGCCCCCCCTCCCCCTACCCTCCAGGTAGACCGCTCCGGCCGAGTTGCATTAATGCAGTCCCCCATGCCACCCCACACCTCCCGTGTGTATCCTCCACATTGCCTCGCCCTCAGCAAGGCCAAATGCTAGCTGCTAACAAACTCGACAACAAAAAAATACAGAATTCAACAGCTACCAACAAACAATATTCCCAATGTAAGCGGGATGAATCTCTTTTATTTAATCACAAAACAAACGTTTTTTGTCACATGTTGCCCAGGTTACTCCCTTGAGTCCATTTAAGGAATTCTAAATACCGGTAAATCTATTTTGCTTATTTACATTTGTTATTGAGCTTGTGTGCTAGGCTAGAATGCTAACGTTTATTAGCATAGCCTCTGTTGTTTGTGTGTGTGTGCCTCAAACAGGAAGTAAGGGAGGCCTTCAAGGGACAAATTTTATTTGGCCAAGTTCTCAATCTAATTCCGTTTTTTATTGTATCCACATTGTGTAGCATTTTTACTTTTAATTTTGAGTCACAGTCTGTAAATATGTTATTTTCAATTCATCCATTTTATTTTAATTTTAGATATTGTAAAGTTGTGACACGCCGGGTGCATTTGTGTCATCATTTTTACTCTTTATCACAGTGTTTACATTTTAAACACATTTTGTCAAATCAAGTCTCATTTTGTCCCATTTTCTGTGAATTGATTTGAAAACGTATTTCAGTTTGTAAAACTGTTTCCTGTTCTATAAATTTGTGACACTCTTTGTAAATGTATTCAATTGTTTGTGCCAAATTCTGTACAATTTTGTATTATGTCACATTTTTTTCACATTCTCCCGTAACTTGAGTTGTAAAGTTTGTTCTTTCAGTTCATGTTTCACATTTTGTGAATTTGTTTCAATCTTTGGTTAGTGTTTTATTTTTTTTCCTAATTGTGTCACATTTCATACATTTCTGTAACGTCTTGCTAAGTACTTTGTTTTGTAATTCTTTTTCGCAGTTTTGACATTTTTGTGATACTGTACTTTCTTCCGAATCAATTTGTTTCTTTTTTTTCAACAACAATTTACAATTTTTGTGTGTGTCGTTTTCATGATTTCCAACCTTCAAAAGTGGGTCAGTTGCCATGACAACACGGCATCATCGGCAGTATTGATGCCGTGTGATGCAATAAGTGTGTTTCTTTGAGGTGTGAAGGATGTTGATGTGGGGGGTAAAGCTTGTGAGGTCAAATCTTTGGCTTCATGGACCCCGAGGAGGGAAATTGATTGTTATGAGGCTTTGGCGGGGGGGCAGACGAGCAGGGAGCGTTTGACTCCTGCAGGGAAGGAAAGAGAGCCTTGCTTGACATCACTTCCCACAATCCTCCTCTGTTCCACCAGGCCAATAACACCAATTAACCTATTAGGAGACTTCTTTGGCGGGAGACATCTTTACACGCGCCAGCACGCGCACGCACACACGTGCGGCGTAACAACAACAACAGCAAACTTTGATTGGGACTTTCCCTTGGCATTCAAACAAATAGCATAGCTATGATTAGTCAAGGATTATGAAATGACTTCAGATCAGAAGTCTACACACCTCTGTTTATGCTAGGCTAATGTCATGTGAAAAAAAAAATTCGACCAAGGGTAAATTATTTTTATATGAAAAGACGAGAAAAAAATGTGGCCAGGGAAGCGAACGGCAACAGTGAATGAGCCGCAGGGATTTCTGGCAAGAACTGGCCAAGAAAAGCATCCAGGCCCATGTAGAAACACGATTGAAATCTCCCACATATTTGGCAAAATGTCTTACAGTCTGAAGGAACCATGGTTGATTTATTTTTTTTTTTTACCATGATTTCCAAATTCCACCAAATTATAAACAGTTCCAAATAGTTCCATTGTTTGCAGTAAATCTTCAGTGGTGGCTAAGAAGCATGAAAAAAAAAATGTCAGGAAAAACCTATTAGAAGGCATCAGGTGTGTGCTGACTGCCATATACAGGATTTAAAAAAATGTTTTTGGTCAGTTCTAAACACAGCCACATGTCAGTAATGAGTGACTGCCCACTTGGTGTGCAACCATAAAGGGAGGCCAGCGAGCGGCTGCTGCCGACGCGCAAACTTTTTGACATTCTGCGTGATTGCGGGCCTCCCCGTGCGTTTGTGTTGTGCTTTGGCCACAAAACAAACAAATGACAGGCCGGTCGCGGTGAAAAACATCAAAGTGTTCAAAGATGCACCCCCGGGGGGTTTTTTGGCCGCGGCTGCCGGCGTTATTGGACCCCGGTTTTCACAAAGTGGCCCTTCGGGTCATTACTCGTCACCATTGCGGCAGCCATGTTGAGGAGTAAAAGGATGCACTGGACGCGCATCTGACGTCCCCGCACCTATGCTGCCATCAAGCCCCCCGAGGAGGGGGGCCTCCTCCCTCACCGACACTAGATGCTGGCTGGCAGAGAAACACTTGAAGCAATCAGCAGCATCATTTTTATTTTGATGCATGAATTCTCTTTATTTGTTGCTTCTACGATGCCAATCGCGCTATGCAGTGGCAGAACATCAAAAGAAAAAAAGAACAACTGTAGATAAAAACGGAGACTTTTCTATGAGTTCAAAACAACAATGTTTGGTTTTTGCTCATAAAAAATGAAAATGTTTTTCCACACCCTTGTAGAATTCTGACTTTTTCCCAAATATTTTTTGCTTTGTAAAATTCAGACTTTTTCTTGAAAATGCAAAGTCCCTCTGCATAACTCTGCTTTATTCCTTCAAAAATACAGAATTTTTTTCCCCTTCTAAATGTCCAACTTTTTCCATAGTTCTGATTTTTAATATAACAATTTGAATTTAATTAATTAAGTCTAATTGAATGATTTGTTTTGCCTTGAAATTGTTACATTTTTTTCCCTCTAAAATTGTTTTTTTTTTCGTGATAATTTTTTTTTCTTGTAAAATTCTGTTTTGCTTTTTCTCCTCGATTTTGGATTTTTTGGAGGGGGGTAAAATTCTGACTTTTTCCCGAATATTTTTTGCTTTGTAAAATTCAGGCTTTTCCTTGAAAATGTTCAAGCTTTGTCCTTGTAACACTTTAGCTCTTACCTCATAAGGGTCTGACTTTGTCCTCGTCCAATGTTTGTCCCTCAAACTTTTTCCATACAAAATGTAACTTTCCTGGCGATTGCTGCGTTTTCAGTTTTTCATTGTCTTCATTGACTTTTACACTTTTCATCTCATAAAACTGAGACTTTTTTTCACGATATATTACGACTGCTTTCTTGTCAGATGCAAACTTCACATCCACTTCATTTTGTTCGGCTTTGCATGTTGCGCGTTCCCCCCGGGAAACACGGCGGCGGTTATCTTTGGGAATACGAGTTTGCGCACGTCGTAAATCCCCGTCGCTGGCGCTGAAGTAAATGTGACAATGATTGTCTGCGGGGAAACTTTTCAAAGAAGCATCTTTATATGGTAAGTCACAGCGCCTGGCACTCCATCATCGGCGAGGCTGGCGGATGCTTCCGGACGGCGGGCATATTTACGAGCGCGCAACAGATGGCGAGCGCGCCTCGCTTCCCGCCGGAATGGGCCTTTTGGCGGCCGTATAAAGATGATGAAGCGGCCGCCGTAACGGGCCTCGGGACGCCGTGCTAGGACAGAAAACGTCCAAATGAGCCTCTCAAGATTGATGGACGCCGCCGCCGCGGGAAACGACAACGGTAATTTCGGCGAAAGCAAACAAGGCGCGAGAGCCCCCTCGCGCCGCCCGCCGTGGCGGTTCGAGCGGTCCCCCGACGGCGGCGGCCATTAAGCAGGCAGCCGCTTGGCAATATGGGGGCGGAGCAATAAAAGAGACCGGACGGCGGCGGGTGGTGTCTGTGTCAGGGATTCTCTCCAACGACCTTTATTACGCCGAGGCACGTCATTTACATCTCCTGGCACATTTGCAAACAAATGTCACAAAATGCTGAAAAAAGGAAACATAGTGAGGATTTCAAATGATACGAGAAAAAAAGACTATTCCCTGTGAAATTTCAACATTTTTGCGGGGAGGTGGGTGGGGGGTGATCAGCTTCTTTCTCATGACATTCTGATTTTTCACTTTCCCTCACGCATTTCCTTAGAAAATGTTGACTTCATTATTGTCAAATTTTTCTTCTGAGAAATTCAACTTTTCCTCTTCAAAAAATATTTCTTCCTAAAATTTTAATTACAATTTCATGGAGAAACCAAATATTCTTTCAAAAATTGTACCGCGAGCTTTAGCGCCACCCAGCTGGGGATTGCGACAAGGTTTCTGCTATTGTTCCACTGGCCGTGGTGCTCCTGTTATGGTCCGCTGGGCGACTTGATGAGGTTTAAATGAAGCGAACTCGCGGGTGGGGGGAGAAAGCAGGCAAGCGGCACTGAAGCTACATTTGCTAAACGTGCTAATCTTCAATCCCGCCCGACATACAACGTTTGCTAATGAGAGATTCAATCAAGCGTGCGGGGCAGAGGGGGAGGCTGGATAATCCCCCCCCAGCGCTCCCTCTCACTCCTCCCCTACCCTCGCAGAAAAGTGAATTGAACTTTGAAGGCGCAGATGCTAATCTAAATGCTAAATCTGATAGCTTTCTTTAGCGATGCGCTAATCATGCTAATCACGACTTTGTTCTCCTCGCGCCTCGATGGCTCGTCATGGCTCAATGTCGACGTTTCGGCCCCAAGTGAGCAAGCGCTGCTCCAACCTTCATTTGGAACCGTAACCACTGCTTGGAACGTGTTCAAAACCCTACCGAGGGCTCGCCTTCTGCCTGGGCAGGTCCCGCGCATCAACCTTCAATCCCATTTCCCCTCATCTGTTCATCTGTCCATCTTTTTATCACTTGATCTCTCTCGTTCTCTGTCTCTGTTGGCTTTTGAGCTCTCTTTGTCACTCACTCTTTCCCTCTCTCTTTCTCGGTCTCCATCTCTCCCTTCATCTCCTTCATTTATCTTATATTCTCTGTCTCTCTCCAACTCTTTCACTCTCTCTCTAACACTCTTGCTATCTCACCCCGTCTCTCGATCTCTGTTTTTCACACGATCCCTATCTATCTATCTATCTATCTATCTATCTATCTATCTATCTATCTATCTATCTATCTATCTATCTATCTATCTATCTATCTATCTATCTATCTATCTATCTATCTATCTATCTATCTATCTATCTATCTATCTATCTATCTATCTATCTATCTATCTATCTATCTATCTATCTATCTATCTATCTATCTATCTATCTATCTATCTATCCAATCAGCTAGCCAGCTAGCTAGCTAGCCTATCTATCTATCTGTCTATCCACCCCAAAATATGTTTTTGGCTCGCACAGAGCTTGTATTTATGGGTTATGTTTATTTTCCGTGGAGTGTTGTGGCCGCTCACATGACAACAAAACCAAAGTGTTTGCGCTCCCAGCACGTGTTTTCATTTCGCTGTTTTGGGGAAAACAGGAACATTTGATATTGTGCTCCAAATGCGTCATGTTGACGTTTATCACATTAAGACACATTTCAGGCTTTTGGCATTGAGGGGGGGGGGGCAGGCGGACGATGGCGGGTGGCGCCCACCCGTGGGCTCGCACATCTCCTTGTTGTCATTTGCATTTATTTGGTAAAGGTGGCGTTGTCGTGTCATGCCGCCGTCACGGCTGCTCCCTTTTCAACGGGCTTGGTTCGCCGCTCAGCCCCACATATCGCCTTCCTTTTTCTTTTTTTCCTTCTTTCCCGCCATAAAATAAACAAGATGGAAGACGCTTCCGAGGAATGTTGCAGTCAGAAAAAAAAATGCGCTTTGCGCTCCTGCGTGCGTCCTCTTTGCGTGTTTCATCTCTTTTCCCTCGTATGTTTTGTCGTGTTTTATGACCGATCTCATTGTAGTTGGGCTTTTGTAAAGTTTCTCTCAGAAATTATGATATTATTCTGAAATGACCATTTTCATCTCATAATTTTACAATTTTGTTCTTGTAAATGTCCATCGTCTGGTAATTTTACAAATGTCATTTTACAATTTGAATCGACAACTTATAAAACCTGTTATGAATTCCGGCTTTCCTTTTCCTCAAACCACAACAACGGTAGCCGACACGTTACCCCCGCCTCCCCCCCCAACCCCTACCGTCCAATCAGTGCTGCCGCTGTCATAATTGCTGTCCAATCATACTTGGACAGTCGGTGACCAGTCAGCCAATAACACTCAGGTCAGCGTCAGCCCACGTCACAACGAGAGGAGTAATACATGCCGACGGAGTGAATGAAATGTCAGACGATTACAAAATAACATTTTTTTTTGTTTTGTTTTTGGAGATGTTGCAAAAAGTGTGCATTGTATCGATAATGGCCGTCCATTGTGTTTCACTCGAATGACGTGGTCAAAAAAAAGAAAAAAAAAAGGAGGTCAGCTCACGCCCGCGGGATGCAGGCCAGCTGCTTCCTGACCACCTGACAACCGCACGGACCCTGCCCCTTCACCCCCCACACACACACACACACACAGTCCCGTCCTACTCCTACGGTATCTCATTAATGGCCAAACAAGCACATCGTGTAGCCTGAGGAGGCTGGACGTCCCTCTTGTTTGCCCCCCTCCCACTTTGTTATGCCCTTAATCTCCCTACTTTTCATGATGAAAACATTTTCTTGTTTACGGAATGTTTACTGCAGCAAGCGGAAACTATTATTGTAAATTATTGTAAATCACATCAATATTTTGGTGGAATGTTGTTTCTTTTTTGAATGATTTATTTTTCTCGACCTCCTTTTTTTACATTGCAATTCTATTTCTTGTTTTTATATATTTTTCTTTTTCATATGTTGACGCGGAAAACACGTTGTTTTCGCCAACATACTTGACTGATGACAATCACAAATGTATTGTTCCATCAAACCCGCGCTCACGATGATGCGCTTCATCAAAACGAGCCCGATCCTTGCATTGTATGATTTTGTTATGAGACGGACACCGAATGAAATCCCTCAATAGGACCATTATGTGTGTGTGTGTGTGTGTGTGTGTGTGTGTGTGTGTGTGTGTGTGTGTGTGTGTGTGTGTGTGTGTTTTGTTTGTGCATGGCAGAAGCTCATGTAAGTGAGCTGTGTCATCCCAATTAGCCCAAACAATTAGAGCGGCTTTGAGTGTCATCATGGTGTTGTCATTTGAACGCTGATGATGATTTAAAAAAAAAAAAAAAAAAAAGGGAAAAACAGTGTGGGGCGCCTGGAGGCCGTCAGCGTGTGATTAGAACCTGTCAGCTGCTCAAGTGAACGCGAGCGACCATGCGTGTCGCGCGACATGACCCGCTGTGCTCAAACCTTGTCAACGCATTAACCTGAATTCCCCCAAGTCGTTACGGCCGCAGCCACCGCCGCCTGAGGGGTGGGGAAAAAAAAATCGGACATCAGTTTTATCATGTAATTAAATCTAAGACAAAAGAATCCGTGTATCGGGGTGCCTTGAGATTTGACTGACCCAACTTATGAGTCTTTCGAGGTGCGAGCCGTCCTTTGGCCAAGTCGCTTGACAACAAGCAGCAATTTGGCAGATCGGAAACAATTCTTCCCCAAATGGCTTCAAGCTGTTTCATACCCCTCCTGGTGAAAAAGCTTTCTGTCAAACTCCCGTTAAAACAATTACACATGCTGTAGAGTTTGTCTTCGAGACTGATAGGACTTCTTGAGATCAGCCACTTCACTTATGGTCCGGTGGTACATCCCGTGTAGGGGCTTGTCCTCCCATGATGGTCCCTCTTCCAGCACCTCATCCTCTGTTCCCCATTGTCTGAGACATTCTCTGAGTACATCATCCGTTGGAGCCTTCTCCTTGATGTATTCATGGAGCTTGGATGTTTCATCCTGGACAGTGGCTCTCACACTCACTAGTCCCGGCCTCCTTCCTTTCGGCTTGCGTACAGTCTCAGGGTGCTGGATTTGGGATGGAACCCTCCATGCATTGTTAGGAGCTTCCGGTCTTAACATCCGTGGTCTGAATCTCTTCCTTTGGCCACCTGATTATTCCTGCAGGGTATCTGATCACTGGCAGGGCATAGCTGTTTATTGCCGGGTCTTATTCTTGCCATTGAGCTGGCTTCTTAGGACTTGCCTCACCCGCTGGAGGTATTTGGCCGTAGCCGCTTTCCTTGTTGCCAGTTCGAGGTTGCCATATTCCCTTAGCTTCATGCTAACGCAATAAGGAAATGCCATAGAAGGGCTAATGAATAGCATTGGTGCTGAGGTGGGGTAATGCATCAGGATCGATGGTATGACAATACAACAATGCATGGATTATTTATCCTCTGTGAAAAGCAACTGTTAACTAAACTAAACTTTGTGAAATTTTTACGTCAGTGTCCTATATATATATATATATATATATATATATATATATATATATATATATATATATATATATATATATATATATATATATATAAAATAAAAGACCCAAGCTGAATGGGGACGGACACCACCCGAGGGGTGAGATGAGGATTTTTTTTACTTTTTAAATGTTACTTTTAAAATTGTGTTGTTTTTAATGTTTGCCAATGATTTATAATAGCATACTTTTTTTTCTTTTTGTATGTGCATCCCTTTTGTTGAAAAACCAAGAAAAATGTTGTTTCTATCTTCCCGATGTTCCTGCGATGATCTCCGTGGCCTTGCGTCAAACTAAAAATAACCGGCGGGTGAGTGTGCGCATTCAAACAAATGTGGCTCCCTGCCGCTGGAAGCTGTCTTAATAAGAGCATAAAAGATGCCATCGCTGCGTGAGTCATGAGACAGCTGATCATTAAACGCGCACAGCACGCTCTCATCAATAAAAAAATAATAATAATAAATGATGGAGACAGGAGGGGAACAATAGTTTTTTTTCTCGTCTTTTGCTTATCAAAGTCAAAATCTATCGATTTCTTGACGGCTTCATTGCTCAGCGTTCAATCCCCGAACGCTCGTTTTGAGAGGTCACGTTTAGTGCGAACGTTCGGGGGTGGACCAGGATCTCCCCTTGTTGCTCCCCTCTTACCCCCTCCTCCGACACCTCCATAAAAAAAACCAGACTGCAATCTTCGCCTGGTCTAGACCCTTTTCTCGGAACTAGAACTTTCTCCCAGGTCTAGAATGTTCTCCCAGAACTAAAACTTTTTTAGGGACTAGACTCAACTAGAACCTTCTCTCATGTCTAGAACTTTCTCTTTGACCTAAAACCTTTTCTTGGGACTATTAGCTTCTCGTGGGATTAGAACCTGGTCTCTGGACCACAACCTCCTCTCAGTCACTTTCTCTTGAGACTTGTACCTTCTTTCTGGACTTGGAACAAGAAACTTCTCTCTGGGTTCAAGCTTTTGTTTTGAACAACAACCTGATTGCTGGACTCGAACCTTCTCTCTGGTCTAAAACCTTGTCTCAGGGCTGGATCTTTGCATGAGTAGAATGGGATTTTTTTGCCCATTGAGGGGTCCATGTATACCTGCCTTTGCTTGCACCCCCTTTTCTTGCTTCAATCACTGCCAAGGTGAATAATTGACGTGGGGATGAAAGCATTCCCCCCCCCCACCTCCCGACTTTCCCCCCTGATACCCTCTGCCTCTTGTGTGGTTCATGTGACGCCTCCTGGAAGTGCAGAGGCGTGTAGCGTCTTGTTCCCGCCGCCTGTCACCGTGTCTCCCTCCGTGTCACGGCCCCGGTGTCACCCGTGTAATGCCGCCATCGACAGGCCGCTGACAGTGGCCAACAACATAATGGAAACCTATCGATTTGCACTTGCGCGCGCCCGCACACACACACACACACACACACACACACACACACACACACACACACACAGACTCACACAACCGTTACAAACAGCAACCGTCTTATCACAGTTATGCACATACACAAATAATAACACACGCACAACTCAAGAGCCCCCTGTGTGCCTGCACTGACACCCAAGTCCCCACTTTGTCCAAATGACAAGTACACGCACACACACACAGGCACACAAACACTTGTGTCATCCACCCACACACTCGTGGGCGTTGCACTGTGTAACCAACAGGCCTGAAAAGGACGGGTGGTGATCAATGCTCATCATTTGTGTGTCAGTGCCACTCAATGCCACCAGTGCAACCTTCCATGCCATTGCCCGGTCCTGCTGCATGCGCGGTATGCTGTCATGCACTTCCGGTAGAATTCTTTGAATATTACTTTTCCCTCAACGGTATTTCTGCTGTCGATTTCATTTTTAACTGCTTATGCAAGCATTGATACTGCTGGCAATTTCAGCCGCAGTTCACATTCACTCCTGTCTGCTGTCTGCATCCATATTGAGAAACCAATTATATTATCTGCATGTGGCCCCTCCATCTCATTTTGTGTGGCCGCAAAGCCCAGAAAGGATTCAGAGCGGCTGGGTTTTAGTATTTCTACAACAAAACGCATTCCAAGAAATATGTTTCCAAGCGCAGACTTGTCACGTGTACCTAATGAAATGGCTTCAACACTTTTACACTGTAAACTTCAACCCAAAGATTTTTTTTTAATGTTTGAAAGTTATCTGTTTCCCCTAACAATTGATAATACCAACACTTTTAATACGACAGGCCAATAAACTCATTGAAATCCTTTTTTTTTTTTCATCTGCAGTATGTTTTTAAAATCTTATTGTGTCAAAGTAAAATGATAACTCCCAAACCATTTTATGGAACAAATATTAGATTTTTGGGAGTACATCGTTTCGTCCGTTGGAGAAGGCCTGGCTGGCCCATCGTTAGCTTGCCGCTAACAGCTGTAGCGTAGCGTAGCAGTCGCTAACGGCAACGACAACATCATCAACAACCACATCAGCAGGCAGATATGAAGAGTAGTGCTACTTGTATTTGGTGTCTATTAGTTTGCACTTTTAATGGAACCCTCCTCCAGCGGGACTAGGACCCCCCCGCAGCAGATGGCGAGTGAGGCTCTGGCGACAATTTTTTTTTTCACGTCGCCCTCTCGATACATCCATCCATCCCTCCCTCATCCCTCCCCGCTCTCTCCAGCCAGCGGAATAATGAAAAGCCCGACTGTGGTCATGGCTAACTCAATCTCATTATAATCTCCCCTTTATTTTATTCATTGGGCCCCCCGGGAGGCTGTCTGCCAGCGATGTGCCTTTCAACCTCCAGAGAGGAGATCTTTGGAGAGCGTAATGAAGTCACAGAGTGGCACAATTATTTCCCAAAGACGCGGCGTTAATGTACTCGACAATTCCCCCAGGAAAGGACGCGTGATGACAATTGCTTTGTACGCCTTTGATCGCTGCTTTAAATACTGGCCGGGATCAACTGCGCCGCCCCCCCCCTTCCCCTCCTCACGTGCTACTGTGATGTGTGACCATCGGTGGTGCACACACACTGGGAATAAATGACTCACTGGTACCTGGCAGCTTGGCGACAAATTGTATTTTAATTGCAGACCAAAAAAAAAAAAATGGCAATTGCTTCTCACTGAAATGTGCCACCTTATTAGGGACACGACCAAAACGGATCCATTCCAAAAAGGTTCTAATTTTTTTCCCCCTTTGCGTTCCAATACGCAATTGAGCATGACACCATGTTGTACAAAATGATCCAAGTAAATTTTTCTACATTAATTTCTTGAGCCCATTCCCAATCTGCCCTGGATTTGTTTCTCGAGCTCCCTTACCTGTAGGACCACCTGTGGTCAAAGCTGAACTGTGGCAGGGTTTTTACTCTCTGGACCTTGATTTCCCATCTCAGTAATCATGTCAACAAAATTTCATGTAGCCAAGTGTGAAATTGGCTTTAGGAGCTGAAAAAAAAAATCTGACAATTTTGTTTTTGGGCCCAGTGGGCGAGTGGTTAGCACATCGACCTCGCAGTGCAGTGGTACCGGGTTCGATTCCAGCTCCGGCCTTCCTGTGTGGAGTTTGCATGTTCTCCCCGGGCCTGTGTGGGTTTTCTCCTGGTCCTCCTGTTTTCATCCCACATTCCAAAAACATCAGAAAATTTAAATTTTGCTTTTGAAGAACACTTGGAAACATGACCCAAAAAGGGCTGCTTCAACCCAAAAACGGCTGTAAGTTTTCAGGCATGACTTTTTGAGATTTTTCTGTCTGTCCACTCATGATGGACGTGGCTACCAAAGTTCATGATGCAAAAAAAAAAAAGAAGAACTCCAGAACAAATGTTTTTAAAGCAGCCCTTGGAAAAAATGACCCTAAAATGGCCTCGTCAACCCAAAAAGTCTGACCTCCTGTCTCTCTCTTTTTTTTTTTTTGTAGGTCAGAAAACAAATTTCATGTTGTGTAACTGGCTTCAGCGGCTGAATTTCCATCAGCGTTCCAACTGGAAAATGTGCCACCTTACACACTGCTCACGGATCGTGACGAAAAGGTGCAAACGAGGCTTTCAACCCTCCAGAAGAAAACTTATGACAAATGAGACCCTCCAAATCGGCTTCTTAATCTTCATTTCAACTCATCCTTCCCGACAAAGCACCTGGGAGCCCGCGCGCCGCACACCCGCGCGCGGTATTTGTCTGAGGAGCCGAGCGCGCGGTAATTATATTATGAAGCACAACTGTGATTCCCAGCGTGCCTTCGACGCCGCCTCCTCGCCGTTCCCCAAGCAGCTCCCGTTTGAATGGCGGAAATTGAACGCAATCCACGCCGTCTTCGGGGGGCCCGTTTTCACAAGCGGGCACACACGTCTGCACGTGTGCGAGGCCTACCACAGGAAAGAGTGCGGCTGCTAATAAGTCTTTCCACTTCTGCTGCTTGCCCACACGCGCACGCACACACACACACACACACACACACACACACACACACACACACACACACAGCTGTTACTTGTCAAGGTGCACTCAAAGAAACATAAATAGATTCCGCCGATGACGTCATGTGCGGTACAGCCACTGTTGTTGATCGTTGCAGCGTACGTTGCCTTGGCTTGCACGCATTTCGCTCGCATGCGTGCAAATCGTCACCAAAACTGGAAAAACTCACTCAGTGTGTTGTACGTTGTCAGAGGTTTGCGTGCGTCAAGTGTCAAGGTCACAGCAAAGGTCAAACATAAAAACTGTAGCCGTAGCTTTCCCCCCCCACAGTTTGAATGTGCTTGCCTGCGGCGGGTAACTCGGCTCTCAGCGGGTTACTTTTTGGCGTTGATTGGCCTTGCACTGAAAGGGGGTCAGATGAGGTCAAAGTTCACAAGTAGCATGTTTCAAAAATGTATTTTTGACAAACCACTTCAAGTTATGCGTCAAATTAAAGGTGGTATCAATGCTTTCAGATTTTGTTTGGAAAATGTAAAACCTGTGAGAATAAACTGACCCAAAACATTTTGTTGGTTCCCATGCGACATACTTAATGATACTAGTCAGGGTTGGGTTAATATCAAAAACTGGTATCGGTATCGGTATCATTTTTTGTTTGTTTGTTTTTTAAGGTATCCGTTGGAGGCTGCCGATAGTAGCCACCAAAAAAAAGCACCCGTTGAGCACCAAATGTTTTATGCTAAGCAAAAACAAAAACAAAAATTTGGTTTTGGTTGGTAGTAGTACAAATCTGATAAAGCTGCTTTTCATCTCTTCCAGGCTTTCTATAGGCCAGGGCAACGATTATAACTCTCTGGATAATTTAAAGTTTTCCCGTCTCGTCACGGTGAATATTGATGGCGGTGGAGAGAGGACGTTGCCATCAAAGGTGCGCCACCCGCACCGTCGGAATCTAAAGAGCGAGGCATTATGCTGCGTTCAATCATACATCACATGTCGATGGAAATGTCTTGTTGCCTGGAGGTGAACCTGGCGTGTCGCTCTTCAGGGTCAGCGCCTTCATCTCGTAAGCCCAAGTGAATCTTTGAAAAACTCCCGTCGACGGGTCTTTTTGTCGTCAAAGCTCGCTAATGTCATGCTAGTCCAGTTCGGAGAAAGCTGCTGCTTATCGTTTCCGCGCTTTGAAGTCGATTCCTCCTTTCGGTATGTTCCGTTCTATTGCCAAAAATGTCTCGACCATAGATGTTGATTGTCGATAACGTGTTTCCAAGTTTGGCCACCCCATGCCCCCCTTTCCGGCCAGGATAAAATTCTAGCTCCGCCTCTGCAGGCTGGATATGGCGTAGTCCGCTTGAAATACGGGCGATGGTGAATTGGTTTTGATCATGTGTCAGTTGGAATTTATTGCTCCTTAAAGGTGAATAAAAATCATCGCAAAAATCATCGCAAAAACAAGTTGTTCACTTTTGAAATCACTGCTGTCGACGACTCAAATGGGCTATTTTGCCTCCCCGTCGAGATCTCGTTTGCGTCGTCAAAACTCTCTAATGGAGGCCCCGTTTGGACTCGCGCCCGACCCGCCGGCTTCTCGCAGGCGTCAGATTGAAGCTCGCCGGGTGGCGGCCACACATGGGGCGGCGAGGCGTGTCGGGGCCCCGAGGCCTTCTCGTGCGGGACATGGCGGGCCGCCTTTGTTCGGGACACGGCGCACCTCTGAGCCGGGGTGTGAAGCAGGTCCATTAACAAGTTCTCCGGAAGGCTGCGCGCGAACAGCGGGAGTGGACCGGGCCCCTTTTGAAAGCTTCGAGCGCTGTTGTTGTCGTCGTGGTCGCCGAATTGCGACCTGTGACTGTCAGACATCTTTGTCCCCAACATCACACCCAGCGGCTCTTGACACATCGGGTTGTTTGGAGCTAAAAGCAGATGACAATGCTCTTGTTTTGCCACTTTTCGGTGTCTTGTCTTCCAACGACGTGACTGTTCGTCACAGTAATGCTCTATTTGGACACCAAATGTTACTCCCGGTAGTGCTACGTCCTGTTTATTGTCACAAAAGCACTTCAATTTAAAACACATTCGCAACAAGGCTCCGTCCGTCCGTTGATGAAAATTCTCAGAACTAAATCCATACAGAAGGAGGAAGTTGAAAGATTTTGACCGATACCTAATATAGTCCCAAAAAAACTAAAGCTAATACAAAAACTCATTTAAAAAAATCAACTCAAATGAAGTATTTTCTGAAAAATATGAAAACCAACAAACTTAGTCTTGAATCTAATTAATAAAACTGAATTAAAAAAAAAAACAAGAGTCAAAAGGAAATAAACCAGTGGAAAACCCAAAACTAAGAACCACAGTTTTGTTTTTCTTCTCTTATTTCCACTTTTTTTGACCGATTCAAGCCATTCCAATTTTTACTCTTCTTCCCGCCGGGACATATTTGTCAAAATTACAAAATAAAAGGCGGAAATTAATATAACGGTATATTTTTTTGTTTGTTTGTTTGTTTTATCCTCTACCTTCTACATTTTTTTGACTGACGCAAATCATTCTACCCTCAACATGTTTTGCTCATTCGCGGTCATTGTCAATCATTCGATATCCTTCCAGTTCATTCCACAATTTTTCAATCAGCCTCTCAGTATTCACATGCAATTTCTACAGAAATTGCATTCTCTAGTTTGGAAGTATTTTGCAATTTAAGAGAAAAAAAAAAGGAATATTGCTTCACGGAGCGGATACACGACTTGACTAAAATGTGATATTTTGCCAATAAAACTTGACGCCACGATATGCTTTGCTTCTGACTTCCCGTCAGTGGGTCCGTATCGTTTTTTTCAGTCATAGTCGAAAACAAAAAAGCCATTTCTTCGAACAGCGGCGAGCGGCGCGTGTGTTTATTCACACTCTTCCCCGTGCCCCACTGCTGCGGGAAAAGGAGCGAGGGATTACCGGGGGTGGCGAATTGTGATTTAACAAGCGCCTCTTTTCTCCCGCCACCTGTGTTCACAACAAACCTCGCCGTTAGCCCCGCGCGCCCCCCGAGCGAGAACGCTTAATTACGCCGGCCTTCCTCCGGGACGCGGCCTTGCCCGGGCTCGGAATTCTCCACGGCGGCGCTAAAACGGAGCAAATTTCCACAGCAACAAAAGAACACCTCGGAAAGGGCCGCTTGTTAGTCGCACGGCTTGTGACTGCGCGACTATTTTAGCTTGTTGGCGGCCATATTTGCTCACGTCGAGATTTTACGAGGAAAGTGCAGCCGCGACATGGCACAAATGCCAGCGTATTCAGATTTTTGCGTAGCGCATGTCAGGCGTATTTATATAAAAAAGTGGCCATGAAAATCATCGTATTACATCTTTGAAAATTATTGGCAAAACTTTGTGGGGCCGACAGGAGTTCACTTTTGCCATCGAGACGCCATAATCGAAGTTGTCGGTGACCACCCCCACGGCGGCGCTGCTCTCCCTGTGCTCATCTGCAAAATGACCAACGTCGGGTCGACTCCGCCTCTGCGCAGAGATGCGTCAGATTTATAGCCGTCGCAAAAATAGAGCCCATAAAGTGTCATGCTTACGAGGTTTTGTTTTCCTTCGTGTCTGTAGCTAGCACAATATCCGCTGCGAGGTAAAGACAAACTACAATAAATCTTCCGCTTTTTTTTGGTTTCTTTGAGTAAAAGGGAATTACTTTGTTCTGTTCGACAGTTGTGCCAATCTGGGATTCGCGATTTATGACTTGTTGTCTCTTTCTGTCACAAACATTCCAAAATTGAAACATGAACAACAGAACGGGGAAAAGCAGGCTAATCTTAAATCTCGACTTCTACTTCAGTTCAGAGTGGGGATATTTTTTTTTCTACGCCTGTAAATTGGCAGACATGCGTTCACACACGTGCGCACACACGTTCACACAAGCGAGTCGAGTGAGAACACACACACACACACACACACACACACACAGTTTACTTCCTCTCGCGTGGAACGACGACAGTCAACTTCATTCGGTGGCTCATTGAATGACGTTTGGCATTCGAGTAGTCGCTCAACGATGTTGTGTGTGTTCATCTTTCGGTTCCGGGTAACAAGGCCACTTATTGGTTGGTTTCTTGACGTTTCGCTTGCAGTGTGACACAATTTATGTTTTGGTGACACCTGGTCATTTCTTTCATTTGTCCAAAATAGTCCCTTTTTTCTTTTTTTTTAACTCATTCACTCCCAAAGACATTTTTAAACGTCTTTTCAGACTTGGTCCAGAATTGGCTGGTACTGAATGAGTTTAACATGAGTTCACTCCACAATGTTTCCTATGACAAATGGACGTGGTTTGGTTGAACACTGGAAGTGTTAGTCACGGTTAGTTTGACAGGAAACTTCAACCGGAAGTGGCAAATAAACAAAACAGTTAGTTATACTTCCACACTTTGCTGTGAAGTGCACAAAAGAAAGCAAAGAATCAGCCAAGCGACGGCTCGAAATGTGAGAAATTCCCATTCTGGGGCAAGTTAGGGGACCTCGACGGTCTATTATCCGATCGCGACGTTCCGAAGAAAGTGGCCGAGCGAGGATCCGAGCGAGCGAGCGCTTCGCTAACGAAGTGGTAAATTCAGTGTTAATGAGTGGCTTCACTGTTGCCACCTTCCTCCGAGGTAAAAAAGCTCTCACGCTCGCTCGTCTTCCTCCTCCTCTTCCTCTTCCATCTGTCGCGGTGTTAGCCGGGAACAGACGCTCCCCATTTACAGCAAAAAAAAAAAAAAAAACGTCGCCCGCACCCTCCCCCGAACGACGGGGTGGCGAACGCATCAAAAATATCCGAGCGCGGGCCTCATTAGCAGCACACGTCTATATATAACCATCTGATTTTTTTTTTTTGCTATTTGCTTGTATTTACTTGACTTAGCGGATGTTAAAAGGCTGCCTTTGCCTTGCCTGCAGATATTTACAGGGATTAGCAGCTCTAATACACTTAAGCTGTATGCACAGATCAATCTGCTAGCAGCTTTGACTCACCCGCTTTGATTACCGCATCATGTTGTGCACTTGACAGGCAACAAAACAAACTGCACTTACGTACTAAAGACTCTATTTTTAACTTGTGTTATTTATCGTACTCGCTCTGTTCTGCAAGTCTGTGATGTGGAGATGAAAACAACCAAAAGTTGTACCGCGGTTCTGCGAGGGTGCTAGGCTGATGAGGTCAATTTGTACAATTAACAACAAAATATGACACGGTCGAAGTTTGAAGAGCTCACGTTGTCCTCATCAAGTGACTCCGATGACGAGATTCGGGGTATTTTGTGTTTTTGGATCAGGTCACCGTACAAAAGAGACGCTATAGCGGGAGTCTTCATATCTTGACCACCTGCGGACCGACTCCAAAATGTATTTCACCGGAAACGTCCAAGTGAATTTCATGTGAGGGGTCCGGCTGGTCCGGCGGAAGCAGCGGGTCCAGTCAGCCGTAGCGTTCCAGCTGCCGGAGCTGTCGGAGTTTATCAGGTGCCCAGCTCGGTCTTCCGAGGTGGGAGGTTGTAGGATCACGACCCCCACCGCCGCTCGCGTACCCCTACCGCTAACCCCCCTCTCCCCTCCCAACCCCCACTCGCACTCCACCTATCATGCCGGCAGCTAATTTGACGCAAACGCATTTGTTTGACACTCCTCCTTCACGTCAAGGTGAGAACATTCCCTGTTTGGCTGGTGTTCAAGCATCAGATTAGCAATGCATCACACTCTTAAATCCGTCCTCCTCCTGCGACGAGATTCATATTAAAAAAAAAAAAAACTCAGAAAGCCTCTTAAATCTGTGCAGTGGAAAATAAAGAGACACCGCGCCTTCCCCCCGCCTGGATGATGTTCTCTTTTATCCCACTGAAATCCCGTCGCCCAAAGGTCATTTCCATAATAATGCTCTCTCTCGTCCCTAATGGGATTCCGCCTGTGATTATGTATGCCGGCGTCTTGGCGATGCGGCCTGTCTTCGCCCGTCGCACAGATGTAATTACAGCGCGCCTTTGATAGCTAAACAATGTAATTTACTGCTTGACTGCGAGTACACACTCGCATTACTCGGCCCGGCAGCGCACGTCACTTAGCTGGCTCGGAAGCAGACGCCGCTTGTCGGGCCAGCAAATTGAACGCGAGCGCCTCTTCTTTCGCCGGCGCCATCGACGGAATCGGTGGAGTAGAAGGAAAAAAAAAAAACAGCAAATCTTTGAGAGCTGGTTACGTGTAATAGATTCCGATTCAGACAACTTTATTGATCGTGGCGCGGGCGGTTCATTTGCGGCGTCCACCTCCGAATGCAACATTCAGCTTCAACTTATTAGGACAAGGTCACGGAAGACATCTTAGATTCAGTTCTGGGGGTAATGGGATGGGATTGAATAAATGGATAAAAGCACAAAAAAAAAGAAATATAATAAGAAAGGTTAAAAGAAAAGGAACTGGACGATCAATCAAATTCCTGACAGACATAGGTAAAATTCCGTGTTTGTCTTGGGAATTGGAAAACTCAAATACAAATCTGGACACATTTCATAGGAAAACACCCGGCATGATTTTGAGTCATCTGATATTTGTACGCCTCATGTCGCTATGTTCCTCAAAATAGTCTGGCAAACGGTATACCGGATGAAACTCGGATACACGCGCAGACACGGCGACAAAAAGTGACGCAAAAAGCGTAGAAGCAAAGCCGAGAGTTCCCATGCTAATAATGTTGATTTTTAAATAGCATGATTAATTAAAATAGCTACAACTCACACACTACAAAGGAGGCGGTTAACATGCTGCCGTTTCTCTTAAAATAACCGATTTTTCTCTGTTTTTGGAACTTGCTGCGTTGCTTTCGTACACCTCGCCTTGCTATGCTAATAATAGCATTTCATACATGTAGCCTAGTAAGCTGCATATGCATACCAGTAAAACGGCCGCCATTTTCAATATGCCTGATAAGTGTTTTTGGTGCCCTTGTTCATCCTTTGGGGAAGTTTTCACATTCCTGTATGAAACTCAAGAAATCTTTTCTAGTCATGACACACTTCTTGGCCAAATGTGACCCCAAAAAGTCCCGCTAGTGGTCAACCTGGAGTTGCTATGCTAATAATAACATTTAATCATATTAAAGACGTGGGCGGCTGCATGTTTATCATAGAAGAGAGGTGAGGCACGCGGTGGGAAATGGAAATGTGCCATTTGGAAGCATTCGTGTTTGTTTTCCGTATACGAGCAGTTGCCATCTGCTCGGCCCCGCCCTACGTGAGAGCCGCATGGCCGAAGCGCTCACATGCCCCAGCGAGAACATTTCTTCTTCTTCTTCTTCTTCTTCCTCTATTTCTTCTTCTTCTTGTCTTGTTTGAAAAGAGGGGGGGAGAATTTAAAAGTCAGAGAAATCCTCCTCTGCCAGAGGCGGCCGCCTTAATCCGTTTAATTTGGAAAGGTATTGTTTGGAGCTTTAGCGCTGATGTGCGCTAATCCGCGCCGCCGCAAACGAGGCCGTGTCAGCACATTTAATCTGAGAATCGCAGGTTGAGGCGCTGTTTGATGTTTCCACCTGCGATTGAACATGCCTGCCGTCTTAACCCGACTGTCACTCGCCCGCCCGTCGCCCGTGTTCCCGCTTCACCTTTTTTCATCAGCGAGACCACTTGACAGCTTTTTCTCTCCTTGACACCACCCTACCCGCCTCACCTAACCTGTTGGGAGAAAAAAAGTTTTTTTGCTGGACGAAACCAGTTTCTACTCTCCTTACTCGATACTAAAATGAGCGAGTTTCATTTTAATGTAAATCAGTTATTGGAGTCAAAAATGAACTTTTAAATTTAAATAGCTGCCAGATATCAGCAATCTATTTAAATTTTTGTTAGGTGGCTCAATGTTGAGTAGAAGTGTAAGCTACAACTATCATCAATTCCGTGTTTATAATCATGAATCATTTTTAATCTCGACATATCTCAATGCTGAGTGTGAATGTTGTTTTATCTCATACGTGCTGTTTCTGACAGTCATCAATTGCACGTTTGTAATGACAAGTTGAGCAGAAGTGTGACGGTGGCATGACCCTGTCCACTGCATTCCGAGCTTGCTGTCTGCTTCGTACGCTTCCCCCCCCCGCCCCTCGCAAGGAATACGCAGAATATTTGCCACAACATTCCGAGCTCAGCAAGCTGTCAAAAAGTCACGCAGAAATGCGAGGGTCTATTTATTTAACACCATCCCTGGTGAGCCATGACAGCGGCGGGATTCCCCGATGGCGTTCCCGGCCGGGGTTCCGCTGCGACATGATTATCCCATCGCGCCCGTCAACTGGCCGCCCTCTCCGCCCCGGATCAATGTGCCCGGGCCTGGGCATCACAGCCGCTCATTAACGCGAGGGAAGAGAGCGCCGCTCAATCGGCGCCAGACCCAAATAAATCAAAGGGTCGTCCGTAGAAGAAAAGGAGCTAATATTTCCTCAACAAGCCCGGAGAGACGCCGTGGTGGGATGCAAATTGCCTCCCAGGAGAGGTGCGCACACCAGAGGAGCAGGAAGTAGCCGGGAGGCGGCAGGAAGCTAATGAGTGTAATGCTAAATGTATACAAAGGGAAGGGCGCGCAGCCTCGCTATTCATGCCAATTAATAGCGTCTTATCAATGGAGGGGCTCCTGGAATAAGGGGCGTGGTGGGTATTATTCAGCAAAGGGGGCCAGGCGGCGTTCATTGGCCCCGAGGGAGGACGGCCGGGCTGAGCTGAGCCGGGCCTGCGGAGTTAAGGAGGTTTTAAAAAGCGCTCACTTGACACATCAAAACAAATCACAGCCCAATCAAAGGGCCGCTTCAGGGGCGGAGGCGAAGCGGGGGCGGCCGGTGGTTTGTGGCGTTGGGGGAGCGCGGGGGGGGGCTGCCCCTGGAGCAAAAGGCTACCCGGATACATTGGAGACACATGAATAATTATTGTTTTAAAAAACAATAAGTGTGAAGGAGAACGCCGTTCGACGCAATTAACATTTCACCATTAGCATTTTTATCCATTAGCGCCATTAGCATATTTAGCATTTTGACACTCGGCTAACAGGCTCGTTAGCCTGCCTGACATATTTGAACGTGGGCAAACGCAACTTTGTTACACATTATGAGATTTGCTCAATGTTCATTTTATCACAACTATGTATGTGTGTGTGTGTGTGTGTGTGTGTGTGTGTGTGTGTGTGTGTGTGTGTGTGTGTGTGTGTGTATACACACACACACACACACATACTGTATATATCCAGATAAGTTTAAAAATTTTCAAATAGAGTGCTATTTATAATCATAATCCAACAAGGGTTAGGATATTTATATACTAATTACATCATACAAAATAGAATATACACTGCATATATGTGTATATGGGTATGTTGTCGGAACTAAATAAAACAAATTGCTACATGGTCAACTAAAAATAAAAAATAAAAATGCACAAAATAATAGTCATTGTCATCACAATAATAACTGTGGAAGATTCATAACAGGTTAACCCCCTTGAGATAATTCTCTCTTTAATGGGGTCAGTATTCCTAATAACAATTTCACGCCAAACAAATGATTATGTATTTGTCGTTCTAGGCGGCAGGTGAGCCGAACGAGGCGTCCGTCCGGCGAGTGGCGTGCTTCAGGACTTGTGCCACAGAAAGAGACGCGATAGATTAACCATCGTATGAATAAATGAAGGCGAGGTGGCAAGAGGAGAAATTCATCACACTTTAAAGACGTGCGTGAATAATAACAATAGGAGGCGTCAATATGTTTATTTACATTTTGATGCGCCTGCAGGGTGACTGTATGATGACCGTGATTAATGATTCTTTGTGTGTGTGTGTGTGTGTGTGTGTGTGTGTGTGTGTGTGTGTGTGTGTGTGTGTGTGTGTGTGTGTGTGTGTGTGTGTGTGTGTGTGTGTGTGTGTGTGTGTGTGAGAACATCAATTATTCAGGTGAGGTTTGGTCCATCCCAGCATCAGTCGGGCGTTAGCCTTGTTAGCATCAGTGGTCACATTGTGCCCCTTAGTGGAGGAAACACAAATCACCACCATGGTGGTCACTTTGATGTGAGTTTTGTTTGGAAGTAGTGTAATAATAATAACAATAATCCATTTTATTTATAAGCGCCTTTCAAAACACTCAAGGACACCTTACAATCAAAACAAGACGCTAAAAATGGTGTCACTGGATCTTGAAAGTCTCCTTGTTGTTTATGTCTATATACATTACATCATCAATTAAAATAGTCGATGTTCTCTTGACGTTGATTAAAAAAAATGCATGATGGGCTTGTCAAAGGCTCTCAAGTGTCTCTTCGAGTCATGTTTTTTGGACGACAAGATGATTTCATTTAGGCTGGATTGTCTTTGTTTAAAAACGTGGACCCAATTTGTGTTTTAATGTAAGCAAAAAGGTTCATCGAAGCAAAATTGTCTTTGATGTTTACAAATACATTGAACAAGCAAAATAGTCATGAAAGAAGCTAATTATTGCACAAAATATAAATAATAGTTATTGTTACAGGAATAGCATCATTGCCGAAATCATTTTTGAACATCCATCCATCCATTATCCGAACCGCTTGATCCTCACTAGGGTCGCGGGGGGTGCTGGAGCCTATCCCAGCTGTCTTCGGGCAGTAGGCGGGGGACACCCTGAATCGGTTGCCAGCCAATCGCAGGGCACACACAGACGAACAACCATGCATGCCCACACTCATACCGAGGGACAATTTGGAGTGTTCAATCGGCCTGCCATGCATGTTTTTGGAATGTGGGAGGAAACCGGAGTGCCCAGAGAAAACCCACGCAGGCCCGGGGAGAACATGCAAACTCCACAAAGGGAGGCCGGAGCTGGAACTGAACCCGGTACCTCAGCACTGTGAAGTCAACGCGCTAACCACTCGACTACCGGGCCGCCCCATTTTTGAACATTTCCAACTAATTAAAAAATATATATAAATTCAAACAAAAAATATACTGTCTAGTCTTACGCTATTAGGCCACCGATATGACTTAAAAACTAATCGTCATTTTTTTTCATATCGTGAACGAGACGCAGCATGTTAGCATCGAGGCACTTGGAAGCTAACACAATGAGCTCGGCTGTTGATTGCTCGCTACGGCGCAACCCACCGAGTGTTGCTTTGCCACGTGACATCGCAGGTTTAATTTGGCTGGCGGTCGCACGCCGCCGCAGTTTGGCGCCGCTTTCGCAACTTCAGGTGCGAGGCGGAAGCAATAAATGGGACGCTAACACGTTTTGGGTTGGTGCTACAATGACGCCGCTTGAACTCGCCGTGTTAAACTGAAGCTGCCACTCCTGTCCAATAAAGTCGTCAAAGATAAACGAGAGAAAGCGATTTCTGTCGAAACGGCGGGTGCGCACTGAAGCTTGTAATTATTTGAATAAATTGAGAAATGTGGAAGGAGACGTGAGTCCAAAATAGAATAGTACAGGACTACTGCTCACCATTCACACAATTAGCGACAACGTCCGGATCCGAGTAAACACTCAACAGTCCCTCACGTCCTCATTTCAAACACGGCCTGCTGCTGCGCGCCAGCCGCTCCACATATCTGCCCTTGTCGCTGACATAAAATCGATGTGCGCGCGACACCGCCGACTTTATTTAGCGGAGCGCTTGACTCGCTAACTCTGACGGCCGCACAAGGCCGATCAACCGCCGCTGACTTGTTCTCACAGCAACCGCTGCTGTCAGCTGTGTCATCCGATGGCTGCGATGCGGCCTTGGCGTGTGTGCTACGTGGCTGGGCGATCTGTGCTATGTATCAACAAAAGTGGACTGTATTGGCATGATAACACGATGAGGACTCCACGATCCTTATTATGTTGCCATGATGTGCTATGTGGCCACGATAGTTGCCGTGATAGTTCCGACAGTATGTGGAATGGGGTGCTGTGCGTCTTTCCTGGTTACTAAACAGTTGTGCATAATGTGCCCACGCTATGTGACCGTTACCATGCCCAGGATGTGTCAAAGGTCAGGCGCTATGTGGCCATGATGTGACTAAGTGACTATGATGTGAGCTATGCGGCCATGCCGAATGGGTTTTGTGTCCACGGAAGTTCTGTGTGTTCATGATGAGTGCGGTGTTTACTGTTTCGTTGGTTGATGTTGACAAATCATATACAATACAATCACACGTTCAGCGCATTTTGAAGAAGTTAACATTTTCATAAAGCGCATCCTTTTGTTCTCAAGTGTATTTTGTGTGTGTGTGTGTGTGTGTGTGTGTGTGTGTGTGTGTGTGTGTGTGTGTGTGTGTGTGTGTGTGTGCACCTGCTGTACGTATTGTGTGCATGTCTTGACAGCAGCGAAAGGGTTAAGCGTGTCCATCGTGTTCCGTGAATGTGAAATTGGTTTTAATGAAAGTGTTGAAAATGTGCCGCTCGTCTATTTTTAATGCGCAGAGTCGCTGGTGTGCTGCTAAAGCAACCGGCTTTGACCCTTATTTAAATTGTACAACGCACGATGCATTATTCATGGCAGACATCTTGTTTTTTGGGGGGGGTTTGTTTTGTGAAACTTAGCAGAACAGCATGTTAGCATAGAATCACATTTTGCTTAACTTCTTTGGCAATTAGCAATTCATCAGATGCTACCTGAGCGTGTGAAGAAAAAAAAAAGTGTTTGGGCTTGCGTGACCACGTCAGTTAATTGGCTGCTAATTGGCATTTTCATAAAGAAATCAAATATTGATGGCGCTAAGCAAAGCGCTAACACGTCTTTGACTGTACACCACTTCAATTATCAGCCAGAAGTGAAGCCAAATCTTTTCCAAACGCTCTGAATATTCATGCTCTGACTGGGCAAATATGACTTATTTATATGCGCTGAATTATTAAGCGGGCGGAATGCGGATAGTTAATGATTAATAATGATATATTGAGAAACTGTAAGACATAAATATTTGTGCATAAATATTTATCCGCTGGCGCACAGACGACTCTTCTCTCGTTTTGCTTTGTGTGCTGACTCTGCGCATGCGCCGTTCTTTTGGGTTAGCTTTGGACAGACTTGTGGCTTTGTCCACTGTGTTTATGCCTTGAGTGTGTGCGTCATT
Organism: Hippocampus mohnikei; assembly: GCA_026261675.1. NCBI lineage: Eukaryota > Metazoa > Chordata > Actinopteri > Syngnathiformes > Syngnathidae > Hippocampus > Hippocampus mohnikei. Next base: position 15,688,919 of record JAKGUB010000332.1, on the reverse strand, counting down.
AGCTTAACCAACGGGTACACTCCTGGAGGCGTGATTGAGTTCTGGGTACAGCGTGAAGTACATTACTTGGTTCTGGGTATATCACTAGGTGCACCTCTGGGTACAGCACTTGGTCCTCAAAACATTGCTGGTTACACCACTTTATTTGGTTCTGGGTATATCACCTGGTGCACCTCTGGGTGCAGCACTTGATCTTCAGAACATTGCTGTAAATATTTAGAAGTTGGAATCGTTTGAATGGGTCATGAAATGTCGAAGGAGGTAAAGATCTGAACTATGTCATAATAAATATTTATTTTGAGTTGAGAAGTTGGGGATTACGATCAAGACTTTGTGCCGAATAAGATGGACATCTTGACATTTTTTTGATTTGGTGAGGAAATGTGGAAGAAGGTACATATACAAAATGAAAATGTGCAAAATATAGATTCCTTTGGAATTTTTACATGATGTCAGGAGTATTACTCCACCACTAGACTCTTGATACATTAATTTACCGGGACTATATGGGTGGGGGCATAATTTGCTCCGCTGTGTATATGACATCAGTTGGTTGTGGGTACATCACGAGTACATTTTTGGGTGTACCACAGGGTGTATAAGTGGGTCCCTAATTTTCTTCCAAGTTTATCACTGGCTGCACAACTTGATCCTGGGTATAGATCTCAGTGTGTGTGATCAAAGTTCCTGCCGCAGCCATAAGGATAATGCTAAAGCACCACAGGTTCATTGAACACTAGCCTCTCATGCTTATAAACATGTTATGGCACATTCGTTCATATTCTAATATAACGAAAGATCATTCTCTTTTTGTCCGCATGTCGTGTCAAACGTCACGTGCCTTTGCAATGGGAGAATATGCCCACTAGGTGGGAGAGTAAAACTGCCTGTGCTGAGCCTCTTTTAATGACCCGCCGTGAAATCAATGCTCACAAATTGCATTTTGATATGCAAAACGATTTTTAAATGCATATGATATGCTATTTAAAAAAGTCCTTAATACGGGTAAATATGGCACATTAAGTCTTCTAATATTCTTAAGAGATTTGCTGTGTGTGTGTGTGTGTGTGTGTGTGTGTGTGTGTGTGTGTGTGTGTGTGTGTGTGTGTGTGTGTGTGTGTGTGTGTGTGTGATCAAATATTAATTCTCCTAAAGTTGCTCTTTTAAGAGCACTTCTTTGATGTGGATGTAATTTCTCATCAGCGAAGCAGATCTGCTGCTGGGAGAGCAGCAGGGACATGTTTCTTTGATGAGTTGCTGACGCCGCTGACTCGTTTCAAGATAATTACAGTCTGAGGACACCGTGCCCACCATCTTAGCTCAACGTGAAGCATCAACTCAGGATCACGTTTGCTGTGTGTCCGATATGATGTAGGTGTGTAATACATGTCCTTTAGTACCGTATAGATATGATATCGGCGATGCCACGATATATGCGCTATATGGCTCCCGTGGCGAGCCGACCCACTTTCAAGGTTCTCAAGTGCGGACAGTCTGAAGCGCTTCATGAGTTGCTTGTTGTTTAAAAGCCTCCCGAGGTAGCGTATGTAGCCTTTGTTCGCCTATTTTAGCCACGTAGCTCCAAGTCATTGCGTTATTAAATGATTCATTTCTAACAATGTCGGCCATGACACTTTGGGGGATGGTTGCGCTCTGTAAACATACGGCAAAGACCTCTTTCAAGGCACTTTTTATTTTCAGTGTGCTAATGGAAGGTCGGAGTGGGGAGGGAGGGGTCACTTGAGTTTGTGAGGAAGACAAATAAAGAAGAGTTTGTTCTCTTCAAAGCTCAGAGAAGTTTCGGAGTATTTTATTCATCTAAACAGAATAACCGATGACAACGCTTCTGGGTGGGGTGGAGCCCCCCCCTCCCCTTCTCGCCTCCCTGTGTGCCTTGTTACGCTACACTCACTAAACAAGGCTCCAGTTAACGACTTAATTGATTGACAGTCCTTCAGCTTTCAAGCTGCCACACTTTATTTGCTCAAGCTGTGGAAACCGAAGGCCGGAGGGTGCACGGGTGAAGGATACAGAAGGGATTGGAGACGTGGGCTGTCGATGGGACGCCATTAATGAGACCCCTGCCTGATGCCCCAAAAGACACCCGTCTCATCCAGAAAATAAGAAGACTTCATCCAGTTGAGCCTCCAGTCACTCTCAACTCATCTCTGAATGTGGACTCGGTCAATCCTATTTTACGTTTGCATGTAGTATCCGTGACCAAATCATCAATGAGCCCTTGGGACTTTTTGGTCAATTGCGGCCACTTTCCGACCAATTGTCGCTCAATTTTTAAGGCAGTTTTATTTTTTTTAATTATTGTTATATTTATCATTTTACACGTCTGACCAACATAGGGCTCGATAACAGCACCACGTCTTGCAAAATTCTCCAGTCCAATGTAATATGGTAAGTTAGTGATGATATTGATAATTAGCGATAATATAGTTTGGTTTGGTTTATTTATTGGACATAACATAAAACATGTACAGTAATAATAAGGTAAGTAAGAGAAATCAGTCATCATTCCACACAGTCATCATTCAACACAGTTATTATGTTCAAGGGAGTAGTGGTAATATTAAGTCGAGTTGGTTCAGAAGTTTCAAGTTAGTTCAACTTCTCGGTCCTTATCTGACTAACTTTGAGGTATCCTCAAACACACTCAGCCTGTTTAAGTTGTAATTTGGGAGCTTGATAGCAGCGCCCCCATCTGACAAAATTGCTCAAATGTTTGTTTTTGTTTTGTTTTGTTTTGTTTTTTTTTATTGTAGATGAGGTGGATTTGTGTGTGATATTTCAGCTCAATCAAACTTGATGAGGGAGGGCGGCAACCTGTAAAAGGTTCTCCTCCACTGTCATGTTGGAGAATTGAGGCTCCAGTCAGGTAGTGTTAGCACGCAGACGCCACTAGAGGGTACTATAGATGAGCAGTTCTTTACCGTACAGACCTTCCACTCCTACTGAAGAATTGGCTCGCGAGTCAATGTTAAACCGCAATTGTTGTACCATATTGATTATATTAAATATGAAACATTTGACTGATTTAGCATTTATTCAATTTGCGCATTATTACAAGTAATTGTGTTTATTTCTATTGTGCAAGGTGGAGGTTATCATGAATAACGAGTGAAAGGAGGGGGGAGCAGAGAACTCAACTCACGGCACAAAAAGCAATAATTTAAAAGACGGTGAATAATTCCTGTTAAAAAAAATTAGGCTTCAAGCTGTTTATTGACCCTACCAGTTGGAGTTTACTCTCAAAGTAAATGTCAAACAAAGACAATTACACGTTGCATATTTAAAACAACCACGAGCAGTAGCTTTTCCTTAATTAATTCCACTCAGCCTAATGCTAAAAAACAAATACTATCATTGGGCTAACAAATAGCATTGGTCTCCCAGTGTTCCAACCTTTCAAGCAACGGATATTTGACCACAATCAGCAGGGCAACACACACAGACACACACACGTGCACACACACCATACGCCAAAGAGCAGCACACCGAACATTGAATTCAAGCAAGAAATGTGGCATGAAGATCTTGGTGCAAATTTATTGACAGGCTGGATGACTTTGACTCAAGCGTGTTTATGTGTCTGATCTGCGGTTAGGAAGCAAAGTGAAGCAGAAGGAGCCTGACAAAACTGTCTGAGGTATTCCATCGGCATGCGCTTTTGCTTTTTAAACACTTTGAAAAAGGAAGTCCGACTTTGAATACGGCGCCGCTTTTGATTTGAGGCAGGAAACGCCTACGGGGGACTTTTACAGCAATGAAAGTCAGCTCATCTTTTCCTGCTACTGACAGTAACTTTGAGGGAGATGCTGTCTGAGTCCCTTTCAAGGCTACAGAGACCATGTCAGAGGCCCGCCGGAGACAAGCTCTGGTCTTGTGGTGGTGACTTATTAGAGTTTGGGGTTTTATGGCCAATCATCAACCTTTGCCACCATCCTCTGCCCACGCGCGATTCAAAAATCTCTTTGTTGGCCATTTCAGTGTCGTCTGTCTGTCTGGTATGTGGCTCAAATTTGGTAGCAATTGGACAGAATCTGGATGAGGAGATCATCTTTGAAGGACTTTTGGAAAAGGTCAAAAAGGTCCCTAAATTGCACTTCAAACCACTATCTTTTCATCCGTGGCTTCTTGAAACATTTTTGTGGGTCTATTCATGAGGAGCATGCTTACCACATTTTATTTTGGTTTGGTTTGGTTTATTTATTGAACATAACATAAAACATATACAGTAATAATAAGGTAAGTAAGAGAAATCAGTCATCATTCAACACAGTCATCATTAAACACAGTTATTATGTTCAAGGGAGTAGGAAGAAGTAAAGATAAGGGAAGTTGATTTTTGGGGCTGCGAAGCATCAATTTTTCTGGCACGTGACGCTAACATGCAATGACCTGTGTCCGACTGAATCAAAAGTATTGCCGTAATCTAGCTGTCTAGTACACTGCGTGGTTCAAATTTGGTAGTCGTCGTTCAAAATCGCTAAAATGTCACCTTTTAAGGTCTCCTAGAAATGGCTCAAAATGCAATCCTATTATGTCTTTTTGAGCCATTTGCAAAAAATAAACCTAGTCTATAATGAGCCTAAAATGTCTGTTTCAAACCAATTTGGCAGATTCCCCATCTTTTCCAGCATGGCTTCTTAATACTTTTTTTGTGGATCTACAGATAGTAGACATGTCTACCAAATTTTAGATTGCAAAGTGCGACCGACTGAATTTTCCCCCAAAATTCAAAAGACGCCAAGACCCTGGTCAGTTTACCCATAACCCCGCTGCTGCAAACCAATTTGTCAGACTTCCTGTTTTTTTTTCAGGCTTGACTTCTTCACACTTTTTGTGGGTCTACTCACGATGGACACTACTAAATTTCGTGTTGCTAAATGAAAATGGCTTTGGGGACTGAATTAAAAGAAATCATAATTATGATGGCCACTATTGTTCTTCTACTTTCTTCCTTTCAAAACGTTGCTGCTGTAAATTGGGAATTTCTCCATTGTGAGACGAATAAAGGGTTTCTTATTGTTATGGTTATTCTTATTCTTATTCTTATTGAACAAATTGTACAACTTACCCATGGAGAATTATGGTGTGCATTTGAGAGCCCTCAAAAAGGTGAAATAATTGGCCTAAAAAGAATGACTGGCCCTGATGAATAATAATCTGCTCTGATGAGGTGTAGTCGTGACAGAGTTGATTTGGCTTTGACAGGCAGCGCCATCCACTGGAAGGAATCTAAACTCCAAAGCCTCGCTTAATGAAACGTGAAGCGCCTCTGAGTCCGACATGCATATGGATGGCACGGAAGATAATTTGATCCCTTTTGAGCGCTTCCTTGTCAGCGTCAGCATTCCTTCGTCTGTTCCTTCTTTTTTTAATGTGTTTGTGTGTTCTCCACAACAAAAGTTTCCTTCCCTCTTGTCTCGTTAGCGGCGCATCACATCTTGCGTGACATTAGCCGTGTTCCCTTTCAGCGGGAATCTGCCGTTTCACACGAAGGGATCACTCGGAGCACGGTTTCGCTCTTGTGATTTGGCGCAGGAATGAAAGCGCCATGTCGATGACAATTTCACATCACAGCTCGAAGCGTATGTATGGAAATGACCAAAGGCGAGTGACGGATGATCAGGCGTTTGTCGTTTGATGTCATCTCAAAAGATTTTTCTTCTTTCTCTTGGTCCTTTGCAAACTGAACCACGAAGATCAGCAAACGCTGTCGAAAAAAACACAAAGTCTGTTTGCTTCACTGTTGAAAAGCCTCGTTTCCGACACCCGTGACATTTTGATGACAGTCTTTTGCATGTTAGGCATAAAAAAAAAAAGGCAGTGGCAGGTTATGCATTTGATGCCTGACTGCTTTCCCGACTTAATCAACCTTGTAATACCACCGATATCACATCGCAAACATCATGACGATCCAAAAACGCAATGTAACAACACGCAACTGTGCAACATACACCGTGTGGAGCAGTTCGCGATCAACATGTAGCTAACAGTATGAAAAAAAATATTTATAATATGCAGCAGAGATGCTAACGTGTGTGGTTGACCGCAAATGGAACAGACGGAACAAATTACAAGCCGGTCAAGCAAACAGCATCGTTGCTGAAGTTACTTGGCCAGCAATACTGACTCTCAAGGCCCTGGGCAGATTTCAAGGACATGGCAACACATACTGGAGGCTGAAATCTGACTGGATAAAATAATCTACTGGAAGCAGTGTAGCCAAGAGAAATGTAACAAAATGAGGAGACTGTACAGTTAGTTGGGAATGAATTAATACAGTTGCATGTTGACTGTGAGTGTCGAGGCTCAAATGTTACACCCCTGCCTGGCAAGTAATTGAACCTTTGAAATTACCCAAATGATCCTAAAATGGCTGTTTCAATCCAAACTGTAAAACTTTGCCGTCATGCTCCACCTTCACACAATGACGAAAACTCAAAACGTTTCAAATTTAGCATCGCCCATCTTCTACGCCCATCTTTACCTTTATTTCTCTAGTTGTCCCTGGAGGGCAATTGGTTCTGCAGCAGAGAGCAAAAACAGTCCAGTACAGAAAAAGACAAGGGGAGGTGAGGGGGATTCTTAAAATACAGTAATGGTGGTTTATTATGGAATAATACACTTTTGTTCACAAGTACGACTTTCTCCAAAAAAAATCCTCATTTTCATCTTGAATAAATGGAACGTTGCTCTTGAAAAATATGCTTTTGTTCTCATAAAATGATGAAACGACTTCATACCAAAAGAGAAAAATGATCTGCTCCTTAAGATTACTTTTTTCTTCAAAAAAAATCTTTGATCAAACAATGTCAAAAAAAATACTGCATCAGAAAAAAATACTTTGTTCTCATATAATTTTTTTTTTTAAGTCAAGCACAATTTTGTGGTCGAAAAATGTGACTTTATTTCATCGCGTTGAACCTTATTTTTCTCGAAAGTGAAGCTTTACGTTGAAGTAGTACAACATTACTCCAGAAAATTATGTCTATGCCATCAATAAATATTCTAAGAAAAATTCTAATATTATGCTCCGTAAAGGTTACTTTTTCCTCACATGATTAGTCATTTTTCTAGAAAAATCATTTGTAACTTTTACCTTAAAGGGTATAACTCATGTAGACAAATGCAACTTTTTACCTTGAAAAATCATTTTTAAATTAAAAAAATTGCAATTCAAATTGTAATTTCACGCATTTCCCCTGAAAAAACATCTTCTCATTCTCATGAAATACATAATTTTATCGAGGAAAAAAAAATACAGTTTGATTCCAGAAAATACTCTTTTTCTCTTCGTGCGGTGTATTTTGAAATTGTATCTCATTCATTTGTTTGAATTTGAATACTCGTATGTCTTGTTACGGTAAACACGAATTATACAAAACACTTGAGTTGACTCAACAGCGAGCTCGAATTTGTGTTGCACTGTGACGTCACCAGCGACCGCCCCTTATGATGGGGACCCCCCAAAAAACCGCGCCCCCTTCAGATAAGCCCATCCGTGTTGCTGGAAAGTCAGCAGAAAAGTGTGGAAAACTCCGCAGCGAAGGAGGACCTTTGAGCTTTGTTTCTCCCTCCACTGCTTTTCGCGGAACTCTCTCCCGCACCCCGCTAAAGTCGCTCCCTTCTCGGCCAAATAGGGACTGTCGTGCCCCGGGGAAGGAGAAGCTCTTGTTTGCCGCTTTCGGAGCACTTTGCCCGGACGTTGTACTTCGTTGACTGGAGGTACGCGCCGCTGTTATGTCAAAATGTCCACCGTGTAGCTTGTTTGTGAGTTTATTCGACCAATATGTGAGCGCTTTAACATTAAATGAGAAAGGAACGGGAAAAAAACCGCGAAGAAATGTCGAAAATGAGTTTATTTTACGCCTGCATGTATTTTAATGGAGGTACATGAGTGTGCTTGACAGCTTATGTGTTGGCAACATCTGCATCCTTGTTGGTTGAACAATTATGATACAGAATGTGTTTACTGATGAGCACACGTTGAATGCTTTTCAACTTAATTCATCATTTCCATCGCATCTTACATCTCAGGGACCCCAACATTCTTTGTTAAAGTCACTGGCCAATTTTCTACACTCACCCAACATGATGAGAATAAATTAGCGTGTAATTCTCACCCCAATATAACACGCTAAAAATCAAATAAAGGCTATTTACACCCATCCCTTGTATGAAAAATAACTATAATAAACACAAATGAAACTAATTCAAATCAACCAAAGGGAGAATCGTTGTTTTGATAGAACTTTAGGCTGTCACTTGATTGTATGTCATCACGTGTGTGTCATATACCCAAATTATCATGTGCTCATCAGTTGTGGATCATGTGCAGTACATTAAATTATATTAGAGAACGCATCAGCCTGTACAGTGGAAATAAAAAGTCTACACACCCCGGTTCATTTTTTTTTCGTGCTATGAAGTAAAATGAGACTAAGATTAATCATTTCAGATCCCTTTTCCCCCCACTCTGAATGGCACCTATAACTTAAGGAGAATTAAGTGTAATTGTAATAATGTGATTACACAAATGTGCACACCCTTTGATGTGACCAATGTGGCTGTATGTAGAATTAAGCTATCACCAAGCAATTTCCCAAACGCATGTGGAAAAATGTTTTGTTGGCCAATGAAGCTGAGGCTGACATTTTTGACTCAAATTCCAACAGGTATGTTGTTTGGCCCAAACCTTTTTGGGCCGCAACACTCTTTGTTGAGGTGTAGAGGGTGTGTTCCCCCCTCCCCCTCACGCGCACACACACACACACACACACACACACACACAAGTGGACAAGCTCTCTGATTTGCTGATGTGTCAAAATGCTAACTACTGCCAAGGAGGACTTGCTCATTTTTGCTTGTCAGATTTTCTTTGCCTTTTGTATCGTGGCAGATATCGACAGCCTCCTTGAGGCTCGCTATCGAAAAATAAGGCCGGTATCGGACTGATACCGATACCTAGAATCTGTACCTATTCCTTTATTTTAGAAAATTCAATTACATTTAAGAAAAAAAAAAAAAAACAGTATCACGGCTCAAACTGCAAATGGGGAGCTGTGTGGCTCGCGGTGGGGTGAGAGGGGGGGTTGTCCTTCTCTGTGAGGTGGGCGGTGAGGAGTCACATGATTTGAGTGTTGCCCCAACAAAAGCACATGGTGTTGTCGGGGAGTCCTGCTTCAGATCCTGAACCCAAAACACAGCTTAACTTCCGAGAAACATTTTGGCAATATGACGCTGTGGGCGAGTGGTTAATCCTGCGGCCTCACAGCAAGATGCTAACAGGTTTAATTCTGCAGAAGAGTCGAGGCAGTCTGGCTAACTAATAATTGGCCTAGCTCCCCTGGATCGTAAAGACGATGAACGCGCACGGTATTGTAGATCCACCACATGTCAGTGTCTGATTGAAAGTACGCAACGCAAGCAAAAGAATGTAAGCAAAGAAATTGAGCAAAACCTCAAGAGACAAAGCTGACTTGGTGTAATTCAAAGGTCACGTCGCTGCAAGGGATCATCGAGTTTTACGCATACAGTTGTGGAGCGACCACGAGTCCCCTAGAACACTACGCTTGAATGCATCTGAGAGACTAACTTTGACTGCTTATGGTTAACTCCCACTTTGTGTCTCAGCAATCGAGGCTGTCACGATGATGACGATGTAACTCTCTCAATGTGCGAACCCGCAGCGGCCGCACACGGCGTCTATCTTCGATGGCTTCCATCTGAGTGGGAAAAAGGAAAAGAATCCTCCCCTTACACCTCTGATGCAAAATAGTTACCATGACGTTTGTATGTGTTGTATGCCTTGGTAGGTGCTGCTGTTCTGGTTAGCAAAAGACTTCAACTGGGCTGAGCAGTTAATACTTTTTGTCCTGGAGTACTTTACACTTTTTAATATAGCTACGATATTCATTCATGAACTTGATTAATTAATTACCGCCACATTTTACCGTTGAAACTCTGCATAATGTCCCATTCCAGGAGTTACTCCTATGCTACTGTTATTTAATGTTGACCATGATGAGGGCACTTTGAACTTTGGCTCTCAAAGGTTAACCTCAGCAGCTCCAATGGGCCGGACATGAGGGTCAAGTGGGAACATAAATCACGACCAAGGGGGCTCCAAACGTGTAATATTTGTCATGATCCTCCAAAACTACTTCCCAGGCTTTGCAGCTGGCGTGCGCTGAAAGCCTCTTTTGTCACGCAACTACTTGTGCAGCCGCGACGCGCCTCCACACTTTGATGCACCTCCACACTTGGACGCTTCCCGATGCAGTTCAGCGCCCGGCAGATAGCGCCAGGTCTGTTGCCACCTTCATCCCCCCAATGTGGCACCAAAATGTAAAGCAAGTTCTAAAAGGACTAAGAATGTGCATGTTTCCTTTATTACCTCTGTCAAGCACAAGGAAAGAACTATATATCTACTCTGAAGAAGCCTCTACATTGTCCAAAATGAAGTTTGAAAAAAATATTCGGGTCAATAAAAATTCTTCCCATTGAACATAAGTTTATTTTTAAATACATTTGTTACAGAAGAAAAATGTACCACAGGGGTGTCAATCTCATTTTTGTCGCGGGCCACATTACAGTTACCATTTCCCTTGAAGAGCCGCGATGACGGAAACTGTATAAAGAAGTCTGATACAGATTTTAGCATGTATCGTGGAAGTTGTCATCTTTGATTTGCTTTTGCGGGCCACGTAAAATTATGTGGCGGGCCACATCTGGCCCCCGGGCCCTGAGTTTGATACCTGCAATGTACCACGTTGAGTTTAAATCAGTAAATAAATGTTAGCATTCTTTTTTTTTTGTTTTAGTTCTACAAGTCACACTGTGCCACCACTGGTGAGATATTTTTAAAACAGACCCAGGGGCTACTTATGTTGTCCTTGGGGCCAACTAGCACCCACTGGCACCATTTAAAAAAGTAATAATAATTTTTTGCACATCAATCAATACAGTGGGCATCCATGTCTCTTTGGCCTTGTTCCCTCCCTCCTTCCTCCTCGTCTGTGCGTAACTGCTCACCCCTCCTTTTTTTGCTCACTGATGAGGACAAAAATTTGATTGGAGGCGATTAATTTCAAAGAGGAAGAGCTACAAGCAGCTTATCATATTATGCCATGCTTTGAACTCCCCTAAAAAAAGGATGAAAAGCCCATTCCTTGTGACAGCCAGTGTTAGTGGTTATTGAGACCTTGACTTTTTAAAACAATGGTTAAACCTTCAAACTTTATCCTCTTCGAAGAATGAGTGGTATTACTGCAGCATACTAAGAAAAGCAGCTGTGATTGTCTCCACATAGGTCTGTATTACACTGCCCCCTGGTGGCCAATGCATGCACACCCAAAGGAGCAGCACAATGTCCACGAATTGAAGCAAGATAACAACGATTTGATTTCATTAACCGAACCTGTCTTCATGGGTGCGTACCTCATAAGGTGTCTGGTTACTGGGTATTTGCGTCCATTAAATCAGATTATTGATCATATTCATCTGCTGTACGAGGTACAAAGCACATCTCGGTTTCCCAGCAGATTTCCGTTTCAAAACACCATTTTTCCCGCAAAGTGAAATGTTGCACGGTGCACCAGAGGAGTGTTCAACTTGTCGCAGAGGTGAGCATTTGAAGCCTCTCCTCAGCAAGAGTGTGTTAATACCTTGTGGCACGTTCCAACTCTGCTTTTGAAGTGTGCGTGACCCCCAATTAATGCCCCCCTCCCCGGATTAATCCCCGGCTCATCAATTTAGCGCTTCCCTCGTCTCCTGCCAGGGGCTGCGTTAAACCCAACACCCCCCGTCCGTCCCTCCTTGCCTCCATCTCAGCTCTGCTTGACTTTCTCTTCTTTTGTTTGCAGCGCTGACTTCCTGTAAGCAGGCCCTCTCGGCGAGGGGAAAGACGGAAAAGAGGCTTTTCCGTCCACTTCCAAATATTGTCCCGATATTGGAGGCTGCCAGCTCAGAACAATGGCCAGAAGATGCGCCTTCTTCGCCTTGTTGCTTCTTACAGTGTGCGGCTTGGCATCAGCAGGTACGTCAATATCAAGGCGTGATGTGTTCATGGGGATGTTTTTGAGGTGTTTTTGGAGTCATTGCGCCTTTGTATTAGAACAGGTTGAAAAAAGTAACTCCTCGCAAGCTCTCATCAAGGTCGTTCATTTAATTAAGCTGTGAAAGATTTTGACTTGGTGCTGATTTGATGGCGATAGTGTCATTTTTTTGGGGGGTGGGGGGTATATGAGAGCACATTGACACCATCATTACAAATGTGCAAAGCATGCGTTCAGACTTTTAAGTGGAGGTATGACTCAAAGTGGTTTTCTGCAAATTCATTTTTTTACACTAGCGACTGGTTAATTTCGACAGAGCCATTGTGTTAAAAAAAAATTAATCGATGGGTTGTTTAATATGTGTGGCATGTTTCAGTTGAATGTGAATATACAAAGTACTGATATGTGAGCTTGTCAAGCATTCTGACGCATCAATTGTTTTGGTCATGCAGCCATGCTGTAAGAACACATTACCACAGTAATAAGATAACCTTTATTTGTCCCGCACAAATTTGGGAGGGGGGGGGGGGGTAGAAAAGAAAAAAACAAAGTATTTAATATAATTGCATAACGGTAAAGTTCTCATGCAGTCTTTTACTTTGAGATATGAATTTAGTTGTATCGCTGGAATTTATGGGGGGTTTTCCTGATACTAATTTGTGTGTGTACAAAGCAGTGGGGATGGACATTTTCCGACATGGAGATGGAAACACTCTTTTATTAGTTATCAGTTGGTTCTGATTGGCGTGTTGATAAAGCAATGGACATTGGTGGCATTTCTGAGCATAGCAATTTAAATTTGTTGGTCGTTAAACTATTATGTAAGAAGAAAGCGTAATTATCCGTGAGGAAAGGATCTCATCCGGGCTGTTCATTTGTGGTATGACTCCATGTGGTTTGGAGCAATGGAAACTGGTCATAGCTTCAGGAGGAAAAAAAAGCTTTTTTTTTTTTTTTTTTTTGTCACTACCTCATCATCTAAACGGTTATTGACAGCACAGTTACAAATCTGGAAAGCCCTCCCAAAGACATGTAATTTGAGGTCTTAATTGATGTAACTTGTTGCAAATAAATTTTTGAGCGTGTCCAAAATGTTCATGACAACCACCACCACCGACGACTCCGCCAAGGGGCTTCCTCCGTGCTAGATGTCCATCAAATTTAGTGACTTACAGATAGAGACTGCAGGAATATGAAAGTTTTTGGGTGCATTCAAAGCTCTGACACCAAAGTAGCAATATGGTCAATTTTAAAGGTTTCAGAGTTGGTTTGTATGTGTGTGAGAGTGGAAGAAAAAAAAACAAAGCGCAACACTTTGCGCCGTTGTTTGCTCTTCAGAATGATTACATCAATCTCCGGGATTTCCCACAGTCTCTCCCCGCCACGCCTTTGCAGATAGCGTATGTGTCAGTGGAGTAAAAGGGGATTTACGTGGAAGAAAGTGCTGATCTGGCGGGGTTGAGCAGCGCTGTCAGTGGGGCCAACGTGCCACCCTGCGATTTACAACCTCCCGAAAAGACAAGAGATGGGCAACTGCTAAACAAAGATGAAGGCGAAATATGTCCAGTAGTGCAGTACAGTCCGCTCCCAGTGGCCATGAATAAAAGGCCCGGAATGATGATGTCAGCCGCGCTCTGCGCCTTTGAGAAATGCGCGCATCATGACCTTGGCTGGACAAAGAGGAGCTTTTTCTTTCCTGCTTGAATGAGAGCATTTGTGCTGCGTGCTGTCCATCTGCCGTCACCTCGACCCTATTATTGAGCTTCCTCCTCGCAACTTGACGTAATCACAGGACGCCTTTGTCTCTGGACACGAAAAAACCCAGTCGGGATGAAGCGCAACTCTTGTAAGTTGAATTTGACCTAATCTGCTTTTGCGACACTTTTTTTGCAATGAGTTAACTCATTAAATTCAAGAACGGCTTTGAAATCACAACAATCCGTGCCAAGGTTGAGTTTTTTTTGTGGGGGTTTTTGCATTGGGAGGGATGAATATGCATCTGATGCGTTGGCCCTTTAAGTGGTAGCGGTGCACCATTTAAGATAGAAAATCACCTGTTTGCCAACTGTTTACAGTGGGTGGGGGGGTGGCTTATCCACACACACAGCAAGTTTTCGGTCGGACAATCTGAAGCATACATTTGTGTCAAAAATTAAAAACGACGAGCTTGGAAAGATGAGGCAGTCGGCATGTGAACAGCCACTAAAGGCTGGCTGAGCTGTTTAACCGCTGTTCTGATGTTAGACGTGTCCATCCATCCATCCATCTTTTGATCCGCTTTATCCTCACAAGGATCGCAGGGGGTCCCCAGCTGTCTTCAGGCAATAGGCGGGGACACCCTGAACCGTCTGCCAGCCAATTGCAGGGCACACAGAGACGAACAATCATCCGCGCTCGCACTCACACCTCGGGACAATTCAGAGTGTTCGATCAGCCTGCCGTGCATGTTTTTGGAATGTGGGAGGAAACCGGACTACCCGGAGAAAACCCACGCAGGCACAGGGAGAACATGCAAACTCCACACCGGAGCCGGGAACGAGCTCTCGGCCTTTGTACTGTGAGGTTGACATGCTAACCACTCGCCCACCGGGCCGCATGTTAGAGGTGTCACAAAACACAAACATATTTAAGTTACCGATTAGCAATTTATTAATTTTTTTAGCTATTTTTGGCTGATTTTCTTCTACTGCTGATTACTAGATTACATTTGTACAGTAGCTGTCAAAGTATGTTTGTACTAGAATTGGCCCACACTTGTGACACGGTGCCAGTAAATGGAACTCTGCCATTTTGGTTAGACGCAGAAAATTTCGGAGTCACGTCAAATGTTTTGACGGTTCCTTCAAAAATGGATAGCGATGACACATCTTTTCATCTGCTTTCAATACGGCAACTTGGCACCCGGTTGGACCGTGCGCCACATCTGTGCAAGCGTTTCCCAACTGCCCGTTGCCCGCCTCACGTAACGAAGCCTTTTCTCTCGGAGGAAAGCAATCCGCCGTCCCATAACTCTCAATGCGGAGCACCTCTCTGCCACGCCACGCGGCTCTCTGCCGATAGATATCTTGTGAACTCTTGGCCAGACTTTGAGCTTCGCGGGAAAATGAAGTCGTCGCGGGAGGGTTGCCAGATATACAAGCTGGAGCGACTTAGCCGGGATCTGTATCGGAATGCAGCTGAGCATTTTCCCCGAGTAGACCGTCATCTTTGAAGAGGAGAAAAATGTTGTTGCTATCTTATTCTGTTAAGTAATTAGCAGCTGAACATGGGATGCTTTCACTCTTTCTGACCAAGAAGCAGAGAAAACAAGAAACGTATCTGTCACGTTGCGTGGTGGTGGTGGACCCCAAAGAGCAGGCAGGAGAGAGGAGCAGGGTGTACTTGACGAATTGTATTTAATAAAACACAGAAAACTAAGTCCAAAACAAAGTCCAAAGTATCAAACAAAAATCATAACTGAAGATAAAACATAACAGTAACCAAAACATGACAAACCTGATGGCAGCAAACAAACAAACATGACAGTAGCAAACAACAGCAACAATGACCCGACCCTGAGTGGTCGGGAGGGAGTCCTTTTATGCTACTAATTGCGACCAACAGGTGTGCAGCTCAGGGAGAGCCCTGCAGTGCCACCTGTTGGTCCCAAACCGAATCATGACAATATCAAGCCAAACAGTGATTTTGACGTTAATATTTTTGCTGACTGAGCCTGAGAACGGGCTTTTGGTGGCCAAATGATGTTGCGTTTCCAAATATACTTCTAAGAAACCGCCATGACTTGCGCTTGACGAATATATACTAGGGTAGCAGGTTGGATTCCAATCGAGGCATTTTAACGTTCACTGAATTAAATCGGTTAAGGCGATCGCACCTCTTGTAGCCATTTCTTATAAACTCCATCTTGCACAACAAAAGTAAGAACGACAACTCGAAATAATCGACCTTGCGCCTGCGTGTTCATGTGACTTCAGTTGCTCCTCCCACCTGGAATTCATGAAAAGAAATAGAAATGAACACAAAAGAATGGAACTAAGCCACAGAGGCATTCTGCACTCGTGTAAAGTACATTTGTAATCATTTTAGCAAGAGAAAGCAGGCTTTCCAGCGCTGACATGACCTTCAGAGAAGTGAGCGCTTGGCAGTGTGTCATTACTGAGTAACAATTCTTGGCTCCAAGTAGAAGAAGAAAAAAATCCTCTTTGGGATTTTATCTCCAAATAAAACAAAAAGAAAAGTGCCTTGTGGTCTCTTTTACGAGTTCTGTTTTTAATGATATCATCATTATGTGACAATACGAGCACGCGAACGACAAAGCGCTCACTTGCGGGGGGGAGTACAACTCCAATAGGTTAAATGACAGATTTCTTCATCAAAAGTCTAAGATGGCAGCATCAAGTCAACCACAGAGCCAACAATGCTACAGAGCAACACTGTTAGTTCTCTTTTTGTTCTATTACAAGCATTCAAAAGCAAAAGCTTTATTTTCAAAGATATAGCCTTAGCATTTTGGTTCCTGACCTAACAAAGCCAGGGGAGAAGTTCACAAGTCCAAAGAGACCAGCCTTTGTCGGAAATATGTTCTTTGAGACGATATTCACCAAGACCGTACTTGCCGATTTTACGAAACCGCACTCTGCGTTCTTGATATTCACAAACGGCTTATGACTAAGCTCACTAGCAATCAGGATAGAAATGAAGGATGACCTCATCTTCTCAATCCCTCTTTAGCAAGCAGTTAGCCAAGTTAGCTTAGCTAGCTGAGTGACTTTGCGGTGAGGGCTCACATTATTAGCATTATGTTAGCAGTTTTAACAAAAAACATTGTAAGCTTGTTTTGGAGAGAAGTGTTTTTTCTGGTTATTTTAATGTAGTTGTTTTATGAATATTCCTTTTCAACATGAAACAATACACCAAAAAAAGGATTTGCATTATCTGGGCTACTTTTGTCTGATGAGCAGAACATTCTAATTGGAATTTCAAGTAAAAGTTGAAGTTTGTTAACTGAAGACGAAGTCCCACTCGCTCCCCGTATTGCATTTTTTTTCTTTTTTATTCTATGCGATGTTGAGAAATACAATGGAAAGCTCACAATCGCCAACAGCTGTCTTCCATTACTAACTCTGACTTCACTTACAGTATTTGTACGCCTGCTTACTGGAACCACAGACAGAGAAATCGAGCGAGAGTGAGAGTGCGATTGAGGGAGGAAAGAGGGGGCTGTAAGTCAGTGGAGGTCCACACATTTGCGTAAGCGAGCACTTAAGAGGAAGGCCGGCGAGATACGGGGACAACCGGGAACAAGATAGCAGCCGTTCTGTTGATGTGGAGCGGGAAGAGCACAGTGGCTGTGTCGTGATTTGTGACGCCTCTCGCTAGCTTGTATGACAGAAATAAACACACCTAGAAAATGGGCAAGATCCTCATACCCACTGAAAAACGTACTTGAAGGACATATTTATCGGCGGCAGTCAACGCTTGGATTCCGGTTCACAAATGTAAACAACCACGACAGTTAATGAGTTCTTGCTGTTTCTCATCAACCCAGTCAATTGCGATTCGCGATGGTGCCACTTTGCACAACAGAAATCAACAGAAGGACTAGAAACAATCCACAAACGAGTCAAAGTGTTATGTGACACTAGGCAGCGGGGTGGAGGGGGATTCCTGTCAAGATAAAGGCCCGGCCTGACCGTGGCTATGTAAACAGCCCAAAGCGGTGCGCCAAGCGATGCTTCAACATCTGCTGGAAGAAACCCCACTGCCACCGCCATCGTCCGTTTGAGTGCGGTGACCCAATCCACATCCTCCTCCCCCTCCTCCACCACCCGCCTACGCCACAACTCTCCGGTTACAGCGCTTGCGCAATCTGAAGCCTCGCGGCGGTCCTCTCCAGATGAGCCTCTGCAACCACTTGCGGTTTTGGCAGGGAGTGGGAAAAAAAATCAGACAGAAAGAAAGTTGTTTGTGCTCCAAAAGAAAAGAAAGCAGCCCACTTTCAACATGTGGACGATGCTTTTGTGAGCTTGCGGTCGCCCAATTTAAGTCGTTGCAATCAGAAACAAGGCCAAGACCAAGGCTCTACTTGGATTTTGTTTGTCGGTAAAAGCCACACAGAAGCAGCACATTCCGACATCTTCTAAATTCTTAAGCAGTCGACTTGTAATTCATTGTGACATTGGGCGAAACTTGGATGTATCTGTGATGAAATTAGGATGCTATCCAGTGATTGCTAAAGCTAATCAAAACACCATAAAATGTCCCGTTGAAATGTCCGACTCTGTGGACACCAGATGCTGTCATTTTCATTCATTCATTCATCTTCTGAACCGCTTGATCCTCACTAGGGTCGCAGGGGGTGCTGGAGCCCATCCCAGCTGTCTCCGGGCAGTAGGCGGGGGACACCCTGAATCGGTTACCAGCCAATCGCAGGGCACACAGAGACGAACAACCAACCACGCTCACACTCACAATTTAGAGTGCTCAATCAGCCTGCCATGCATGTTTTTGGAATGTGGGAGGAAACCGGAGTACCCGGAGAAAACCCATGCAAGCCCGGGGAGAACATGCAAACTCCACACAGGGAGGCCGGAGCTGGAATCGAACCCGGTACCTCTGCACTGTGAAGCCGACTTTCTAACCACTGGGCTACCGGGCCGCCCTGCTGTCATTTTGGTTCCGATTTTAAATTAGCCTAACGTGACTGAAGCTAAACAGAATAATATCAAATGTCCCATTAAAAAGTGCCACATTTCAACCATATTTATTGTAACGTCAACAAATCTATTTGTTATGCTGTGTTTTCAATTTGGAATCCTGCAGCACTGGCTTTTGAGTTTACATTTTCCTCTTTGTCCACCAGATGGTGCTACTTTTTCCCATTCAAAGTAGGCAGCAAAACGTTCAACGTTAAAATTGCTGCATGCTTTGACTGGGCTAGCGCCATCTGGTGGACAAATATGACATTTAATTCATAAACATGACAATGCATCGAAGTTGAGGCAATATCATATTTTATTTGGAGGCTGTATAATCAAAATTGTCAGTCTAAAATAATCTTGATTTAGTGCCCAAAATTGTGGACTTGCAGTGCTTTTATTGACATGTGTCAAAGTTTTTCATCCCACCCTTCTTCCCTTTTGCCCGTGCACGGCATGTTGGAAACATGCCAATCCAAACATGCCACACGCGTCTTTACTAGCGGGGAGGCGCGCGTAAGTTAAGACGGACGCTGAGACCTGCAAATCCTTCACACATTTTTTACTACGCCGATTCCGGACCAGTCTAAGAAGTTTTACGATGGCACTGGACCGAGTGGAAGTGTTGCCCCGACAATTTCATTAACTCCGTCAGGGAGTTTATTGCAAGCGTACCATAGCGTTAGTAGTTTTATGAAGGTAATGTATAAATTGCCCCATTTTTTTTAAATAGTTTCTTTTGGTTTCTTTGTGGGACATTCTAGTTTTTTTGGGGAGGGGATTTGGATAACGTGGAAATCAACCCCAAAATTTTCTTTACAGTAATATGATCTTCTTCACTATTTTTGAAAATAGTCCCTTTGTTTGTAAATTACGATTCCTCTCTGCTGCAAGTTTGGATCATGCTCATGGTTAACTGCTTGCTTGGAGATGACAAGGGGAGCGCAGCATTAGTAGTTTTCCTCCTCTGCAGTGTGATTCATTCTTTTCTTGGCGGCTTATGAAGCGTAAGAAGGAGAAAAAACGCCTCTCGCCATCTGCGATGACTGATGGTGTTTTTGTGTGCCGTCACCAAAACAAAGTGGTCGGGCTCACTTGATTGACGTGGCGAGAAAGCGATCGATGCCCACCGGGAACACGACACCCGTTGTTTTGTAGCAACCTATGTTAGCTTATTAGCAACGCCCATGTCATCACCCCCACAGGCGAAAAAAGCCGTGAATGACTTTTTCACTGCAGGTGTCACCCAGGAGGCTTGCTAGTTTTAGCTGCAATGCTACGTTAGTGAGCAGTTAAATGGAAGGGCCCAAAAGTTGTAGCAGTAATTTGCTTGTGCGTGCACATATTCAACTAGATAGGAGATGCTAACGTTAGCATTTAATGATGTTGCACTTTCCTAAAAAGAAAAGTCTGTCACTATAATATATCATTAAGGCCACTGGTGTTATGATAACATTTATATTCAGTTACTGTTGCGCTTGTATGCCTCCCTCATTTCCCAAAAAGATGACATGTCACACTATCCTCAAAAGAAAACATTTAGACTGTCGTACATGACTCAATGATTATTGTTGAAGTCTTATTCGCCTTCACCTGTGACACGTTGACTTTGGAGATTCCGAGTTCCTTCAGGAGTGCCCTCCCGCTTGACTGGCTTCATCCCATCCCAGCTTCCGTTTGTCGTGTCTGCAGTTTGTTTTACGGCAGATAAATCTTCTTGGTGACATGAACCTCCTTGCCCCCTCATAAAGAGCTTTGCTGGCTTCCTGGAGTAGCACCTTTGGGGTTCAGGGGCTAGCGAGGGTTCCTGCTGATTGTGTGCTGGTGAATGAAAAAAATGTTGTATTTTTTTAAATGGCCCCCCTGTGGCAGGAAAGTGGGTAGGAGATGTTTCATTTTGCGTGGGAACGGTGCCCCGCGGTGCAGCAGAAAAGGAGGCCAGAGGATCATTTTAATCCTGCGGGAAACTGGGAGGAGATCTATTGAAGTTAGCAATAAAAACTCATATTCACTGTAATTAAAGTGGCCTTATTAAGGATTTGCCCGTTGGAACTGTGCTTTTGGGCCTTAACGTCCACTAGTAGTAGACTTAAACGTTGTTTTCATTCAGGAAAAAAAAATCAATCATAAATCATAAAGTGGTACTACAACAGATATTAAAATAGCAATGGTGTATTTATACACTGGTTACAGGGCCAGGTTTTATTGCTTTGGCTATGCTTCTTTTATATTACCACTAGCGATTTTCAACACCAGTTATTTTTTTTCATACCGATACTACTACAATGCTAGTCGTACTTATGCTACATGACAAATAGAATGTTGCAACTGTTCTGCCACTTTGCTCAGACGATGCCGCTGCTCTGTTATTGTAACAGTGTTGTCACTATTGTGCTTTCACGATGCTACCACAGTGTTACAATTCCTACAATGTCAATATTCAAGCGCTACACTACGCTTTGTTATATTGAAGCAACACAATCAGGGCACTGAGTTCAAGGCAAGTTTTTGCATGCAAGAGTGGGAGTGGAGATTTTGTGCGTGTGTGTGCGCGTGCGTGTGTGTTTGTTTATCTTGGGAAATGGCTTTGTGGGAATATCTGACTCGTCCCAAACTGGCACACAGCAGTTGACATCACTTCCTGTTTCCAAATCTTGGCTGGGCGCCACCCTGTCGGAAGTAGCAGATTTGTTTGGAGTCCTCGCGCTTGTCACTTTCCTCTTATTTTGTGACAGATGGTCAGAAAAATATCAGTACAGTACACCTGAAAAATATTATCAAACTTGCACTACTACTGCGCGACCACTATGCTACCATTATAAACCTCCACTATGCTATTATGACTATGCTACTCCTCTACTGTTTTGATGGGTTATTGTTAAGCATCATTGCGTCCATTAAAAGGCACTCGTATATTTATTTATTGATGGCTATGCTGAGCGAGCAGTCCTATCGCAGGCCTTATAAACACCCCACCACGGTCTATTGAAGTGCGCTATGTGCCCTAATTAGGATCCCCAGCAGCCACTTCCTGTGATCATGAATGTACAACAACAAAAGGATATCATTATCATATCTTGCCAGGCATAATAATCCTCCTAATGCTGCTTTTGGTACGTGTGCGCGTGTGCGTGTGCGTGTGCGCGTGTGTGTGTGTGTGTGTGTGTGTGTGTGTGTGTGTGTGTGTGTGTGTGTGTGTGTGTGTGTGTGTGTGTGTGTGTGTGTGTGTTGCAAATCTCTCCAAACAGGCAGAACTGCACAAATAAGCAGTCGAGGCACCACAGAAGAAGAGTGAAGGGCACAGCCCACGCTAAAGCTCTTCTTTGCTCTGCAACAAGGGCAAATATTTGAAGTCGACTTTCAATATAGGTTCGCTGGTAACGTTTCACTTACACGTATGAGGAAGCTTTGTTTTCGTGCTTCAAGAAGCGCGATGCTCGGCTCAGAACGTGCCAGATAATTCATTTAAAACTAGCGCTAAATGTACTACGATGCAACTAATATGCTGCTACTATTGTTATGCTAACTACGCCCACTTTTACTATGCTGTAACCACTTTGCTACAATGTGAACACCATTTTTCCAGTAAGCTGCTACCAACTTGCCACTATGATGATGCAAAATAGCACACAGGCCATAACAAGCAAACAAATAAACAAACATAAAAGTGTAGAAATGGAATGTAAAGATTTTTCAAAAATGAAAGTAGGGAATAATAAAGTGCCGTCATACTGACAAAGACTGACAAGTGATGGGTGAATGTCTTCTGCTTCAGAAGTTTTCACTTTCAGCCCAAAAGTGTCAACTTGACGCCTTGACCTTTTGTTACCTCCCCCATGGAATGATTGCATGGTTTGTTGGGTTTGTTTATTTGTCTCAAACTTCCTGTCTCTGGCGTGTTTGTCATCTTTCAACCTGGATTTTTTTTTCATAGAGGATGTGGCCTTTAATGTCATTGCCACTGTTTTTTTGGTTTGTTTGTTTTTTTTAACAAAATGCCCAAAGATTTTATTTATGACCCAGTTAGCGTTTGAGTGGTTTATGGGCCTTTGAAAGATTTTTTTATTAATATTTAAACACAATTCGGTGCTATCCTAATGTCAGAAACCATGAAATATGCTAAATTAGCATTAGCATTGCAGTTGACTTGACTTTTACTTCCATGTTTGACACAAATATACTCTGCCAGCATCGAAGTCATCTCTAGGCCTTCAAGAAGGAGAATTGTTGCTGATTTAACAAAGGACGGCGTAATAATGGAAGAAAAATAGTCGACGGCACGGAAAGAGAAAACAATAGCATTGTGTTCTCAACAAAAAAAAAAGAGGATGAGGAACGGTTAGAAAAAAAAAGCCAGTGAGTACACTGAAGCACACGCTGGCTCATGCTGGAAGACTTGAACATTGAAATCGAGCCTCAAATCATTTCCAAATGTTGTAACCACGGCGTGTTTTTGGTAAGGCGAGCGGGGCCTCGGCGGGCGCAATGCTGCTGGGTCAAACACAATATATAACCCCTCCCACTGACCCCCCAAAAACCCCAACAAAATCCACCATGTCCCTGCTCCCGACTGCAATCGTTTGTTGCGTCCCTAAAAAACCTCAATGCCACGTTTCTGTGCTTCCCAATGCCCACCTTGATGTCTTGCGTGCGTCGAAATGAGACACGAAAAGACGGAGAGGCACCTTTGCGGCGGACAAGTAGGAGGCGTGGTGTCATGCAAGAGTCAACATGAGTTACCGTACACTGCCGGCTCTCACACTGCACTCGATACGTAAATCACAGTGTTGCTTATTTGTATAGTGTCTTGGAGGAGTGCATATGTGGAATCATTTTCAAGTTGCGCTTTTTCTTGTTTTGTTTGTGTTTGGTGGTTTTTTCTTCTGTGATTTTACTTTTCTCTCTATTTTCTTTTATCCATTTTATTTATTATTTTCTTTAGATTTTCCCCCTTTTGTAACATTTGTAGTTGTTATTAATGTTTCTTTTCATTATTCTTTTTTCGTAATTATTTTACATGATTTTTCAATTTTGCTTTATTTCTTCATTTCCCTAATTTTCCATTAATTTTATTTTATATTTAATTTTTTCTTTTCTTTTTTCCTTTCTTGTGTGTGTTCTTTTTTCCTCTAGTTTTGTTCTTTTTCCTTTTTCTCCTTTTTTCTCCTTTTTCTTTCCTTAATTTTTATTTTTTACTTGTATTTTTCTTTTGTATTTTCATTTTTGTTCATTTTCTTGCTCTTTTCCCTTACTTGTTTATTTCTTGTTCACTTTCCTTTTTATTTCTCCCTTTTTCTTGCTTATTATTCATAACTTAATTTGACTTTTTTGTCTTTTTCTTCTTTTAATTCATGCAGCCTTAGTACACATACATCCATTACATTCTTCTTGACTTGTTCTGACGCACCTCATGCACTTTTTGATTTGCGCCGTCTCCAAGGTAGCAGGTGGCACGCACAGCTCAGGTTGGATGATGAGGAAAGAGTGCCGTCTGGCTCGCCTCGAGGGAAAATATGACCAAATAAAGAAATAAAGCAATTGAAGTGCGTGATTGGCAATGTGTTCGTTTATTGCACGTTAAATTGCCTGTAAACCATTGGACTGGGTGACGCTACATTGTTGAAGTAGAAAATATGAGTGCCTTATTTAGGTTGTTTTTTTTCACTTGGCCATACTATTTGCTTCATTTACAACACTGCCTGCTGTAAACATTTTTTTTCTTTCCATCGCAGGGCCGTTTCGCAGCCCGTGTGAGTTGCTGCCAGTGGGCATGAGCCACCCCGTGCAAGCCATGAGCAAGAGCTTCACAGCCCTCTCAGGCTGCGCCAGCCGGGGCACCAGCGGCCTCCCCCAGGAAGTCCATGTGGTCAACCTGAGAGGCGCCGCACCCGCCCTGATACCCGGAAGCGCCCCAGCGGAGGTTAGCAGATGACGTAACTTGTGTGTCTGTGTTAGTTTTGTCACACGTGTCAGTCAGTCGCCTTCAACTAATGTTTGGTTGTCAGCCGCGTTTTTGATCACATGCAATCCTAGCATGCTAACGTCAAATAATTCTCCAATTTTCTCCTTAAAAGTTTGACCAAACGGTATAGAATGCTGTTCCAGTTAGCATACTATTCGCAAATGTGAGCAACTTATCATGTTTGAACTGGTACCTGACTACATGACAAGATGTAGTTTGCTATTTGGCTAGGTGACAGCCTACCCATTGTGAGCATGTTAGCATATGATCAATCTATTTGAAGTTGACAACTCGCGGGTAAAGCTAACAGCAGTTAATATCTTTGCTTTTTGTTGTACCAAATGTTAGCATGGCAGCATTTGCTCAACTTCTAAATTCTACTAGACGACAGTTATCAATCTCACAGTCAGCGCTTAGCTCGTAAACGACTAGCAGTGGAAGCTAACAGCAGTTAGTGTTTTGGATTCTTGGTAGCATCCCAAATGTTAATTAACATTTGATCAATTCGTTTGAAATTCTACCCGACTACCAAGCAGGTTTGAAGATCCTTTCTGTTCTCAGGATCCTGCCTTGCTTGTTACCAACTGTTTCCCTTTGTTTTCAACAAAATGCTAACAAAAGACTAACAAGTGGTTGAGTTAGTGCCTTGTGTGCAGTCTTACATCCAAAGTGTCCTGTCGACCAGACTGGTGTGGTGTTAGATTGATGACTTAATGGGCTGACACTGTGATTATCATGTGAAACGTGATCCACGACTGCAGGCATAAAATTGGCATGTGAAGGTAACAGAGAAGGTAATGGACTCAAACAGGAATGTTACAAAGTTTGCCGGCTGACTCCTTATTTCTGCGATCCGAGAGGTGTTGGCTTTTGGCTGAATCAAGAATGATAATTGGTCCCTTCCGCCTTCGTTTCTTTGGCTTGCCTTAAGCCATGCAGCGAAACTAGACTGAAATGTACAATCGGCAACAAATTATAGTCGACCGACCCTTGCGCACTTATGAATTCATTGCAACCTCAGCACCTTTGCTCCCTTCAGAGAGAATTTTGAAGCAGATGGAACTGCTCAAAACTTCCAAAATCAACATTCTGGGAGACCTCTGGGATCCACCAGCCCCACAAGAGAATAACAATTGGTGAGAATGCCCCTCCCATCACCAAGGAAATCCATACAACAATCGGGGCCCATGATAAGAATCCCAAAAATGAGCGTCCAGCTGCATGTTGAAGCAAGCGCATTGGAAAAATTACTTTCCAAAATTAATCCACATTCTCGATGTTTATTTAGTTCAGTGATTCTCAAATAGTGCCTCAGTAGTGCGGCCGGCTGTGTTTAGTTTTGAAGTTCAATGCGTTTTCACTTCCTCTTTAAAAACTGTTTTAATCATTACGCCACCAACATTTTAATTGTCATTATTTTTAGTGATCATGCCCTACCACAAATAGTGAAAAGCTGTGAATAGTTGACAAAAAAAAGGGGGCGGGGGGCTTGTAATAACATATTGATACTACAATTTTGCGGCAAAGCACTTAAAAGGGAGGGGTTCATAAAGCATCAACACTCTGCATCTAGCTTGTACACAGTCATGAACATAAACATGAACATAAACAATTGTAATAGTTAAACACTGATTAGTGAATTTATACAACCCAAACAACCCACCTTCACATGAGGCTTATCAGTAGTATTACGTTGAGTATGAGGCTAAATACCACGCTAGCTAGGTAAACTGATGTGACATCATAGACATTGG
This sequence comes from Hippocampus mohnikei, assembly GCA_026261675.1. Lineage (NCBI taxonomy): Eukaryota > Metazoa > Chordata > Actinopteri > Syngnathiformes > Syngnathidae > Hippocampus > Hippocampus mohnikei. Next base: position 15,662,431 of record JAKGUB010000332.1, on the reverse strand, counting down.
GGAGATTTTCAGCGCATAATGGAGGCTAGGTTCCAAAACGGAACTAAACCCAACCACGAATATACAGGGTTACACTGTATGAATAAATTGCGTAGTGCTGGGAAAGAAAAGTCTGCTAACTTTGGTTAAGCCGACCGCAAAAATCGGTCAACGCAAAAATGTCCGCCTCGAAACTATAATTAAAAATGTTGAAACCCTATTTGCGGCACCTGGAACCAAACTTCCGTGTTTCTGCACGAGCATTTGTTGCTGCCAACACACTCTTCCAAGAGATGCCTTGGGCTTTGGGGTTGCGCTTTACTGAAACAAGATAACAAGGAGCGTAAAGTTTTATCTACCGGTAATTACTGAAACGGGATGCTTGGAGATTTGAGGCTGGAGGCAGTGTGTGTGGCTGGCTTTATCCTCCGCTCACTCAGCAGTCGTCTTTGCTCGGCGATTGTTGGTCTGAGGAAGCGGTGTCTGGCGACGCCTTCGAGATGTCCTCGAGGTGCTTGCGGCCGAGGCCTGGCCCCTTTGGCCTGCGAAACACTAAAAACCGCAGCACGCGCGACAGAATGCAGATGGGAATTTGCAAACACACGGCACACACGCAAACTTCAGCTGCGACGTGGGCGGCCTCGAAGCAAAGACGTGACGGCTCCTCAATAGTTTTCCGCCGTGGCCGTCAACTTTGCGTTGAAAAGCGCACAGCTGGAACTGACCCAAACGCACGTGACTGGCAGCTGGCTCGGCGCCGCTCATTAGGTGAGAGGCGACACCCCAGCTGCTGGATTTACTGCTCCACTCCCCCTGGCCCAAGAACAACACCGGCCTCACGCTGGAAACGTGCTCACCGTTCAATGTGAGGTGACGTGCGCTAACAGCACTCTGACCTGCTCTCAACCTCCGCGAACGACGTTAACGGAGCAATGCCAAACCAGCTGTTTGCATTTCATCCAATCCCATCAGTCTCTTGCTTCAGTATCTAACTGCAAAAAACTTTTCTGTGCTCAAAAGTCCATCTTGCCACATCATGACATTCCAACGTATTAGCATTTGTTAGCATTTGATCCACTCTTATTAATATTCCATCCATCCATTTTCCGATCCGCTTCATCCTCACAAGGAGTCTGTTCCAACTGTCTTTGGGAAGTAGGCAGGGGACACTCTGAGGCGGTTGCCAGCCAATCGCAGGGCACACAGAGGCGAACAACCATCCGTGCTCACACCAACACCTAGGGGCAATTTCGAGTGTTCAATCAGCCTGCCATGCATGTTTTTGGAATGTGGGAGGAAACCGCACTACCCGGAGAAAACCCACACAGGCAAGGGGAGAACATGTAAACTTCACACACGAAGGCTGGAGCTGGAATCGAACCCACGACCTCCGCACTGTGAGGTCGGCGTGCTAACCACTCGCCTACCGGGCCGCCCCTCATGAACTTTTTTGAAATCATATCGGAGTGTGGCCTGACGTGCTAATGCAGCCACGTCAACTTACAAAAATGTTTTTCCTTTATAGTTTAAAGCAACTTCTTTCACCTTGAACTGGTCCAAGCCAGGATGTGTTTTCACCTTTGGGAAAGTTTAAAATCCATCCTTATTCAGTCATCCCAGCTAGCTATTGTTAAGTAATTGGACACTTGAAGACGATCTTGCGCACAATATGTTCACAAATATTTTTTGCGCTCCAAAAATGACATGCAGTGAATCAGTTGACCCCTTTTGTCACTTTAGAAACATTCCTTTTTCTTATTTTTACACATTGTGTGCTGGTGCGTGGTTGACCAGACAATTGTGCAATGCGACCACTCAAGGCTCTTTTTGTTTGCAGACTTTTTGTCCACCATTTTCAATCCTTTTATAGACTCGGCACTAGTGGCTGGATGGAATAAAATATCTTCTATTTTCTCTGCCCGTCAAGTGTTTTTCACATTTGTCTGCGATCAAAGTAACATAAGCTGGTTTTGGCCAGGTCTGAGGAGAGAGCGTGCCAGATTGGGAAGGACCGTTAAAGCCACTGACTGTTTGCTGCTGGGCCGAAGTCGGACGTTGGCCATTTCCACCAATTACGTTGGAACTGAAAAGCTTGTAAAACATCTCAAATTCCACTAAATTTGAGGCAAAATAGGCCTGAGGAGGCAATGTGGTGCTGTCCACATACATTTGTCTGCTCTCGATGCTTTGAATGTTTCGGCTGTGGGAGATGATGAGGAGCTTTTTGAGAACAAAAGGACTTGAATTTGGATCTTGGTGAATGGTGTAAATATCTTTGTTGTGTTTGCGAAGCATTTATTTTGGTAGGTTTCACGACTAGTTCTGTTACGATGGCAGTGGATTGATTGGCTGCTGAGGCGTTAGCTTTTTGTGAACAAAGGGACTTTGATTAGATTGTTTTGTGATTGGTGTGAGCATTTGACTTTGTTCAGCAAAGTTAGCACGGTTAACCATTCTTTTTCAGTAGGTTGCAATTTCATTCCCTTCTTTTTGTTCAGTTGGTTTCGAAAAGCTTTTCGTGACCAAAAGGTAACTGTTTGTGTTCCGTTGGTGTGACTTTGCGAGCAAAGGATTCAGATTTGAGCCCCTATTTGTATTTTAAAGCCATTTGAAGGTGTTTGTGGCTACAGCATGTACAATTTGACACGTTCTGCTGCCGCTGTTTGTTTGCATTTGCAGCTGAGCGTGCTGATTAGCATCAGGCAGCAGGTTAGCATCAAGAATGTGGGCGGAGTCGCGATAACACCCCTCTTGGACCCCCAGCCACCCGAAAAGAACTAAGATCCAGACAGACAAGATCGTAGTCGGCTGCAGGAGACGATTTTGTGTGTGCATGTTTTTGGGAGGGGCGGGGGAGGGGTTAAATCAAATGTAGTTGAATCTTTTTCACTAAACGTCCTCACCTGCTTGCAAGTTTCTCGAACATCACTAAATTTATGTGCGACGTTTGTGTCGAGAAGGTGCTAGCGTCGCTCACTCACTGATAACCGGACAGCTTGACAGCAAATAGCAGTGTGATGAAACATTCCAGTCGTGTCAATGAGTGGAGCCAGGTTTCAAAACAAACGTGGTGCGGTGGCATTTAGCTGTTATGCTGCTCGAAAATGCGATAAGTTGCCAACCGAAGTGAAGTCAGCCCCAAGTATAAATGCTTTTAAATACATTTTTTTCACTTAAAAAAATTTAGTTCTTTTAAATCATTTTTAAAAAGAGAAATAACACTATATTGTATAAAACTTATAAAAGTGAATGGAAAGAGAGTGGTTTTACAAAATGTAGGTACAGTACATACTGGAGTATACGTGTGTGTTCGCCTTTAAGTGTGTGTGTGTGTGTGTGTGTGTGTGTGTGTGTGTGTGTGTGTGTGTGTGTGTGTGTGTGTGTGTGTGTGTGTGTGTGTCTAGTTGAAAGCTGTGGCCTACAACACCTCCTTTGTGAGTGTTCTCATTTTGTGTTTGTTAGTATGCCTGTTTAAGTAACAATAAAAATTTAATCTGCCAGAAAGTGATTCCAAGGGTGCTAATACGTGAAAATGTTGGCTAATTTACGCTTTCATCCTCTGCATTTTTTTTTTCACAACTCAATCAATCTTCAAACCATTTATTTTCAAGGGCAATGCTGTCAAATATGTTTAAAATGATAATGAAGCGTTTTGGGATCATAGTTTGGGGCTTTCAAAACATTTTGGGGCTAGCATCTCCTCTCCGTTGATCAAAAGCGGTTCTCCCCTCCTCTTATTTTTTCATCCTCGCTTCATTTGTCCTCTGGTGGCTAATTAAAGTATGTTTGGATTTTTTTTCTCTCCCACCCTCCACTCAATCATCAGCCACTCAATTAGAGTTGTCGATAGGGGCGAACTCCCTCTTCCCACAGGCCGTTTACAGTATGCAGCATATGAGCTGTCGCCGCAATAAGAAGTTGCAAAATTACTTTACTTTGGATCTTGCGTGGATGAGGCGGAACATTTACGGTCATCTTTTTGTTATGTTCAACAAAATGAGCGCACTCTTATCTACATTAGCTTTATGTTAGCATCTCTCACCAGTGCGTCCCTTGCATGAGTGCGGCGCCGATTCTGCAGGGTGTGTGTGTGAACGAGGCGACTAGGGATCAAGTTATTTCGCAAAGTCTCGGTGCGAAAGGGGTGTGAATTGTGTTTACAACATGCCAGCGCCACTGGCGGGATACGGAGTGAGCTGATTATCCGGCTCACAGCTGTCGTCGCCCCCGTGAGGAATTTCAATCTGCGTAACGCGATCGGTCTCGAAGCGACCCCACGCACAAGCCTCAAAGTCCCCCTGCTCGTTTACGCCATTGCGACCAATCAGGGGGCTGAAGCCTCTGTGGGCGGGAACTTGGAAGTCCTGATAGCGGCGATGGCAGATGCTCCCCAGCTGTTGGCCATGTTTAGTTGTAGTTCAGTTTTCTTGTGAACAAAGGATTTGGATTTGGTGGGACCGGAGTGGTTGGTGCATTTGAGGTTTTGAAATTTTGAGTCATGCAACTGCATTTATTCTTGGCAAAGCAGCTTGATTTTTAAATAGCGCATTTGGTACAGAAGGTACAGAATGTGCTTCACTTAATTAAAATTATAACATTGAAAAGCAGCGGTGGGTTCCTACATCCTGTTTTTGCCCCTTACAACTCTCAGCTGGTATTTGACAACTTTTTGTGAGGAAAGGACTTTTCCATTTGGACTTTAAGTGTGCGGTGCATTTGTGTCTGAATCTAAAAAGTGGTTGGAAGGTTCTTGCCATTGGGGCATTCGCTTAGCGGCTAGCTACGAGCTAGTTAGTGTCATGAATAAGTTTTTCTTTTCTGCATCCTTAGTGATTGAACTTGATTTCAGGATGCTTTGTTGATGTCACAGCAATGTAAAATGGCCTGCCTAACTTTAGTCAGGAAGATGAGTCAATTTCAACATAAAAGCGTGCCACGGCATTGCTGTCCATGTGTTGTTTGGTAAACTCTGCTTTGCGCTAACTGTCTTTCTACCCCATATATATGCTCTACAGTCGTAAACAAAATGTACAGCGTTTTTCTTTTTTCGGTTGTTTTGTTTTGTTTTTTTTGTGCGTTAGCTGCCATTAACGTTCGGTGCGATCAAGTGAGCCGCCTCCGAGCAATCTGCGGTCATTTGTAGCTCCACTTGCGACACACAATGGCTTCTCTCGGCTCTTTTGTTGATGTCATTCAGGTGATTCACATCTCTCTGCTTTTTCTGTCTGCGCCTCCCAAACTTTTCATCTGCTCTCTCTTGCTTGCCGATGCTATCTGACGCTTGTTGTTTGCTTTTGTTGTTGCTCTCCGAGGACCAATGAGAGGGTTTTTCCACCGTCGGCACCGGGAAAGAGGGGCAGCGGGGGGGTTCAAAATATGTACACGCACACACACACAAAGCATCAACTTTCTTATCTTGTTTGTTTGGAGCCTGTCTCGGTTAGATAGTTGTGATGTTTATTTTCCCCTCACTGGAACTTTTACTGATTATTTTGGGGGCTTTTTGTGCTGATAATTAGACTTTAATTGCCTCGTATTCTGGTCACGTGATTCAGTGAAGTGCGTGTCAGAAAACGACACAAAAGTCGTATGTTTCATAAATCGAACGTGAACAAAAATAAAAATAAAAGACCCCATCGCAGAAAATGTAAATAGAAGTAATGCAGCCCTGTCACAAGTAACTGTCCTGCTGCCGATGTTTAAAGCCCCTGCAAAGTGAATTCAGAGATTTGTTTGCAAATAAAAAAAAATACTTAATGGCTAAAAAGACTGAGAACTATGTCGTACTGCATTTCGGAGTTTCAGCGTGACAGTCTTTATCGAAGTAGAACAAGCAGTATTAGAAAGAATAGAATGGCCAGCACATGGCGCACAAGTTACGTAACGGCCACTTGTGATGGCCCTTTGTTTTTCTCATCTCACAAGGCGACTGTAAAAACGTCTTGGGAGTATCAAAAACAAAACAAAACAAAACATGAAAGCTGCAGTGGAGCGAACACGCTGGCAAACTGACAACACAAACAAAGCAAATCCCACTGCATCAGCACAAATCAACTCCGAACAACGAGCTTGAAGAGCTGATTTGGTGTGTGTGTGTGTGTGTGCCCTGTAGGTGGAGCTGCATCTGAAGCCTATCCAGTCTCTGCTGCGCCACCAAAAGCCGCTGGTCCTGGTCCTCAACTCCCCGGAGGCACTGGTGTGGAAGGTGAAGACCGAGAGCCTCGCCCCGGGCGTCAGGCGCACCTTTCACGTGAGTTTAGCATCTCGTCCCTGTAAAGTAAGCTCTTATATTTGTGTGTATTTCTCAATAGCCTATTGTTTTATTTGATGGTTTCTATTTAACTTGCAAACCTTGTTTTTCTGTGTTCACATAACGTTTTCCTCACACGCTATCTGCCACTCACACATCTCATCGCACCCAGAACACGCACACACACACCATATGATTCACGAGCCAACAACACAGCAAGATAACAACACACCACACCAGTGCTTTTCCATTGTTTGCACTGCGCATGCTCTATTCTGTGACTATTCAAAATAAAAGCACTCTGCAGCGGAGAACCAACAGGAGATCTTGTGAGCCGAGGCACTGCAACTTCGTGCCCTCCCTGTTCTTCCCTGCTGCAGCAGTCTAAACTTTATTTCCGTGTGCGCTGCCTGTTCTTTGCCCGGGTCGGCCGGGCCTTTTAGACCCAACAGTCCCCCGTTCTTGTCTTCCTTTTTTTCCGTTTTTAGTGCAGATGACGTTGCTGTAAAGCAGGCGTGTCAAACTCAACGCCAAATCGTCGTTCAGGTTTTCCTCCGGAGAGCCGTTATGACTGTGAATCCAAATAAATGTATGATCGCCTCGAATTACATTAACAAAACAAATGGATCAATAACTAATTTGGAAAGCAGAGGCCACCATGTATGTTCAAGTATCCGAACATTTATTTTAAAGGGGGGATTGGAAACAAAATAATGCTTGCAAAATCGCACCGTTTTTAAAAATGAAGACAATTTGCAATTTTGGCATCTTAGCAAGAAACATGAAGCCAGAGAGATTTAATAAATTGTATTCGGTGGAGGGGTTGTTTCTTCTGTAGTGTTAAAATATTCCCCATCAATCTGCCCGAACCAATCATTTCTTTAAAAAAAAAAAAAAAGAAGACTCTTAGTTGTGCCCAATTGAGATCATTGCTTTAAGATTTAAATTTTACATTTCAAAGAACATAAACTAATTCCCCAAAAATTCACAGATGTGTCATATTGCACAGTTTTTTTTTCTTTTGTAAAAAAAATTACGTTTTTAAAGTATGTGGCTGCGTTCGAAACAGATGAAAGCTGTCACTCATCTGCTGCCGCGCTCGCAAGCGTCAGCGTATTTCTGTGGCGCGACCAGCCGGCTATCGTTCAGGCGTCAACACCGAATCGGCAGCGATGACGGACGCAACGCAGCTGACGGCCGTCTTGGAGAGGCGCAAACGGCTATCTTGCCGTTTTAAACTGTTGTCTCCGTCTCGTTTGACTTTGGGTTACAGTTGCCACGCTTGAGATGTTTATTTGAATTAAAAAAAAAAAAAAAACAATTGCATGGTGATGAGTCGCTAACGATGATGACTCACACATTGTTTGCCAGTGAAAAGAAACAACGGATCCCAGATGCTTGACGTCTTCTTGGCTTCTTGTGGCTGTGACACATCCTTCGAGATTCTTACACAAGCGCAGCCCGCAGCGCTATTTCATGATTTAACCATTTCATGATTTAACCATTTCATGACGTCTGCGGGGGAAGTGTGAAAAAAAGCTAATCACACACATATGCATTTCGAACACCGCTTCAACGTGAACGCGACAAGACGGCTTGTCACTCGTGAGCTCTCTGCTTCTCAAATCTTTTGGCAGCAAATCCCTGAACCGGTTGCCAGCCAGTCGCAGGGCACACAGAGACGAGCAACCATCCGCGCCCACACTCGCACCTCGGGACAATTTAGAGTGTTTTGGAATGTGGGAGGAAACCGGAATACCCAGAGAAAAGCCACACAGGCACGAGGAGAACATGCAAACCCCACACAGGAAGGAGCTGGAATCGAACCCACGACCTCTGCACTGTGAGGTCGACGCGCTAACCACTTGTCCACCGGGCTTTCACTCTCAAATTAATGTTAGCAAGATAGCTTTATGAGTACAAAGCCCCTTGAGGTGTCGTTAAGACGGTGAGCGCATTGAGCAAAACGGTCAGAAAAGGAGACGATTTTTGGACCGGGATATTTTGGTTCTTTTTTTTTTTTTTCTTTTTTCCTGGACGTCCACTATTCGCCGTTCGGCATCCAGTTCGGCGGGCGCTCATCGAACGCCTTTGGAAACGCTTCACAGGCCGACGCTGTTGCTGTTGGCCACGTCGCTCTGTGTTTTTCACTTTCTTGAAAAACAGGCCCAAGAAAGTTGTCAGTTGCTCCATTAGATTGGTGTAGCACATTTCATGATAGAGCGCTCGTGGTTGTCTAGTGCTTTCAGGTGGAGGTGATTGTGGAGCTACGTCCACTGGAGGGCGACGCCCGCTCCACCGTGATGTTGTCCTGCTGCTCAAATGTATCAAGTCGGTCAACTGGGTCATCAAGTCCCACAATGTGGTTGGCAAGCTCATTGTTGTGGTGAGAAGCCCGCCCTCATTAAAACGCGCCGATGCGCATCCTGCCATTCATTAAATGAGAAAGGCCAACACACAAACCCAAATGATAGGCAAACATGCAAAACAAAAAACTGCTGTAGGCCACGACTCACACTCAGATACTCACATGCAGACTAAGCAGCCAACCAGACTCCAACTCATGACGGCACTCGCGTTTCATGACTGTGGACTGTCTTGTGTATTTCTCTTCTTAGACTTAGCGAAGATGAATTTTTTTGTCATCGATATGCCTCAAAGACTCTTTTTTAGATTGAATGAATATGACCGTATAAATAGTAATTAGACTTTATCAAACCAGTCGGTTTTTGCATTCTCTTTTACATACATGAAAGGGTCTGGAGCAATTAATGGCACTTTAATTCATTTCTATGGGAGGAAACAACCTTAAATTGGAGGTGGGGAATAAAAATGCTGAGTGGAATGTAAGGAGAAAAAATTTTTTTGTTCGCCACGCAGGCTTCTGATAGCATCAGCATCAGTTCAGGTCGGAGAGGCTGATGCAAGTGTCCAAATCCCCAAGCAGCGCTTACCGTCCGGCCGCAAGCACTGATCCAGTGGGCGAGGAGCACCACTACGGCCCAGTCACCACTTACACCAACACGCCCGTATAACCACTTCAACGTGTGGCTCAAACCGCAAGGTAACAAATTGGATCCTGGTCTCATAAGGTTAAAAATGTATTGAATCGATTCATTTAAGGGTTTTTTTTTTTTTGGTTGTACTTTGTGTTTCTTGAGCAATATAAAATGACAACTCTTGCAAGGAGCATGCAGCAGTTGGCTCGAACTGACAGCATGTCAAAACATTTCAATGAAGTCATGAAACGAATGACACTTGCGTTCCAGACGTGTCGGACTACGCGCAGAGCATGCTACCCCCGGAGCTGTCCATCCTACGGGATTCCGGGCCACCCCCCGGCGGACGCGGCGGGGTCTCTACGCGCCGCTCCGACCTGCCGTTCCCATTCTTTCCGCCCGTGTCGGATGGCCCGCCACACCATCTGCCGCCCTCCTTGCTGGACGAGCGTCCCTGGGAGAAGTCGGAGCCAGAAGAGCACCGGGCCGTCCTCAGCGTGGGGCTCGCCGTGCAGTGTCACGACACCAAGATGGTGGTCAGCATCAGCAAGGAGAGCCTCCAAGTGAGTCTGGAATTTCACGGACTCTTTATTAGGTACATGTCCGAAAACAAAATGCCAACTGTTGTTGTCATGCAATTAGGCCAATGGATTTGCGCACGCCAACCTGACGCTTCAAGACCCACAATGCAAAGCGGCGGTCAACACCACCCACTACACATTGGAGACGCCGCTCAACGGGTGCCAGACCACCGTGTATCCCCTGCTGGGAACGTCCAACGCCCTTCACATCAACACCGTGAGTTTGCTTTTGTTTGTTTGTTCAATAAATTTATGAGAAGGAAGTCAGCTGACTCCAAGGGAAAAGTCATGCTACCTTTTGCCTTTTATTTATTGTTGTAAAAAATTGTTGGATTTTCATTTTAAAATGTCATCTTTTGAGAATTGTCATGACTTTGTTAAAACAATGTTTTTTTACAATATTTTAGGGGAAAAGTCATATTATGAAAACGTTTTGTTTTGAATTTGTGATCTATGAAAGTCTTAATTTTATGGGGGGGTTGTTTTGAAAAAATTGTCTTTATAAAAACTTTTATTATAGTTTTTTTATGAAAAAAAATCCAAGAAAATGAATTAGGAGTAAAATTTTATCTTTTAAGAATCCAGAATTAATGTTATATTTGAAAATAAATGTCGCTAACCACTTGGCCACCGGGCTTTCACTCTCAAATTAATGTTAGCAAGATAGCTTTATGAGTACAAAGCCCCTTGAGGTGTCGTTAAGACGGTGAGCGCATTGAGCAAAACGGTCAGAAAAGGAGACGATTTTTGGACCGGGATATTTTGGTTCTTTTTTTTTTTTTTCTTTTTTCCTGGACGTCCACTATTCGCCGTTCGGCATCCAGTTCGGCGGGCGCTCATCGAACGCCTTTGGAAACGCTTCACAGGCCGACGCTGTTGCTGTTGGCCACGTCGCTCTGTGTTTTTCACTTTCTTGAAAAACAGGCCCAAGTGGGGCTTTTGTTGTAAAACACGTCCTCTCCGGCACTGGCCGTCAATCAGCGAGCGCTGACACGAACTCAGCGATTGTTTCTCTCCAGGGGACGCGCCGGCCCTGTTGACTTGTGCGGCCGACTCCTTTGTTGCGTTGAGGTGGGAGGAGGTTGAGAGTCTTGATGGAATAAACTCTTGTCATTTTATTTAATTTATTTTTCACCGCTGGCTCGCGCTGCCCATTGTTTGTCAGCCAAGACGTTTGGTTTGGTCGGCCTCTTGGATTTGCCGTCGTTGTAATGATGGAAATAATGCAACACAGACGCGTTCAGGTTTTTATTGGAGCCAGCATTCGTTAATACTGGAACACATGGCTTTGTGTTCCGTCTGCAGTCGGATTCGATTCGCGTGCTAGCGTTCATCTGCCATTGCGTAGCGTGCCGCTTTTTGGGGGGCATTTATGCGGAGTAACGGGTTTTGTTCCCTTCAAAGACAATTTCAAAACAATTCACCATTGTTCTTTACAAATACAGACACTCCCCGAGTTACGAACATCCGAGTTACAAACAAACGGTACATACGAACATTTTCACGGGTCTGTCGAAAAAAAAAAAAAGTTAGATTTTGTATTGCGCGCCTTTTTCCGAGTGCCAAACGGGGCGGAGGAGGACGGCGGAGGCGACGTTCGAAGGCGGCCGCGGGGAGAGGCGTGGGGGGCGGGCGTGTGACGGTGGAACGGGCGGGGAGGCGTCCGGCGCGCCGGTCGACGACCGGTCGTCTACTCTCCCCCGCTGAAGCCGCTGCTAGTTTATCGGGCAGCTAACCCTCGAGCCCTGAAGAATGTGACGAAAAGCTCTCTCCCCGTTATATGGATGTCAATATAAGTCTTAAACATACATTCCAGACAAAATATAGCACTGAAGCAACTTACGAACGAATTCACCTTATGAACAATCGTCCGGAACGTAACTCATTCGTAACCTGGGGAGCGTCTGTATGCACGTTTGGGTCTTCAAAAATGCATCGCTTAGGTTCATCAAACACTACATTTTCTGTTTACCAAAATAGGTTCGGGTCATCGAAAATTGTACGTTGTCTCTGACATTGATTGTAAAGTGTAAATTGTTGTTGTGAACACGTGAAATGATGATAAAAAAATGTTATCCAGTTCATCAGTTCAACAGATGAATCAGTTATTAAAATGATGACATGCTGCCCTACTTTACTTTGACATGTACACTCCAAGACATAACCTAGGTCCTATTTAATAGTCCTATATACTATATGTACATTAGGTTCATCGAATTAATTTCTTTTTTAATGTGCATTTGGTTCATCAAAAATATACGTTGTCTTTGATGTTTACAAAACACATTGAACCAAGACTTTTCAATTATCAAAAATACATTTATGTCTATTAAAGACTTGAAAATGTAAAAAACATTCAAGCTGGTCTTTGATCTTTCAATATTTTTCAAACATCAGCGACAACGAAATCGGTTGCATTGGTCCAAGATTCAAACCCTGACCCCTGTGCGAGGGCTCTGCGCTTTTTCCACCGTGCTGCCATTTTTAATCGTTGTAAGTCATTAATGCTTGTACCAACATGGCGCTCGATCGTACAGTAGAGCCCATTTATGAAGCTTACTCAAGTGCAACTAACCGTAAGTTTGCCCGCCGCGCTTCCCAGCATTTCGGGTCCCATTAGTCCGTCGGCTGGGCCTTCAGTGGCCAAAAGCGAGAGAGAATGAGGGAATGTGTGTAAAATACTTCCTTGGCTTTGCTACGTCAAATTCCTGAGGTTGGAAAAGCCTGCGGCTGATTTGGCGTTCATTTGGCCCCCTCGACTCCCCCCCTCCCGCTGTAATTCCAACTAATTACAGCCTTATTCCCTCAAATTAACTGATAAAAACTCGGAATGGTTTAGCGCAGACGCACCAGGCGCACGTTAAAAATTCCCATCGTACCTGATGCGTTTTTAACCATTACCAGACGGCGGCGCGTGTCGGACCAAACGTCAAGCATACTTTGTAAACGTCAAGGGCGATTGTTGGTCGAAGCTCATTTGCATGTTTTTGTAAATGTCAAAGACAACTTAACATTCTCCCAAACAGATGTATAAACGTTCTAGGAAGAAAATAAAGTAATTTAGAGTTTTACATGGATGCAACGCATATTTATGTAATTAGGTATTTTTCGGAAACATCAAAGACAAACTCAGATGGGTTCCTCTCTATTTTGTAAACCTCAAAGACAATATGAGTCTTCGATTAACGTACTGTACACATTTTTTTGAACCCCATTTTTTTAATCTTAACATATGTATTTGACAAACATCACTTCGTCTTGGATAAGTCTATACTTTGGAAACATCAAAGACAAATTCAGTGGATGAACTCAACATGCATCTTTTTCCAAAACGGCAAAGACAATCTACGACGTCATTCTTTGACCTCACTGTGTATGTTTTGTAAACAGCATTTGATGAAAGTAACATTACGTACCTGCCTTGGAAACATCAAAGACCATCTAAGAGATTTGATTGAACACGACATGCAGTCGATGTAGTTGTGTCAATATCAAACCCAATCGGTGTATTTTGTAAACAATTGTAGGTTGAAGCCGTTTCAAGTCTTAGCAGGATGTAAGAAACCTCAAAGAGAGACTTCCGAGGAAGATGTCTCATCCCCGTTGTGTTTGTCTTCTCGGAATGTGACGCTGGCTCGCTGCGAGATGAAAAGGATGCAGCGGGCTGCTTGGAGAGTGATGTTTGAACAAATGAACGACGTTTATCTCGATCAAATGAAACTCGGCCGATTCCGGCTCCAAATAATGACAGACTGGATGTTTCCATCATGTTATTTCTGAAACCGCTGCTTGCTTTGTTTTGTTTTGTTTGGGGGGGTGGGGGTCGGGTTCGTTTTTACTCTGTGCAGGAATTTTTTATTTTTTTGCATCCAAAAGTTCACAGTGCTTTATTTTTAAGCTCCCCTTGTGTTCATATTGACTGAAGTATATGTGGTACCTGTAACACTGTGTGTGTTTTCTTCCCACCTTCAGGTACCCAAGGGCTCGGAGGTTCACTTCCAGCCGGGAAACTTCTCACTCTCCTGTCAGGTCCAAAAGGAGCTCCTGCTTCCCCACGGCAACGAGCACCTCCTCGGCTGGGCCCAGAAGATGTACGGGGCCGTCACCTCCTTCTCCGAGCTCAGGATGACTCAAGATATCTACATCAAAGTCGGAGAAGGTGAAATTCTCAACATTCCGCAACGCATGCCTGCAGGCTTCCTGAAGTTCTTTTTTTGAAAGCCGTGGCGTGCTGTGTGAAGTTTGATCGGCATGTCTACCGTGAGCAGACCCACAAAAAAAAAGGAAAAGTTTCAAAAAGCCACGGCTGCTAGGTCAAAGTAGGTCGACATTTTGGTTTGAAGTGGTTAAAAAAATAATAAGTCAGCCAATTTCATTAAGCAGCATGAAATTTAGGTTTGTGTCCGTTCTGACTAGGCCCACAAAAAGTCTTAAGAAGCCAAAGGGCAAAGGAGGTCAGCCATTTTGGTTTGAAGGACAAACTTACATAATCAAGCTTTTTCTTTTTTCTTTAATTCAGCCCCCAAAACCAGCTTCACTTAGCGACGTGAAATTTGGTAGGAATATCTGTCTTGAGGATACACTCAAAAAGCTTTTGGAAGTCACGCCCTAAAAAAGACACACAAAGTCCCATTTGGGTTTGAAGTGGACATTTGCAAGATGACTACAAAATTTCTTTTTTTGTTGTTCTTTTTTTTTAAATTCACCTCCCAAAGCTATGTTTACTTAACAGCATAAAATTGTGTCAGCATATCTATAAGAAGAAGACCCACAAAAAAAACCCTCTCAGAAGCCAAGACTCAAGACATGTTAACCATTTTGGTTTGAAGCAGACATTATAGGATCATTTTTGTCATCTCCAGGGGTCTTTTAAAAGAGGAACCCATTCTGCTCATTTTGTCTAACTGCGACGACATTTGAACCGCGTACACTCAACATATGATCAATGCTACATTGTAAATAATTCAGGTTTTCGTCATTGCACTTGGAGGGATCGTCACCGTAAAGTTCGGGAGTATTGCTTCAATATGGGCATCTACAGTATGCCTCATTTTAGTCACAAGACGCAACGGTAAATTCACACGAGGTTTATTTTGCCAAATAAGGAATCGTTCATCTCACTGCACCGAGAAGGAGTTCAAACCCTTCATGCTCTCTTCAGCGGCTCTTTGATGCTGAAAACACAACAAGGTTTGTTGTTTTTAGCGCTTCACGTCAAACCAAAGCTTGGGCTGTCCTGGTCGAATGTCAACCTGGAGAAAAAGTGGAGAGGACCAAATATGCACCAGATGCTAACCTTGCTCCTTCTGACCTGGAAAAAAAAAAAAACCTGCAAAGACACACACACACGGAAACGCACTCACACGGACAGAGCGTGAACATGGACTAAGCAACATCTCTTTCCTCAGATCCTCTCTTCTCCAACACGTGCAAGATCGACAACAAGTTCCTGTCCTTGAACTACCTCGGCGGCTACGTAGAGCCGCAAGCCTCCAAAGGTTGCGTCCTCTCCGCCTCACAGCACGACCAGGAGGTCCACGTCGTAGAGCTCCAGGCACCCAACTCCAGCAGGTCAGCACACCAAACACATCGACTGTACACGCTGGATGCCGAGACGTACAGTCGATTACAACATTCATCATGTAATTATGGTGCATTAAATATGAATAGAAAATACCCATAATGATGGAAAACAGTGGTACATTAGATATGTACACACAAAATATTTATATTACATGTGCCATTAAGGTTGTATAGAACATCAAATATGCTATTTTAGAAGTGTCCAGGCTCAAAAAGATGTCAGTTGCTCCATTAGATTGGTGTAGCACATTTCATGATAGAGCGCCCGTGGTTGTCTAGTGCTTTCCAGGTGGAGGTGATTGTGGAGCTACGTCCACTGGAGGACGACGCCCCGCTCCACCGTGATGTTGTCCTGCTGCTCAAATGTATCAAGTCGGTCAACTGGGTCATCAAGTCCCACAATGTGGTTGGCAAGCTCATTGTTGTGGTGAGAAGCCCGCCCTCATTAAAACGCGCCGATGCGCATCCTGCCATTCATTAAATGAGAAAGGCCAACACACAAACCCAAATGATAGGCAAACATGCAAAACAAAAAACTGCTGTAGGCCACGACTCACACTCAGATACTCACATGCAGACTAAGCAGCCAACCAGACTCCAACTCATGACGGCACTCGCGTTTCATGACTGTGGACTGTCTTGTGTATTTCTCTTCTTAGACTTAGCCGAAGATGATTTTTTTTTGTCATCGATATGCCTCAAAGACTCTTTTTTTAGATTGAATGAATATGACCGTATAAATAGTAATTAGACTTTATCAAACCAGTCGGTTTTTTTGCATTCTCTTTTACATACATGAAAGGGTCTGGAACGAATTAATGGCACTTTAATTCATTTCTATGGGAGGAAACAACCTTAAATTGGAGGTGGGGAATAAAAATGCTGAGTGGAATGTAAGGAGAAAAAAATTTTTTTTTGTTCGCCACGCAGGCTTCTGATAGCATCAGCATCAGTTCAGGTACGGAGAGGCTGATGCAAGTGTCCAAATCCCCCAAGCAGCGCTTACCGTCCGGGCCGCAAGCACTGATCCAGTGGGCCGAGGAGCACCACTACGGCCCAGTCACCACTTACACCAACACGCCCGTGGCCAACCACTTCAACGTGTGGCTCAAACCGCAAGGTAACAAATTGGATCCTGGTCTCATAAGGTTAAAAAATGTATTGAATCGATTCATTTAAGGTTTTTTTTTTTTTTTTGGTTGTACTTTGTGTTTCTTGAGCAATATAAAATGACAACTCTTGCAAGGAGCATGCAGCAGTTGGCTCGAACTGACAGCATGTCAAAACATTTCAATGAAGTCATGAATCATGAAACGAATGACACTTGCGTTCCAGACGTGTCGGATTACGCGCAGAGCATGCTACCCCCGGAGCTGTCCATCCTACGGGATTCCGGGCCACCCCCCGGCGGACGCGGCGGGGTCTCTACGCGCCGCTCCGACCTGCCGTTCCCATTCTTTCCGCCCGTGTCGGATGGCCCGCCACACCATCTGCCGCCCTCCTTGCTGGACGAGCGTCCCTGGGAGAAGTCGGAGCCAGAAGAGCACCGGGCCGTCCTCAGCGTGGGGCTCGCCGTGCAGTGTCACGACACCAAGATGGTGGTCAGCATCAGCAAGGAGAGCCTCCAAGTGAGTCTGGAATTTCACCGGACTCTTTATTAGGTACATGTCCCGAAAACAAAATGCCAACTGTTGTTGTCATGCAATTAGGCCAATGGATTTGCGCACGCCAACCTGACGCTTCAAGACCCACAATGCAAAGCGGCGGTCAACACCACCCACTACACATTGGAGACGCCGCTCAACGGGTGCCAGACCACCGTGTATCCCCTGCTGGGAACGTCCAACGCCCTTCACATCAACACCGTGAGTTTGCTTTTGTTTGTTTGTTCAATAAATTTATGAGAAGGAAGTCAGCTGACTCCTAGGGAAAAGTCATGCTACCTTTTGCCTTTTATTTATTGTTGTAAAAAATTGTTGGATTTTCATTTTAAAATGTCATCTTTTGAGAATTGTCATGACTTTGTTAAAACAATGTTTTTTTACAATATTTTAGGGGAAAAGTCATATTATGAAAACGTTTTGTTTTGAATTTGTGATCTATGAAAGTCATAATTTTATGGGGGGGTTGTTTTGAAAAAATGGTCTTTATAAAAACTTTTATTATAGTTTTTTAATGAAAAAAAATCCAAGAAAATGAATTAGGAGTCAAATTTTATCTTTTAAGAATCCAGAATTAATGTTATATTTGAAAATGTGCACTTTTTGAAGGATCTTTGCTTTCAAGAAATTCAACTTAGGACACATCATGAACTCTTGTGTGTTTGCGAGGTTTGACCTCTGTTATCTGTTTGCTCATCCTGCTTGCCGTCCGTCCGCCTGTCTGACTGCAATTTTAACAATCTGGGCTTGCATCCAAGTGTCGCTTTTGTGTAGCGCCGGGATGAACTTTGAACCCTGCTCCAAAAGAGATGAATTGTCACTCCGTGGATCCCACATGACCTCCTCTGGGGGCGTTCAGTGCAACAGGAAACTGACAAATTCCTCAATGTGGCTCGTGTGTGATGCTCATTTATCATCAGTTTATTTTTATTTCAGTTTTTGACTGACCCCAGATAAGCAGGAGAAAATGAATAAATGGATGGATAGATGGATATTTTTGACTGATTGAAGGCTCATCAGGCTCATAGAAGCTATACATTTTTTTTTCTTTCTGTCAGGTCCTGATAAGTCACAGTGAGTCAAAGGATGGGAGCGGCGGGCCGCTGGAGTACGAGGACCAGGAATCAGGAGAAGTCCTCTTCCCCAGAGGGACTTTGGACCTGGAAAGATTCCCGCCCAGAGATCAGCTGTCAAGCGTAACGGTATTAGACTACTCAACAACAAATGTGTCCTCTCACTTTGTGTTTACGGGTTGTTATTAGTCTTAGGCCATGTAAATGTCCTCCGATATTGGTAAACAAGATTGACTTGAAGACACCCCGCTGGAATTTTTGGGACAAAAATTTTAAGCGAGAATATAGAGTAAGAGCCACATGAAAGTTATGCCCAGTTGTGCATTTTGCATTTGAAGCAGCCATTTCAGGCTCAATTTACCGGTAGTCATTTTCAGCAGTCTTTCAAGGGTGTGAATTTGTCCTCTGGATGGTTTTGAATATTCAGCCACAAAAAACTGTTTCACTTAGCAACATGAAATTAAGTAAGCATGACGATTATGAGCAGACCCACAAAAAAGTCGGAGGAAGCCAGGCCGAAGAGACACAAGAAGTGAGCCATGTCCGTTTCAAGTGGCCATTTGTTGGGTCCTTTTGATCATTTTTGGCATCCCTCAAAGGCATGGAAAGTCAGGCATTTTGGTTCAAAGTGACAATTTTGGGGTCATGTTTACCTTTTCTTGGGAACTTAAAGAATGCTGTTGTTCAAGAATCTTGCTGGATCAGCACAATCTGATCTGATGTTTGTCTTGTCTCCTCCCAGTTCAACTGCACGTACCGACGGGAAAGCAAGAAAATCCCGGGGGCGGCGCCCAAGAAGGTCCCGGGAAGCGGTGCGGTCCGACCCGTCAACATAACATTTAGCATGGATCTGTACGACGCGCCGCCCACTCACCAGCCGTCGCGCCAGGCCTTCAACACCGTCTTGCACAACCAGCGGGTTTTCGTGGAGGTTTGTGCACATGTCTTTTCTCGCCGGGGTCAACTCAAAGTCTGAAACGCTGAATTTCGCCCTCCCTGAGGAGGTGGTTAATGCGAGTCCAAAATGAAAATTATTCCATCCATTTTCCGATCCGCTTTATCCTCACAAGGGTCACGGGGGGTGCTGGAGCCTATCCCAGCCATTTTCGGGCAGTAGGCGGGGGACACCCTGAACCGATTGCCAGCCAATCGCAGGGCACACAGAGACGAACAACTATCCGTGCCCACACTCACACCTAGGGACAACTTAGAGTGTTCCATTAACCTGTCGTGCATGTTTTTGGAATGCGGGAGGAAAGCGGAGCACCTGGAGAAAACCCACGACCTCTGCGTTGTGAAGTCAATGCGCTAACCACTGGGCCACCGGGTTGCCCTATAAATTCTTATATTTTTTAAATATATTTTCAGGCCCTACTTTTTTGTTATAATCTGAAGTGCAGGAACTAAGTATTTGCACTTGGCCACCACCGCTTTATCGGTTCACTTTCTTGTATCCCCGCAAATATTTACTCGGAGAAGGTCAAGGGAGGTGGCACACGCTGGCCTTTTGAAGCGGCGATTCATGACGCTATCGGCGGGAGCCGACAAAAGAGCTCTGTGTGTTCGCCGCCAGCTTCTTCGCTGTCAGAAGTGGCACCGTGCTGAGAGCCGACCCCGAGCACGCAAGGTGCGCTCGCAGGAAAAGGGCCTCTTTTGTTCCTTGAGCTCTTTTCGCTTCAACGCGACTCTCTGATGAGTTCACCGGCGCCTTTGCTGGCCTTGAGTGTACCAAGTTCAGAGATGATCAGATTGAAATTGTGGGGGAAAGTTATGCTCTGACATTTTGAGACGATAAGTGAAGGGGACACATATATTTGACGTTTTTTCAGATCACGTCAACGTCAGACGACGCCGACGTGGGCTTCAACATCCTGTCGTGCTTCGTTTCGCCCGACGCCAACCCCAAAGTGGAGTCTCCCTACGCGCTCATCGAGACAGTTTGTCCCACCGACGACTCGCTGCGCTTCCGTCAACATGCGCAGAAGGACAAGAAGAGCTTCAGCTTCACATTCAAGTCTGACTTGAACACATCGAGGCTCTTCCTGCACTGCAAGATGGCGCCGTGCGCAGACACCAGTCCTCATCTGGCACCGGTACGCCCCTGACGCCCCCCGGTGGTAAAACATTGTATTGTTTGGTTAGCTTCGAAAGTCAAGTTTCTTCGTAAACGGCAGTTTTGTGCCCGCGTGGAAGGGGTTACTCCCGAAGCTCTGGTTTGATTGTCAACTCTTTTCCCGTTGCTGTTTTTGTGCTTTTGGTCAGTGCGTGGATGCGAGCTGGGCGTGCGACTCCCTGAAAGTAGAAGACATCCTGAACATGATGATGAACGCCAGGACCAGCAGCAAAGCTCTGCTGGTCCTGGACGGGAACCACCCACCCCACGTGACAGGTCAGGATGCTAACGCGACAGGAGCGCCGTCCAGGGTGCTATTTGGGGGGGGTAGTTGTGATGATTTCACAAGGTATTCCTGTACAAAAGGTTTACTCGAAGCTCCTTTGAAAGTCTTTAGCTTTTGAACTTTCCACTTGTACCAAGTGCTTTTCGGTACATGTGGAAAGTAAAAGTACATTTTGTAGTCCGTTTGTAGTGAAATTTACAGCCGGACAGTTATTCTATGTTTAATTACCTACCGGTGCTTTCATAGGCAGTCGAATCTCCCGTACGCGTGCGGCTGTTGTGCAGTGTGCGAGTGATAAGCTCAGTGTGAAGTCAGAAGTGAAGTCACACGTCGGCGAACGTCACCTCCCGTACATCTGCTCCTCATTACGTGTCATCATCTGCCTGTTTACATCAACCAGTTGTACACAAACGTGTGTGTGTGTGTGTGTGTGTGTGTGTGTGTGTGTGTGTGTGTGTGTGTGTGTGAGGCCCAGCTTTTGGCTGCTGGCTCACGATGGGGAGAGCTGGAAAAAGGAGTCATACGAGCACTAAGCTCCAGTTGTTTTCACTTAGCAGCTTCGGCCTGACCTCCCTCCCCGGGCCTCCCCTTTCCTCCCTCCACACCCCTCATCCCCCCCTCACCCATCCACTCCAGTGTGTGCACGCGGTGAGAGTGTGCGCGTTAGTCCTTGAAGATCACTCCTTATTTAGCCAGTCATCCAACTTCGTCAGGGGATAATCCTGACCCCCACACCCCCCCTCGCACGCGCGCACTCACACACACACACACACACACACACACACACACCTCATGTAACAGCCATCACCTTTTGGAGGTGTCCACACGATGATGTCACGAGCACCCTCCACCCCCCACCACCACTGACTCAACCCTACGTTTATCTTCTTCACACTATTTTGCACGTAACTTCGTCTTACGTAACTTTGCTTTACTTTTATTTTACTCTACTTTGGTTCACTTTTGCTTTACTTCACGCAACTTGACTCTGCTTTTTTCTTTACTTTACTTGCCATTGTTTAACTCTCAGTCTTCCTCTCCTTTAACCTGCTTTACAATTGCTCTCCTTGAGTCTGCTTCATTTGCTTCAATTCACTCTGCTTTGTTTTACTCTACTTTGCTTCGCTTCACGCTGGTTTGCTCTGCTTTACTCCACTACTGCGCCTTTACTTTCAGCTTTACTCTAGCGGTCTTGGATAGAACCCCCGGTCAATAAGGCACTCGATCTGACGCTGAAAACCAATCCTCTAAAAATGTTACAAATTGCAGTGAGATATATTGACGTGAGCTTTAGCCGTTGCTATGTTGGCCAAAGCGAGCCGAATGTCTTTCAGTTTCTTGCTCTCTTGTAGACTGCGTAAAAAAATGCAAATTATACGACGTGTTAGTCGCCAAGGTTTCCATGAAGGAAGTCTCGTAGCGTGAGCAGAAACCCGGAGGAACGTCGCCTACCGACATTGGCGAATTTACGACATTTGTATTTTTCCGCCGTCTCGGAGCGGTGGTGCCAGTGTTGACGTTGGACGGGTCGGCGTTTGATTCCTGGGGAGCACGCGAGAAGACGCGGTGGTGAGCATGTCGCTAAGCTAGCTGGAAAAAGGGCCCCATTGTGCCAGGCTTTAGTCGCCATCGGCGCAGAGAGATGTCCGATGACAGTGTAGCGCTCACTTCCTGGTTCTCTTCCAATCACAAATCACATACCAAGATGATCATACAGTGCCGTCAGGGACTTGCGCAATGTAGGATTCACAACAACATGATGACCCAAAAAATCATCTTCAGCCCACAAAGTAGGCCACATTAGTAGGTCCATTAGAAGAAAAAAAATTGAAGAAGCCATGGATTCAAATATACATGAAGTCTGCCATTTTGCGTCTAATCGGCCATTTTAGGCTCAGCTTGGTCATTTCCAGGAGTCCTTGAACCACAAACTTGTCCTGTGAAATACATTTGAAAATGTACCCCCCCCCCCCCCAAAAGCCAGTTTGACTTAGCAACATGACATTTGGGAAGCATGCGTGTCATGAGTAGACCCACCAAAAAGTGGTCTAAAACAAACAGGAGGTCTACATTTTTGGTTTGAGGTAGCCTTTGTGGGGTCCTCTTTGGCATTTCAAGGGCCCCTCCAAAAATGAACTTAGCCGTGATATTTTGTCTGATTGCTCCCAAAATCAAACCACCTATACTAGACAGATGGACAATTTTAATTTTGCCAATGCAAGTGGGCAGAGCATGTCAGTAAAGTTTGATGACTATCCATACCCCCACCCCACAAAAAACAAGCACATGGCCCTTTTGACATACCCGACTCGATTCAGTCCGTTGAACGCTGGAACATCGACATTTGCGAGGCTCGCATTCCAAGGCTGCAGGGAACAGATAACCCGGGTTGTGCTGTTGATGCGAGCGAAGGCGTCCTCCAGTGATGACCTGCAATCTCTCTGGCCTAATGAAAAACACAACGTCTAAGAATAGAGGCCATTGTGCTCTGGCGAAACTTGGACCCGCGCCAGGCCACATCATGGCCAAAGCGCCGAGGTTCATCGCTCAAGACCCCGACTGCACATTCCAAAGAGAAGAGCTTCATCAGCAGCGGGCATATCAGCCTGTTAGAACATTAGCTCACCGAATCACATTGGACAACTTTATTCTCACTTACTTATTTATCACTATATTTTGGATAGATTTTTTTGTATTTTTGTATGTTTTTGGATACATTTATGTATTTAGATCATTTTGTATTTTTTTCCTGTATTAAAATATTCAGGTATTTTAATACAGGCGCTCCCCGAGTTACGAACATCCGAGTTACGAACAAACGGTACATACGAACATTTTCACGGGTCTGTCGAAAAAAAAAAAAAAGTTAGATTTTGTATTGCGCGCCTTTTTCCGAGTGCCGAACGGGGCGGAGGAGGACGACGGAGGAGACGGCGGCGGCGACGTTCGAAGGCGGCCGCGGGGGGCGGGCGTGTGACGGTGGAACGGGCGGAGGCGTGCGGCGCGCCGTAGACGACGGTCGTCTACTCTCCCCGCTGAAGCCGCTGCTAGTTTACCGGGCAGCTAACCTCGGCCCTGAAGAACGTGACGAAAAGCTCTCTCCCCGTTATATGAATGTCAATATAAGCCTTAAACATACATTCCAGACAAAATATAGCACTGAAGCAACTTACGAACGAATTCACCTTATGAACAATCGTCCGGAACTTAACTCATTCGTAACCTGGGGAGCGTCTGTACATTGTTTTTTTTTTTTATATACTGCACATATATTAATAAACAATCATCTGTTTTCCAGATACACCATCACAAGCAGGCCCCGATGACCCAACTAATAAAAGTGAGTTTCTTTTTAAAACACTTAAGTGGAACATGCACACACATGCGTTGACAACCTTACATAAAAAGGCGATGATAGCCAAATTTCTTGCTCATCAAATTTTGTTTTTTCAGACACGGCGGCGCACCTACTAGACACGCCGACGGTGGTGGGGATCGCCTTCGCCGCCTTCGCCATCGGCGCTCTGCTGACAGGAGCGCTTTGGTTCATCTACTCGCACACAGGTGAGTGCTCTTAAGGAAAACAGAAGCTTGCGCTAGGAATGCGAGGAGTGGCAGAAATGCGGCCAAACATCCTGCGGTGCACAATAACACGCACCGCGACGACTTCCCCTTACGCGGCAGCGAGGGCCCGCTCGTCTTTCCTGCCTTTGAATGTTGTCAGCGATATTCTCCGCATGGAAATTCCCCCCGTTTGGATTGCGTGAGCTCCTGCAGGAAAAAACTTACAATCTGTGCTCTTCATGCCAAGATCTTCTTCTTCCTGTGTCACCCCCAGGACCCTTGACCAGGAAGGGAGAGGTTGATAGTGCAATCGCGCTTGTTCTCATGACGGTCGCAGGCAGAGAGGGAGACTCCAGTTGACTCAAATCAGTGTTTTGGATGACAAAAAAAAAAAAAAAAAGATTTTTGACCTGTCCTGTGCTATCCTGTGCCATATCGTTGCGATGGGTCAGAAACCCTGTTTGTCCAAGTGTTTTTAATTAATGCTATTGGTCTGTCCCCACGTGGCTGTTGCTCTATCACAATAATGACAAAATGTAATTTAAATTTAATAATAACATTCGCATAAAGCGGTTCGGAAGATGAATGAATGAATGTATAATAACATTATCTTGAATTCACTTCAATACTTTCGGAAAACTTGATGGGTCAGTGGTCTGGATTACAAAGCCAATCAAGTCCAATCCTGTTCTATCATTTTCTTCCTGAAAAAGTTTAGTTCCTTGCTCAGGACTCCTGTCCTTTCCCATCCTGTCCTATTTACTGCTTCCTCACATTTTGTTTTACTGCCTGGCACGATACCCGTCTCCTCTTTACTACTTGCTACATCCCAACATAACATGCTTTTGTACTGCTTGCCCTTGTCTTCACTCATCGCACCTTGTCCTGCTCTGTCCCATCTCGTCTTATTTGCGACCTTCTTGACATTGTGAGATTTTTTTTTTACTGTTTTTGTCTTCTCTTCTCTTTTCCTCTTTTCTCTCTGTTGAATAGGACAGTTTTGTTTTAATGAAAGCTAGCATCCAGTATGGGACAATAAATTAGGAACAGTTACTGTGGACAAGGCACAGGTGCAAGAAGACAAAGTTTTTCATTCATCTTGCATGAAATTACCTTACAAGGCAATATTGATCCCGCCTAAAAATATCCTCCTGGCTTTTTGAGTTTTCAAGCAGCAAAACAGAGCAAGTGAGCACACCCCGACATAAACGCCTTATGCTTCATTGTTTAGTTTTTTTACCCCATCTCAGCTGGACACCATACAAGGTCTTCGGCTTTCAATATGCTGAATGTTTGACACTTTGCTCATTAAGTGCTTAACAAAGTTTTTCTTTTTTTCTTTTTAAACACTTTTTGTTAGACAATGTGGCCAGCAGTCCAAACACGCAGCGGTGATATCATGAAAACATTTGCGTTTAATAGCAGCGCTAGTGGATGCCATGCCATGCTCGCTGGCTGATGCTCACATTCTAACGTCAGTTACTGTTTGCTTCTGACTACATGAGGAGCACCTGCGATCCGAGATTTGGATCATTACGATGGTAATAACACTCACTTTTTGGATATAAAATAGGTGCAGTGTGGTTGTCTGACTAACCGTGTATGAGATGCTCTTTGGTCGTGCTAGCTGGCTAAAGCTGGAGATAACCACGTAACACAAGATCTTTTCTTCTTTTTCATTTCTTAGTTGTTATTTGTGCGACATTAAAATTCACATGAATCTATTAATCCTGTGTTCCCGTTGTTGCTTCCAGGAGGGATTGCTACGGTGGCAGCGACGGAAGAGATGACCAAGGAGGTCCAAAAGTGTCCGCCTGCTTCAGAGAACAGCAGCGCCGGCCACAGCATCGGCAGCACGCAGAGCACACCCTGTTCCAGTAGCAGCACGGCATAGCAGATGGAAAAAAAACCCAGGCCGGACCCTTCCCGCCCTCCTGCCTGGGTCCAAAAGACTAAAAAAACTCGGGGTGCTGTAACATCCGGGAAGGCGGGACCACATCCTGAACGAGGCGGGACTTGTGGCCTTCTCCGAGTTCATGCTTTACGTCCAAAGAGTTTTTGAAAAAAAATGCACCCGACACCATAAACTTTATCGAACAGAAAGTCAGACATTTCAGGATGCAATCCAGGGCTCAGACATTGACAACCTCCTGATAGTAATTTGCGATATTGCCATCTAATGTGGGAGGTGAAGAAGTGGCTGCGAAGACCCGCCTGTAAAAAACTAAAAAGCGGGGGGACACCATCCTCACATGTAATTCTCGTAAAAAATGTGTACTTTAAAAAAGTCTCAAAAGGGAATTGGTCCAACTAAGGCCCACTCAGAACCTAGTATACGTGAAAAATAGCCGATTCTAAATCGCTACTCAACACGTAGCATGAACAGAAAGACTTGTTTTTAGCAAGCTAATCCAGTAAAGCAGGATGTGATCGGAACGGAAGAACCACTACTGGTCTTGAAAATGGTGGTATGTAAAGAAAAGCTGTCAGTTTTGAATGTAAACAGAAGTTTGAAAATGCCAAACAATGTGAAGACAAATGTGAAGACATACTGATGACAACACAGTTTTATACGCCTTTCTTTCCTCTTTCGCCGTATTGTAAACAAGTGCCTTTGATACAGTAGTATGAAGCTAAGCTAAACTAGCTAAATTTATGACGTTTTATTTTTTTATCCAATCAACTGGTGTTTATAGATTTCCTTTTTTTTCCCAGAATGAGACAAAAAGATGTGCACTGCACAGTGGGCTCGTTCGCATTATTAGCATATTAGCAATCCCCTGGCCTAAACAGTTTCCTTTGTGTTAAGCTAGGCTAACAGTCCCCCACCCTGAGTGATTCTGATCTTCTCATCTCATTCTTGGAAAGAAAGCAGGTGAGGACAAAATTTCATTTGATACCACTCAGAGTCAGATCACTAGCATTCTTTGCTTCCCCACTTAAAAAAAAAACAAACATGAAACGCTATTTGCAATTCTAAATGACGGCCTATTTCATAAGTTTTATCTACTGTAGTTAGTTCCTTTGTTTCACCTTCTCAAAAATGAGATAAAAACGTTGATATAACTCGAAGTCGGATTATTAGCATTGTTAGCCTTATTAGCTTTTCCCCACTAAACATCACCAGTCTGACAAAGTCAAGCTGTTTGACCTCTGCAAAGCTAAACTACGCTATCTTCCTGTCAAACTTACTGAAGAATGATACCAGTCTTCTCTTCTTGTTCTGGGGAAAAAAAGAAAATGAGATTCAAATGTCATAAGTGTCCTTATACAGAAATATAAATATATATAGATATAGATATATATATACGCTTTGTCCTGTAAATGTGTGTGAATATTGTAAATAGTTTAAAAAGGTTGAATGTGACACTCACATGTTTGCCCTGTACCATTTCATATCTGTTCCTTACGTCCTTTTTTTTTGTGAATGATGGGTTTGTCAATCGTGGCGGAAAAATTCAGTTTTGATAATTAATGCGACATAGTTCACTTTCTCTTTGCCAGTTCCAAAATGCGCATCTAAGTTAAGACTAAATAAATACCACTTAGCCAGTGGTTGCCTGGGTGAATCGATGATTAGATCAAATTTGTAACACTTCTTTGACGGTCGGGGGTTCCAAACAAAAATGTAACAAATATCAGCATGTTTGTTATCAATTTGGTGTGCAGCACTTTTTGAAACAAATATAAATACAAACATAATTGATTTTGTTTTAAAAAATAGATAACGAAGCCACCTCAGTTTTACGAATATTTGCACCAAGGTCTTTGTTTGTTTGTTTGTTGTAATACTTGTTGAATGTAAACATGTATAAAGAGGGAGGAGAGTATAGGGCACGTGTGTGTGTGTGTGTGTGTGTGTGTGTGTGTGTGTGTGTGTGTGTGTGTGTGTGCGTGCGTGCGTGCGTGCGTGCGTGCGTGCGTAAAAAATATTTGGGAATATATTTAGCCAGAGGAATTTTATATGCTGAAGTACTGTGAATTGCAATCATCACATTTTATGAGGGATTTATGTGTGTCATTTTTTTTAACATCTTTATTCAACGTAACCAGGATGTAATTTGTACAAAGCATTTTCATCTATTTTGCTTTCCTATATTTTCATGTACAAATTGTTACAAAGCCGAAAATAAATGTACCAAAATATTCTACTTCAGTGTAAATAATTTGCGAAGTGTGCTGATGAGCCCTCCTTCATAAAGTCGGCCAATCGGGAATTAGCTGTTGACAAGGTGCCCAAAAAAATCCAGTTTTTATATGCTTACAACTGATTGTAATTGTGGCGTTGTTTTGAACAGGATGCGGTGGGGTAGGGATGCGGGGTCTACAGAGTTTAAGGTTGTGGGTGTTGAAAACAATGAGCTGTTAAAATGACGTCTTTGGAGTTTGGACTGTTGAGAGCTCAGAATGGGCTGCAGACCATGTGGAGCCGGTGGGGTTTTAAAAAGGGGGTTCGGGCCACAGGGGAAGTTTGGCGGGGGGTTTAGGTTCACCCCCTAACTTGCAGGCTCCGTGTTCTCAATAACGTCACTTTTGGAAAATCCTGCAGACCCATTTCGGTAGTATCGTTTGTGCTTTCAGTACTTTTAGAGAATGAATCACTTTCTCCAATGATACTGGAGTGATACACAAACACACACACACACACACATGCATATGTTTTTGTTAGACGACTGTTTTCCGTAATGATAAAATCGTCAGCTGTATCACTTTCTCTCATGATACAGTATAGATCCACTGTCATAAAAATAACGATATCACAACGTATCACGATACCTTTGTCTAATGATGTAGACTCGACAGACCGTCATCAAATACAGATCTTGCTACATCAGTTGCTCTCATTTATCATATCATATTTTCTCTGATGATAGTGTCAATACTCCGTCGGCTACATTAACCATGAATCGTTTTTAAAATGAGAATAATTTTGTTCTAAGAATAAACTGATTTAAGTATTTTACATACACATCATAAAACCTCAAAATGAACCATCCCGTCTGTCTGTTTTTGAAATCAAACTGTACCCTGGCTTCTCCACGTACCAAAAAAATTAATGACAATTTCTGGAAGATGCATCCCCGAGCAGCCCATGTTCCTAATCATTTGTCCCTTTCACATTGCAAATGGGAATGAACAGAAGTCAGGTTGGTGTTATTGTAAGGAAATATTAGATTATGTAAATGCTAGTTATGACTTGGGGGGGGGGGCGCTTGCTAAAACGTCAACAAATCCCAGAAAATGGCCGATCGTTGTGCATTCATCTTTTCCACTAAAGCGCAGTCCAAAAACACAAAAAAAAAAACATGGCCAGCGAGCGTTCACCGGAGTGAGCCAAGACTTCATTAAGGTTTGTTTTTCCACGCCAGCCGCCGAGTGCACCAAACCAAATACGAGAGGCCAAGCTCGCTTCTCCTAAACGCATCCAGATGTCTGCTCACCATCCCAGAGGGGTTGGGGGAGCGGGGGGGGGGGACACTCTCTGATTGGTCGCCTGGAAGCAGCAGCTGATCAGGCAACGCTGTCATCCACAAAAACACATGTGAGATTTACAGCCCGAGGACGCACTGAAAGGTGAGCACTCCAGAAAAACGCAACTGGAATGGCAGCTCATACTTATGCCAAGCTACTCGGTGTACTGTAGAGAGAAAAAAAAACAAAAAACAGGAATAGCCACTTACGCTAATGCTTAGCTACATTATATAAACCAAAAAAAAAAAAGACACACCAAGAATAGCAGCGCACATTTATGCTAAGCTACACTGTGTAGCCTTCTACAAAGTACAAAAAAATCTATATACACTGAGCGGCGTCAACTGATGAATGTTGACCAAAAAAAAAATCAGTGTGCGGCATCTGCCATTAACGACAACTTTGAAACTTTTAGCGATGCTTCGAGACCACGCGCGAATGTTTGGGAAAGTGTGAAAGACAGATGGCGACTGTTAGCGGTTGTGGGACAGTATTGCGAAGATTGGCTACTATTCGCCGCTCCTTTGCCATTGTTTGGGACCTTTTGCCAACTTTTGGAGTAGCAGGCACGCACACGCTTCATATTATTTTGCACGTCTCGTTTTTTTTTCACTATAAAAGGAACATCGTCGGTTTTACAAGATGCTTGTCATGAACTGTATATAGATATAAACATATGCTAGCGGTTGAGTCTGCTTTCTGCTCTGGATGTTATCTCCACGAAGGAAAGCTTCTGGAAAAACTCTGTTTTGCTCATCACGCCGACAAGGACGCCGTTTGCTCACATCTGGCAACGGAATGAACTCCGATAAACGAGCCCGATGAGTACGAATGGTCCTGCTGGTTTCCCGTTGTCAGGACAACAACAACGCCGGGATGATTTTTCCACACGCCGCTCGTGCGCCTGCAAGGGAAAAGCATCAGGGCCCGAATTTCATTGATTTATTTTTCTGAAAAGTCAAGATGTCCAGCGCCTCACCTCATCCTCACCCCTTCTCTCAGAGGGGCACCGCTGAGCCTCCCCACACCGTCGACCACGGCCCACTTTCATGCTTGTCTACCCATTTCAATAATAGACACACTCGCCCTTCTTTTCAGAATACCTGAACTGCCCTCCATTTGTTTTTGTTTCTTCCACAACGTTCACTTATGTTAGGAGCAAGAAGAAAGGACAAGTATCCGAAAGACCTCTAGAAATTGTTTGTTTGTTTGTTTGTTTGTTTTATTGTTTATTGAGCATATATATACACACAGTAACAGATAGCCAAAAGGTAGGCAACATTTATGAAAGGAAAATTTAAAAGTATGTAAAAGAAAAAAAAAAGAAAACACTCATCATCACAGTTGTATGCTCAAAGGAGTAGGAAGAAGTAAACAACTTATCTAGTCCTACCCCTTATTGTATAGAATATAAATTGATCGTTTTCAAAACAAAGAAGAAGAAGAGAAGTCTACATATCATCAAATACTTTTACCATTGTGGTACTTTACTTTTCTATTTATACACCTTTCGGTTTGTGTATTATAATTATTCTTTGACCTTTTGTTTCAATTTCTCATAATCATTGTAATTACTGCATTTCTTGAGTACAAATGATAAATTAATCAAAATCCAAAACAAGAACAAAGAGCTGTAATACTAATTTTATAAATGTATCAAATGTATCTTCTTAATTGTGATTCTTATAGTTTTTTTGTACTGATCTTTTGAATTTATTTTTGAACTCCTCCAGCGATTTACTCATTTTCAGGTCCGTTTCAAGCTTATTCCACAGGTTAACACCTGTTACTGATACACACCTTTGCTTAATGTTTGTTCTTGTTCTGGATTTTTGTATTGATTAGTACCCTTAGATTATAACTGCTTTCTCTAATTTCAAAAAGCTTCTGAATATTTAGACAAAGGAAATTGTTATGTGCTTTATACATTAATTGGGCGATTTTGAAGTCAACCAGGTCATAAAATTTCATTGTGTTTAATTTGATGAATAGTGGATTTGTGGGTTCTATATATTTAGACCTATTGATTGTTCTAATTGCTTTTTTGTAGTTTTAAGACAGGGAGTGTGTTTGTTTTACAGGCATTCCCCATATTTCCACACAATATGTCATATATGGGAGTAATAATGAATAATATAATGTGCACAAGGAACTCTTATTCAACACGTCCTTAGTTTTGTGGAGTATCCCGATAGTTTTGGATATTTTTCTTTTAACGTTATCTATGTGTGGCTTCCAGGATAGTTTGGAATCTATTACTAGTCCAAGAAATTTATTTTCATTAACTCGTTCTATTTCAATTGAATTTATCTTTATTTTGACTTGTTCTTTGATTGGTCGCGTGCAAAAACAACTATCTTGGTTTTTGTTAAATTTATAGATAGTTTATTTCTGTCAAACCAGTTTTTTAATTTGGTTAATTCATTTTCCACAATTTTCAGGAGTTGTTCCATGTTATTTCCAGAGTAGTAGAAGGTTGTGTCATCGGCGAATAGGACACATTTGAATAGTTTTGAGACACTACAGATATCGTTTATATATAAAATGAATAGTTTAGGTCCAAGCACTGATCCCTGAGGCACTCCATGGGTAATTTTCAGTGAGTTGGATTTTATGTTATTAAACTGCACATACTGATATCTGTTTTCTAAATAACTTTCAATCAATTTATATGCTGTGCCTCTGATACCATATCTCTCTAATTTATTCAATAATATTGTATGATCTATTGTATCAAAAGCTTTTTTAGATCTAGAAAATCCCAACCGTGAATTCTTTATTGTCAATATTAGTCGCTATTGCTTCTACAAACTCCATTACTGCCATTAAGGTGGTCCGTTTTCTCTAAAGCCGTATTGATTTTCACTTAATAGCACGTGTTTATTAATGAAGTTATCAAATCTGTGAGAAAATATTTTTCTAATATTTTTGAAAATTGTGGTAGCAGTGATATTGGTCTATAATTTGTAAAGAATTGTCTTTCTCCACTTTTAAAAATTGGAATAACTTTAGCAGTTTTCATTTTGATGGAAAAACACCGGCTTTAAATGATAGGTTGCATATGTATGTAAAAGGTCGGACTACAAATTCTATAATCTGTTTTATTATTGTCATGTCAATATTAAAACAGTCAGTTGACTTTTACTTTTATATGTTTTTACAATATTTAATATTTCATTTTCATTCACAGCAGTAAGAAACATTGTGGAAGAATTTTTTTCTATGTATTTATCTATTTCAAAAGAATTTATTGGATCAGGAATTTGTTTTGCTAAATTACTGCCGATATTAACAAAATATTCATTAAATTCCTTTGCTATTTCTGCAGTTTCCTCAATAATGGTATTTTTATCTTTCATAAAGTACTCGGATAATTTACTTTATTAGAGCTGTTTCTAATTACATGATTTAAGATTTTCCATATTTCTTGAGTATTGCTTTTATTTTGCTCTAATAATGCATGAAAATGGTCTCTCTTGCTGATTTTTATAATGTTTACTAATTTGTTTTTATAAGTCTTATATTTTGTTTCAGCTTCTTTGGTTCTGGATTTTAGAAACGATTTGTATAGATTATTTTTCTTTTTACATGCATTTTCTATGCCTTTTGTTATCCATGGCTTATTTTGGTTTTTGTACTTTCTGGTGACCTTAATTACTGGGAAATGCTTGTCATATAAGGAGGTTATGGTTGACTGAAATGCGTCAAACGCAGTATTTGGATCTTCATTTGTGTAGACCTCTGACCAATTTTGCTTGTCTAAATCGAGCTTGAAAGCTGCGATGGAATGTTGGGTTCTGGGTCTTATTTCTGAGATGTGGGTTATTGATTTAGTTATTCTATCGAAGTAATTGTGAAAGGCTGCAAAGACCGGTAGATGGTCACTTATATCAGTTATGAGAAGTCCACTTTCCTTTTATGATCAATCTTATTTATAAATATATTGTCTATTAATGTGGCTGTATCTACTGTTATTCTGGTGGGTCTCAGAATAACTGGGAAAAGACCGTTGCTATACATTGAATTTATAAAATCTGTTGTGTTTTTGTGTCCATTTGGGTTTAATAAGTCGATGTTAAAGTCGCCACATATTATTCGTGTTTTCTTGTCATTAGAACAGCTCAGCATATCTATCAGTTTTTATTAAATGTGTCAAGACAAGATCCTGGTGTCCTATAAACGCAACTTATAATGACATTTGATGCATTTTTAATATGTATTTCAAGAGTTAGACATTCCATTAGATTCACTGTTGTATTTGTCAAGCTCTCAATTTTACTACATTTCAGTGTTTTATCTACATATATTGCAACTCCCCTCCTTTTTATCTTCCCTATGAGTTGCATACATTTCATATCCATCAATTTTCATTTCACTTGTTTTTTCATCATCAAGCCAAGTTTCAGATATAGCAATTATTGTAAATTTATTAAATGTGGCCAAATATTCTTTGATTTTGGTGAAATTTTTATAGAGACTTCTACTATTAATGTGTATTAATGAAAGTGTATTTTTCAGTTCTACATTTGTGTTGAATTGTTCATTCGTATAATACTCGGAGTTTGTGATGCTGTAATTTTGATTGAAGAAATTATTGTCAGGGTCCAAATTGTTCTCTGGGTCGAATGTCTTGTGTTCTGCATAATCAAAGATTTTGAAGTCCATGTTTGTGTTGTATGTTTCCTGTATCAATTGAGTCAATGTTTATGTCTTGAGGTAATCAGCTCTGAGCATGTTGAAGTCAAGCCCGTTGAATTGGTGTACTGGTGCGGGGTGGACGATGAGTTTGTCGTGCCTCAAGTAGGCAATTTCCTCTTTCACGAGCCTCTTTGAGTTTTGGAAGCAATTCTTTTCTTTTTTGACGTACAATATCTGTATAATCTTCATTAATATAGATTTTAGTACCTTTTAAGTATTTTGCTCTTTGTAGTATCATTGTTTTGTCCTTATATTTTTCAAATTTCACCACTACTGGCCTTGGTCG
The DNA here is from genome assembly GCA_026261675.1 of Hippocampus mohnikei. Classification (NCBI taxonomy): domain Eukaryota; kingdom Metazoa; phylum Chordata; class Actinopteri; order Syngnathiformes; family Syngnathidae; genus Hippocampus; species Hippocampus mohnikei. The sequence goes on along the minus strand of JAKGUB010000332.1, from coordinate 15,627,886 downwards.
AAGTCTTCCCGATTCGTGTCTCCCCGTGCGGTGGGCTCTTTCCACCTCGATAGTCTCCTTTAATTGTAGTTGCTCCTTAAAGATTTTTTGTACTTTTTGCTCCGTTTCAATCCACGTTTCTCCTTGCATTTCTTCAATTCCGTCGATTATCAAGTTATTTCTTTTAGATAGTCCCTCTAAGTTGTCCATCTTGTCGGTTAAAACCAGCATACTGTCACATACTTTGAATATTTCAGTTTGCATGGTTTTGCAATGGTCAGATCCAATTGTTTGTTGTTTTTTAATGTCATCGACCTCCTTTTGAGTGAAGTCAAGACTGGTTTTCAGTTCTTGTACTTCCCTGGAAAAATTGTCGAGTCGTGTGTTTGTTGAATCCAGTATCATTTTTACAAATCCTTTGAAGTGGTCCTGTTGTTGCTGCATGAGCGCTGTGAAGAGTTCTTTTTGTTGCAGGAGGAGTTCATTGACTTGCGTGAGAGTCATCAATTCTTCGTCCTGCTTTGCATCCTGTCCCCGTTTAGGCGGCATCCTTTCGGAATTTGTTGCTTACCAGCAACAAATGGCCAAAATGACCCCAGAATTGTGAATTTTGTAGGACAAAAACTGAACCTTTCCAATTTAGCATCATCTGTCTGTAAACGAGAGACTAACTTGGGAGCAATACAGTTCTTCTTTGAAAGAACCTGAAAATGGCCAAAAACTTCACATAGGAAGGCCGGAGCCCGGATTCGAACCTTGGACCTCTGTACTGTGTGACGGATGTCTTAACCACTCACTAACCATGCCGCCCGCCATCTGTCTAGTATTCTAATTTGGTAGACATAAAAAGACATAAAACGTCCCAAAGGACCCCGGAAAACAAAAATTTTACCATTGTCCATCCGTTTAACATAAAAAGTACAGCAATCAGACCAAATATTCAGGAGTTTTTCTTTGAAGAAATACCCAAAAATTTGTCCTAAATGGGAATGTTGCTGTGATCAAACAATTTAGTAGCATGCATCAGCCTATATATTCGATGTGGTGGACCACACTTTCTGTTGGCTCGTTTGCGGCACCAGGTGGGCATTAGCGATGAAGCTCTTGAGTGATTCAGATCCGACTTGGCAAGCAGGACTTCAGTGTTAAGTCCCACCCTGCCTCACTGTCGTATGGTGTTCCACAGGGTTCAATTTGCTCTGCTGTTTTCAGTGTATTTGCTGGCTCTGGAATCCTTCTTAAGAAAGCATCGCATTTTCTTTCACTGCTATGCGGGTGACAGTCTGATCTAGGCCGCGCGAAACAAAAAGGAAGCTTTCTGCTTAAAAAACACGGCCGAGATGAACTTGTTGCATTTCATCGAAAATAAAACAGAAATTATGGTGTTTTGTAGCAGTGGACTTTCTAGAGTTCACCCTATGGACTTGGGCCTCATGGAATCTTATTTCAAGACAAAAGTCTCAAACCTGGGTTTTAAATTGGACTGGCTAATTGGTGCTGTTGTTGAATCCAGCTTTTGTTGTTTTTATCTTAGGGAGCAGGCTAAAGTAAAGCCCGTCTTTTCACAAGAGCACTTACAAACAGTAATCCGTGCCTTTGTTACATCTCAGATGGATTGCTGTTTGATGTTTGTCAATAAAGAACGAAAAATGTACAAGCTACTTTTTTTTTTTAATCACTGCACTAGAGCAATGCCGTATCGAAAACTCACTTATGGTGAGTTAAGGAAGCATAACCATTTTGGAATATTAATTAAAGTTATCAATACAATCAACTGCTAAAATAATAAGCGGTGGACAGAACACCCCGCAGAACGTGTGGTGACCCTGCGAGCCGCCGCGACCACGATACTTTCCAGATCGGCTGACAGAAGACAGACGTGTTTGACTCCATTTTGTTTGGGTCTGCTGGCTAATGTATGATCCAGCTGTGCACCCCCCACCCCCACCCCCGCCCGACCCTCCGCACCATCTCCACCTCCCCAACCGCAAATCCACCCCCAGTCCCACCCCGCTTCCCTCTTCAGATGGAACACTCGTAGAAGTGTCACGTTAAGTAACCGCATGTGGCTCTCATCGCCCAACTCCATTTTACATATGTGCCTTCTTATGAGTACAAGCATTTTGATGCTAACATTTAGTTCCAGGAACCACCCCGCTAAAATATTCATACACACTAAAACTGTGGATTGTCTTTGTTAACTGTAGTTTGATGTATTTGTTTATTTGTCAGGGACTGTGGGTCATTCCAGAATTTTGTCAATTATTTAAAATACACCATTTAAAAAAAAAAAAAATCAAGGGAACACAAACAGCACAATGTAACTCCTGGTGATGCCTTTATTTTTTGAGCACTTTATGTTATAATACCAACTAGCTTTGTGAGAACTCTCTCTTGTCCCTTCCACTCGATGACCAACAGAAAGGTAGGTTTTAAATTCGATTTTCTGGGTATGGTTTGGTATGGTCAGTATTTTAGAGCGAAATTTGTTCTGACCAGTTAGCATAACAGACAACATGGCTACCATCTACTCTTTAGCAGAAACTCTAACATTAGCAATGATTTGAAACCCTGATATAGTAAACAGTGTTTTTTTTTTCAGGTGCCTGAACACCTGTAAACGTTTTGAGCCAAACACAGCAAAACAATCCAAGAGAATACAAACAAAATTAATTTGATTGGGATAAATTCAATCATATGTTTTTATTGACTTTTTTTGTGAAAACATAAAATATAATTACAAAATTGTCTGTTTTTCAAAAAATGTTGGGGTCGAAATTGTCCTACATTTCTGGAATGGACCTCATATTTTATCATAAACAGTGATACAAAGGGGAAAGCATCTTGTTAAAATCTCCACAACCACCATTGCGCCCTCTTGTGGATTTACTGACTTTATGACTGGATGTCGCACACACAATGGCAAAATTAGGCTACATAAAGAGCAAATATGACTACTTGATGCTTTTATAATCCGACAAAAGTAACTCCCTATCCTTCGTCTACCCTTATTAACATGTCGTGTTGTTTTTTTTTTCCTTGAAAGATGTCTTTTACTATGAAAATGAGAATAAATGTCCCCAGTATGCCATTGATCACTTCACTTTATGAAGAAAACTATTCGCACAACAAAAAATGTGGCTTCAAAAACAACCTTTCCCCTCGTATTAGTGTTCACTTTATAAATCTCTAGCCTTGCTTGGAAATAAAAAGAATTTGACATTTATGCTTTTGTAAAATGATCTCAACAACGTTTGATCATCATTCATCGTTTTATTTATTGTCTCTGTTAAAACACTTTTTGACAAGTTTAATTTTTTTAACGACACACCCACTTGACGTCACAGACAAGCGACACTTACGCAGTACCGTGTCGGTTGTGTTAACGCGATGAAAATAAGCAAGCCATGAAGAGTTTGTGAACTTTACTTGATAAGCTTTCATTAAGCATGTTCTACTCATGTTTGATCAACTATGTTTTAAAATAAAGCCACAAGAAAGGGCTATATCTTTGGCCACTGCAAAAAGTCGATAATACATCACATAGCATAATTAATCGTCATACAAACACAACAGTAAACCTTTCGCAGAAACAAGCTGGACATACCTGTGAGTAGCGCTCATTTGATGACACTGCAAATGCCGATAGTGCTTTATATGCGATCTATATGAACAAATCGTACAATGACAGTGTTGACTTGTAGGACTGCCATGTTGGTTGAGGTCAAGTGGACGCTTCATGTGGACGACATCTTTGTTCAGGTCAGGAATTGCGCGGTGCATAAATTTAGACGACATTATTTTTTTAATGATTTATCAGGTCTATACATATATTAGTAACTTATCACGTGGCATCTCATCGTTGGTTTAATTCATAAGGCCGTGACCAAACATATTCCCGTTGTTTGGTTGGCAGAGGAAAGTAGCTTTATTGATGTATTCGTTTGTTTTAGAAACAAAAAAATGAAGCGGTGAGTTTTATCCGGAATTCATCGCTGCGCCTGGATTAGCTTGCTCGCTCTGGTTCGCCGTAACTCAACGGCGTGTAGCTGTGACAGGTCCGCTTTAGTCAGCGCTATTATCCGGTCAACCTGCGCCGGTGCTCCAGCTTTTTACGGTGATAACATTTCCCCGGAGGTCTGACTTATAAATTGTACTACTGTACTGTTTGCAACAGCTCCATTTCAATATTTTGTCCCGTCGTTATGTATAAGGTTGTGCGTGACAGAATGCATTAGATTTTTTTTTAATTTCATCTTATTGCCATAAAATCAGTGTGCAGAAGAGTAAAGTAGCAGACGTGGTGTAGAATTTGGGCCAATCAGTTGTAGCGCGAGAAGCGGCGGGCTATAAATTCTCCACTGTTGCAGAGGCTTAGCGGCCAACCGAGAGGGTGAATGCAAAGATTCCCGTGACGTGTAAAGTTAACGCTAGCTCGGTAAGATTGACTCAGTCCTTGACAAAGTTTCCTTTGCATTTGTTTACATGGGTGAAAGTGTCCCTAAAAAGAAAGATAAAAATCACGGTCAAAGAAACTGTCCGCCTGTAATCGTCAGCTCTCGCTTTGCATCAACGACGCTTACAGGTGTGGGGTAAATCTACGAAAATATTACAATAACGTTTATTAAACACATTAAACGACGAGGGAGATATGAACGTAACTCCATCTTGCCGTTTTGTCGTGTTATTTTTTTCGCTGCCGAAATGTTGTGGAACTTGGCACAACCTTTAAGCTAATCTTGCTAATTCTATAACGGTGCCGTTTTGAGACCGAAGTGGTCAAGTTTTAAATGCAACACTTCGATAAACATTGCGTGTAGGTAACGCCACTTTACGAGAGTTGAGCTAAATAACGACAAAGTTGACGAAGAGTGGTAGTGGGAGTAAAGCGAAATGATAAAGTCGCCGTGGCGGCATCACCTTTAGGATTTTGGCGTACTAGCTAGCAGCAAACGAATCGGTCAAATTTCACGACTATGACTTTAGTTGCGCTGTTTGAACAAATTTCAAGTTAATAAAATTTCACCGAATTTCCCATCACCGGTGTCTTCTAAATCATTCAAAGTCCTCCAGGCATTGTTACGAAAAGGTCCAAGACATTCAACACATTTGTCAATTCATATCATCACATTTTTATAAATGTTGTTTCATCCTTTTTTGCATCATGAAAATGTACAACCCCCTTGAAAAACGGACTTCTGATATTGTTTTTATAAAGCATTTAAATTAATGACGTTTCAGACTCTTCAAATGCCTTTAGATTACAATCCAGTACTCTGAATCACTGAAAATACTGCAGCGATAATCACTCATACCCAATCAGTCATACCAACAAACATCTTTCAACATTCAATAACTTTTACAACAAAGAAGTCTGTCAATGACAGGGCCAACTTTCAGCCCACTAGTCCTTGTTGGTACCTTTCACACAAAACAAGGGGGAACAAAAAGCTTAGGAAGTAATTTATCTGACGTACCTACTTGCTTCTGTCTTCCAACAATCGCATGATTGTTAAAGACCCTATTTCTCATTCCAGGTGAGCCCCTCGTCGCATTGGAGGCACATGTGAGACCACTCCTCTTAATGGCCGTTGGCTGGCACCATGTCCCATGTGGAAGTCTGTCCCGACGCGAACGGGAACCCGCCTCCGCCCGAGGTGGCCAACCTGAAGCGACCAGGACGCACCACCAACCAGCTGCAGTACCTGGAGAAGACGGTGGTCAAAACTCTGTGGCGCCACCAGTTCTCATGGCCCTTCCGTCAGCCCGTAGATGCCGTAGCGCTGCGTCTCCCCGTGCGTTAGTCCTCATCCCGACTTTTTCCACTAACCTCCTCTCCATCGAGTTGTGCTGTCATGCTCTCCCCTCTCACGGTTTCATTTCCAGGATTATTACACAATTATCAAGAATCCAATGGATATGGGCACCATTAAGAGGCGACTCCAGAACCAGTATTACTGGAAAGCAATGGAATGCGTACAAGACTTTAACACCATGTTCACTAACTGCTATGTGTACAACAAGGTGAGATAATGTGACGAGTACATGGCTGCTAGTAAACCAGAAGAGTGGAAAAAATGAGTAATTACGATCGTCCATATCAGTTGTTTACACCGTAAGTTTACCACAAAGTGATTCCCAAAATAGTTTACAGCAATCCCTCGTTTATTGTGTGTGTGTGTGTACATTGAATATAAATGTAAAATTTTAAAATGATATGCATAATTAGCTAATTGGAGTCCACCTGTGGTAAATTCAGTTGATTGGACATGATTTGGAAAGGTGCACACCTGTCGAAATAAGGTCACACAGTTGCATGCCAGAGCACAAACAATGAATGAAGTTAAAGGATTTTATTTTCCAAGAAGTCCGCCGAAATCTCAACTTGACTTCATCTCGTCATTGCTGGGGTGTTGTTTCCAGAGGATAACAATGAATTTAAAACGAGGTTGTCATAAGTCAAATGCTGTGAATACTTTGCCCGATTAATTTATTTATCAATCTATTTTTGGGGGGGGGTTTTATCGTGTATGTTTTCCTGTCCTCAGCCCGGTGATGACATCGTTTTTATGGCCCAGACACTGGAGAAGCTTTTTCTGCTTGAAGTCGCTAAAATGCCCACAGACGAATGTGAAGTCCTGCAAGTCGCTGCAAAGGAAGAAGCCAAAGGAAAAAAGAGCAATGGGGGTAAATCACGACAAATACAAATTTACTTTGGGCATCTTTCACATCGAGGTCACAGACTCAAGACTGGATGGCCGACATTTGACTTTCACGGGGCACCCCGCCGTGTGTGTGGGTGTGTGTGCGTGCGCGCGCTTGCGTGCTATAAATATGTGTTGAGTACTGTACTTGACAATACATTTTGGTGCATGTTGTGTGTGGTGTATACCTCTAGATGGCAGTAGTGCCTCACATATGGAGGTGGAGCTTCTCCAACCTGTCTGAACTATTTCTGGACCCTGTTTTCTTTCCCATTCAAACTTTTATCGCGCCACCGACTCTGGGGAAAATTGATGGAGTAAAAGTGACCGTGCGAGTTTATTCGTGCTACTTGTCATCCAGCAGGTTCATTGAAGCCGAGACCCGTGATGGCCGAAGCGGTCTTTCCGCAGACGGCGTCCGTCGTTCCGCCAGACGTTCCTCGCCCGGTGTCACCTGTCAGGATTGCACCTCAGATGGACGAAAGTGTAAGTGGGGAATTCAAATGTGTCCGCAGCAGTCGGGCTGCCACAAATAAATCTATTTAGAATCGAGTATGCTGTCGATAAATCCATCAGTTACTCGAATATGTGTTTTTGCATTGAATTAGTCCCCCAAAAAACTGTCACATTTAATGTGTAAAAGTAGAAAAGAAATACAGTGATACCTCGGCTCATGAACGCTTAAGCTCACAAACTTTTCGCCTCAAGAACATTAAATTCGCGAGCATATAGTCTCTGCTGACGAACTAGTTTTCGGCGGACGAACCAAACCAAGCGGTCGAACAAGCGCCACGGTGGCAGCCACGAGAAGCTGACACACGCTCACGGTGTCCCAGTTCGTCACCCCCTTTCTTTGAGTGCGGACGTGGTTTGTGTTTGCTAGACGTTTGGGACCATATTGAGTGTACTTTTGCTATTATGGGACCGAAAAAGACCCCGCCACAGGCTAGTGTTAAGCCTAAGAAGACATTAAAGAAAATTACGATCGAGTAGAAGAAGGAGATCATTCCATCAAGTCATCAACTACGATCAATAAATAAAACGACTTTATTATACAGTACAGTTTATTTCTTTAATTTCAATACAATAGCACATTTATTATACATAAAATAAGGTATATTTTTGTGTAGTTTTAAGGCTTATTTAGTAGAAAATTATGTTTATGGGGACCTGGGAACGGATTATTCTCATTTTAATGGTTTCTTATGGGAAATAAATGTTCAGAAGACGAACTTTTCGGCTCACACACTCTTTCTGGGAACCAATTAAGTTCGTGAGCAGAGGTATCACTGTAGTTACATGCTAACATTTCATGAAAACAAAGACCTTTAAAAAAATCTCTCATTTTAGGCTGTAAAAATCTGAAAAGAAATCTCATGAAATCCCGATGGGGTTGTAAATTGGGTGTCTTCTCACTACATTGTATTGTAATTCTAATAATTTTGCTCTTGATGTCCCCCCCCCACTCTTCGAAATGATCAGATCAAAAAAGCACTAAAGAGAAAAATGGAACCTGTCCCATCAGCAGTCACGAGCAGCGTCAGCGAGGCGCCGGCGTCATGCGCGCCGTCTGCGAGGACCGGCAGCGGGCGCCCCATCAAGGTGCCAAAGAAAGAGCTCGTTCACTTGGAGGACATGCGCGACAAACTGCCCGAGCCGCTGCGGCACTGCGACGCCATCTTGAAGGAGATGTTCTCCAAGAGGCACTACGCCTACGCGTGGCCCTTCTACACGCCCGTGGACACCGTGGCCCTGGCGTTGCACGACTACCACGACATCATCAAGCAACCCATGGACCTAGGCACCATCAAGGCAAGTTAGGGTTTGGGGGGGGGGGGGGTAGTTATGGTTCCAGTGGGGATTCAAGCAGGATAAGGGTTTCGAAAACTTGTTAGGTTGACGATGTGTTTGGGATATGAAATTATGATTTTAAATGAGGATTTCATGCTTTGGTTCGGGTTTCAGGCAAGAGTAGGGTTTTAAACTAATATTAGGGTTGCAAGACAGTTTCGAGTGAGGGTGGTTTGTCACACAAGAGTTGGGTTCAAAAACAATTGTTAAAAATACAAATAAGAAAACAAACATGGTATGCCTTAAGTTTATTTAATGTTTATATTTTTAAAAATATATATACAGAAAAAAATGGAGCAACGAGATTACGCGTTTGCTAAGGAGTTTGCCGCTGACGTCAGGCTGATGTTCTCCAATTGCTACAAGTACAACCCTCCTGCACACGAGGTCGTCTACATGGCCCGGAAGCTGCAGGTATGCGTGATTCTTTTCTTACCACAAACAACTTCAGGCTTCTGCTGCTGGGGGGGGTGGCAGGAAAAGCCTCCAAGAACACCACATGTTTTGGGGCGGTTGGGGCCACAAACATGCCATCACCGCCGTGCTGCAAATGTGCACAAATTACCATTTCTCAACATTTGCATTTGTACTTTTTTTTTTTTTTTAATGTGAAGAAACTTTGTGCACAAGCATTATTTGAACGTATTCAATTGTCACCAACCAGGAAGTTTTCGAGGCGCGCTTCGCTAAGGTTCCGCAGGAGCCGGCGGAAAGATGCGTGCCCGCGCCTCATCGGCTGGATAAGCTTAAAAGCGACTGCGTGGGAAGTCTCCCTGCCGCTTCCTCTGCCTCCGGGAATGAGAGTGAGAGCTCTTCCGGCACGGAGAGTTCGTCGCAGGAGGTCGCCACGCAACTGGCTAACTTGGAGGAGAAGGTCTGTCAAATGTCCTCTGACCTCCCTTTCGTGACATTGCTCATTTCTCCTTCTGCCGTGTGCAGTTGAAAGCGGTGAGTGCGCAGCTGAGGAGACTCACTCAGGACCCCTTGATGAAACCCAAGAAAAAGGACAAGCTGAAGAAGGAGAGGAGAGCCAAAGAAAAGGACATCATTCGACTCAAGCACAAATCGTCCAAATATCAATATATCTTGGAGAAAAACATCAAGACTTCTACTTTGTATGTACCCTTTTCAATGAATTATTTATTTTTGGGTAGCGGGGTCCTGATTTGAGAATTTCTGCATAGTCACGGCAACCGGAGCGTGGCTTTCCGGGACGAGCTGACGCCGCTGACTTACCAGGAAAAGCAGCAGCTCAGGCTCGGTTTGGAGGCTCTGCCCGCAGACAAGCTGGCAAACGTTATCCAGGCTTGCGGTGCCCCGTCGCAACGCTTGGCCGCCAAGGAGCCAACGGTAGACTTGGAGAAGATGAAGATGTCGACGCAGAGGCGCCTGCAGAGGTTCGTGCTGGCTTGCCGGTGGATGAAATGTGGCAAGAAGACCTACGGTGTCGGAGGGGAAATGGAGACTTGTGTGGACGCCGCACGTTGTGGCAAGTTGAAGGATGCCGGGAGAAGCAAGGTGCTCGCTAAACGGCTGCCGGATGTGAAGAAGAAAAAGAAAAGGGCAGCAGGTGAAAGAGAGGTTTCAGCCTTACCGTGTTACACTTGACGTTGTAATTGGGATTAATTCCTATACCAGTTTAATAATGAATCAACTATTTTTATCAACAATTGTTTGCAGCCGTTGTTTCACAAAAGGGGAAAAAAATGTCCAAAATTCTTGATGGCTGTTGTGCTAAATTCATTATTCTGACTCATTTCTATACATAATGACAGTTTGAGAATTTTGCAAATGTAGTCAAGATTTTTTTTGTAAAATGCATTTATGAATAATCAATTCTTTAAAGATGTTTACACCCATTGCGCAATAGTGTGATATCTTGACTTCCAACTTTCTCATTTGTTGGCTGCACCAACTCACATGGATGCCCCCGTATGGAGTAACCATTGTTTTGGTTTTTTTCATCTGGCGGCCGTTTTTCTTCCTAGAGAGTCATTACGGATAACCCCTCAATTGTTTTTCATTTCCAGGCAAACAAGCCGAATCTCCTTATTTTATCTGCCCGTCAGCGCTCAGCAGCTGCAGCAGCAGCAGCTTCTCATCGCCTTCCAGCAGCAGCAGCTCGCCATCTTCCGACAGCGGTCACTCGTCTTCTGGTGAGCCTTTTTGCTGTTGTCCCTGCGCAACCCTCGTTTGACCCACTTTGGTAGACATTAAAATCAATGACGAAAATGTATTGTTTGGAAAAAAACTGCTTTTGAAAGCCGACATTTTTAGACCTCGCGACACATGCTCGTATGTAGAAAATGTCTTTCTGACAATCTTGTGAAGAAATTAAGGGTAAACTGCAGAGTTGCTTTTTCCAAACAAAAGTCTAACTGGGGATGCCATTTAAATGTTTCTTGTGAATGTAAAGTACTCCATCTGAATATTTTTTTTTAGATTTACTGTTGAGCATTCAACTAATTGTTTCATGAAAATACAATCTTAAAATGGCATTTGTCTTTTTTTAATTAACATCCAAATAATTTGGTTCCAATGAACAAAATGGCAATGTGTGTGCGTTTGTACAATGGTCTGTTTTTACTATTTTTGTATTTGCAATAATTCTGTTCAAGGATTGAATGTGAAATGTTTTTTTTGTTGGGAAGGCAAAATCAATGCAACAGATATTACAGGACTCTGGCTTCATGACCAAAGTGATGTGGCCCTCCTACCATACTTTGACCGCCCTTGCGATAAAAGATTGCAAATAAATACACACGTTGTAGGTTTTCTGTTTTCATTTTAAACGGCATATTGCTTGTCTCTTAGTGGAAAAGCTCCAGAAGAGCGCTAAAGGCCCATGTAAAAAGCTGACTGCAAAGGTAAACGTCTCCCTGCGGCTGTTGACGCTTTGAGCTGCCGAGGATGCCAACCGGGTGCTTGTCACGCTTCAGGCTGCCACTGGCAACCTGACCCACAGGGGGCGCTCTGCTAACACACAGCCTCCTCCTCCTGCTGCTGCTGCTTCCAAGCAAACAATAACCAAATGCCTTTGGGCGAGCGATGGTGGGAAGACGCTGCCCCTGCCCGGTGATCTACCCATTCGCGTTCTATCTATATATATTTTTTTTATGTATTTATGCGTGCGCCTGTACAATGCATTTACTATGAGCGTTTTTAACCCTGAACAGACTTGTCCCCCATGGCATCCTCTGAAGCTATCCTGGTCTGGGCCACATCTGGATTTGAGGTAACACTGGTAAATATGCTGAGGAACAAATTATTTCTTTATCCGAACCAGGAACTTTATTTATTTTTTGGGTTGTAATTTTCTGAACTGCACATGTCATGAAACTGGAAGCAAGTAGCTCCTTTTAAGAATTTCAAATCATAAATGAATGAATAAAACTAATCATTTTCATGGCATGGAAATATAGTTGCATTCTTTTCATTTAGACACATTGCTAGTAAAGTTACCTTTTTTGGGGGGTTAGGCCCCCATCCTATCACCGCTGGGAAAGAGCCCGTCGCCTGCCAGAGATGTCATTACAACTGGTAAGTCACCGTACGAAACTAAGTCTTACATTACAGTTTTCTGGAATTTTGGGTCACTTGTCTATGGCGAATATAAAAGGCATACAGAAGAATCAAAATGCTGTTTTTCTCTCAAGTAACCAGTACCACTATATAAAAATCAGAACTAGGATTACTGTTGAAACAAAGCTGAACTTGTTCCCTTCCAGCTTCCAGATGCCCTGAAGATGTTCCTGACAGTCAAGTGGCAGACGTGTCATCGTCCTCCAATTCTCCCATCAAATCAAGCCTGCAGGAAAAAAATCCTAAAAGCGTATGTTTCCTGTGGAGCCCCCGGCACGTCATGGGTGGAATTTTTAATTGTAATTAAACTCCTTTTTTTTTTTTAGGACATAGTTCTGAAAAACGCAGAGTCATGGGCCCGACTGGTGAAGCAGTCAGCCGCCATCCCGACCGTCATCAAGTCGTCCAAAGAGAGCTTCCAGCAGTTCCGGAAGGCTGCCATGGAGAAGGCACTGAAACAGAAGCAGTTGGAGGTTCCAGAAAAAAGGTTATTCCCGCTCTCAAATGGCCAAAATTTGTTAGCATTTCGACTGTTCGCCCCTTAAGAGTTAACAATGCACCCCAAATCATGATCACAAAACTCTTGAATATCTCGGGTAGCTGCGTCCTTTCGGAAGAGACGACGCCACAAGTCCCCAGCGGCGGCGAGCAGCCGACGTCACCCGTGGAGACCTGGCTAGGGAGCGCCCAGTCCCCGATGAGTCGAGCGCGGGAGCTGGCGAGAAAGAAGGAACAGGAGCGTCGTAGGCGGGAGGCGGTGAGTAGGGCTGCGCAATTCAGCAAAATCTGAACAGCATTTCGCTTTTGGCTTCTCACTAAATCTTATAAATGATTGTGCCCAAGGGCATAGTGTGCCCGACATGGACGTGATTCTGCTCTCTCCTGGGGGCTTCCTATTTAAGCTATTTCATGATGACACCTCCAGTCGGAGTTGCCTGTAAAAATACAATAAAAAGAATCACACGCGTTGTGTATTGAAATAGAAGACATGGTTTATTTTAGAATCATTGCCAGTGCTAATGCTAAAGTCCATGTAAAATACCATTGACATGCTAATGAGAAATTAGCATCAACTTCCAGAAGTGATATTCCTTCAAATAATGAATATTTACACAGAAACTGTATAGGAACACGTAGAGACAGGTAAATACTCAGGTAACAACACTCTAAGGCAGTCTTCCTCAACTGGCGGACCGCGATCCACGAATGTTTGACGAAAATTGACTAACTGGAGACCCTGGCTGAGCAGGGCATGTCGGCGATAACGATGCACTGATTGGCTCCTCTGAACTTAAGGTGTGCCCATACATAAGCGTCAGCACGCGTCTATCCCAATACACACGCATTCAAAATGGATGATTGTGTCAGGAAACAGACGCATGCGCGACGCCACAGTGTGCTCACAGCTTCAGTCCAGGAGAGCCGCACACAGACAATTAGACAAGACGAATCGCGGGAGGTTTCGATTGTGTGCAGTTTTGCTCCCGTCTACCCGGGGATCTTTGCAGCTGTTTAACAGCATAACACCGCAACATGGTAAATGAACATCACAATGGCGTCCTCAAATCATATTTGCATGCCTCAGACATTGCATTCACCTTTAGTGGAAGAACAGCACTGCACATTCCTGTGCTCCCTTGTGTCAGTATTTAAAATGGTTCTTAACTCCTCTTCTGATATATTTTTCAGTGATTTCAGAGGGGATGTGAAAAGGGGAATTGTACAAATGAAAAGGATATTTTTGTTTTCATGTTTAGTATTTATTTTGGTAAAATTAGTGTTTTGTTTTTGTTAACTTAAGGGGGGGAAAAAAGACAACTACTGTTTAACAAAGTTAAAGTAAAAATGTCTTATTTCCCTAAAAGGGCTATTTCTATTATTAAGCAGGCACAACTTAACAAAATAAAAGAGTTCCTGTGCCTTAACACAATACCTCTCATTATTTGCTGTGTACTGGCAAAGTGAAGAATTGTTATTTTCATGCACCCCATTATTGGTTGGTTGTGAGGAGTGTTGATTTGTATACGCTTGGCTTGACCATACTAAATGGGCATATAGCCCTGCTCCCCATGACCGCCGTGCATGGGAGCGGACCTTGGTCTTATTAAAAAAAAAAAAAAAAAAGTGGACCTACAGCATTTCTAGTTGAGGACCACTGCTCTAAGGTACATATTATTCCAAATATGCAACAACAACAAAACCAATTGATATATTTAACAACCTCAACTGCAACATTCTTTTTCTACTATTCTTAACTCATGCATGCACAATACCACACTGCCCCTAGGAGGCCAACACACGCACAGTAGGAACAGTCATTTTTATTTAAAAAAAAAAAAATATTTTTTGCTATTAATTTCCTATCTTCTTACTTGACTTTGTTACTACGCGCGCGTGCGCTAATCCATAAAAAGTTCAGGAACTCAGTTTGGTACAGAAACAGGACGCAGGTGAAAATAAAAATCTGGTTATCTTTTGTTCAATTTTTTACGAATGCCTCATATGATTCAAACGTATTCTACATTTTTGTTTTGTCTTTTTGTGGTAGATGTCATGCATCGACATGACCATGCAGCAGGACATCATGAGCACTTTTGAACTCAACCTGGACTAAAAAGCAAAACCTCTGGGACTGACTTGGGAAAAAAAGTGCCTTGAGTCTCCTCTGGTGAATACTGATGCACGTACGCCAAAGCTTTGACTTTGGGAACGTTCGCACTGCTACACTTTGGTTCATTCTGTGCCCATTTTCACGTCTGGGGAGAGTCCCAGCACGTGCGCTGTTTGTTGTCTTCGTAGCACTTTTTCGCTGTTTGTGTTTGTTTAAAATAAATAAATAACGCACGGATTTATATGTGCCTTCTGAGTTTGAATTTAAGTTTCAAGCCCAGATTTTTTGTTTCCCCAATCCAAAAGTTCTGATTGAATGGTTAGAAAAAAAAGAATGATCAGAAGTGTGACTACATTTTAGAAATTCCAATTCAAACTCAGGTGGCGTCGATATCGGGCCATGCGTACGTTTGCATGCACCTTTTGACATTTTGTTTACAAAGAACACGATTTGGCAAGCATCCTTTCATTCACTGCATTTTCTTGTTGTTTGACACGCCCTGCACTTTGTTGGCCATCCAGTCGTTTGCCTCTTCTGTATTTTGCGCCTGGAATACATTCAAAAGAGAAGAGGCTTGTTTGTGTTTGTTTTTTTTTTATTCCTGAAAATAATAAAGATATTTTCACTAAGCAATCGGCGTGGCCTCTGCATGGTTTGCGCAGAGACGCAGGAAGTCGCCGAATGTCTTCAACCTGAGTGAGGTTGCTGCTTTTATATTGTGACGTTCCACAACTAAAGGTGGTGCGTCTTGTGGAAAAAATGGAGGGGGGGTGAGAACATTGTAATAAATGTGTGTAAAATTGATTTTTAAAAATGTTAGGTGTGTTGTACATGTGAAATGTTATATTTTTTCATTCACAAAATGACAAAAAAACTTGTTTGTAAAGGATTATTTTTAAGACTAGTCCAATATTTTACATTAAATTAACTCTAAAGCACATGTATACATATGACTCAATGGGGAAAGGTTTATGTGCATTTATTTTGTAATATATTTACAGTGCATTAATTAGCTAATTAGGAGAACTGATTAAAAACTAATTTAACTGAATAAATCAAAAATTGTATTTAAGTCATCAGAAACCAATTAAACAATTTTTGGGGAGCATATTTGGATTAAAAAAATTGTAGAATTTATTTTAAGTCGAAAACTTACAAATCATGCATTTTAAAAATCAAACATTTTTAATGAACATGTTATACTCTAATAAACAAGTATTTTTAAAAATACAGATGCCCCCTTTTAGTCTATGAACAACCTGACCCATCTATCAATACATTAAATAAACGGTGTGTGTGTGTGTGTGTGTGTGTGTGTGTGTGTGTGTGTGTGTGTGTGTGTGTGTGTGTGTGTGTTTATGACAGACGGCAGACTCCAAAGAACATTAACTCTAGGTTGGCCGCAAACAACAACAACACCCTCCGCCCCCCCTCCCTGCCTGCCTCCCTCCCTTTCCCTTTTTTTTTTTTCTTCCTTCCTCTATCGTCCATCCCATTGAGCAGCTCGTCGTCCGGGATCCTCCCTCCCTTCGCTCCTTTCCCTCTTCCTCTTCTTCCTCCTCGTCCTCATCCTCTCCATCCCTTCCGAGACGCGACCGGCGACGCCACGCGATGCGAAAATGGCGCGTCCGCCGCGCACGTTGCTGCCTCCGCTGCTCGTCCGCCTGGCGCTGCGCCTGCGACTTTGCGCCTACTGGTCGCTCGTCGGCGCCTTCTGCGCGCTTTGCGGCGCCGCGGCGCTGCTGCGCCTCTGCTGGAGCGCCATCGCGCGGCCGACGGCCACCTTCCGCTGGACGCCGCGCGAGGCGCCGCCGGCGTGTCTGCACGACACGTCCTTGGGCACGCATTGCTACGTGCGCATCAAGGTGAGTGAGGGAGAGAGCAGGGGAGGGGGGGGGGGGGCATGCGGAGGGCTGCTCGGTGGGTGGGGGCGTCCGTGAGCGCGTGCACCTTGAGTCGTGATCGCGGAGGCTGCGCGCGTGCGAGTTTTGTTTTTGTCTGAAGCCCGCGCGCCTTGCCCGCGCGTGTGCGCGGAACTTCAATCGGAGAAGTGTTGTCGTCGCTCTTTCGTCATCGGTGTTGTCGTCAATGGCGTCCGCTGGCTAGACACTTGATGAACTGCGCTCGGAATGGGATCCAATACAGCACAGGTGTCAAAGTCAAGGCCCGGGGGCCAGATCTGGCCCGCCACATCATTTTATGTGGCCCGCAAAATGATGTTCGCTAAAGTCTGAACCAACATTTCAAATTGTCATATGTATAATCCACAATAACATTTATTATTCTTGACTTCTGATTTCAATCCTGAGTGAGGATTGTGAAGCAGGTTTTCAGCCAGTGAGTCAAACGCTGTTGGCGTTTGAAGCCAATTTCATTGTGCGAGACCCAATTGAAAACGTGATGATGATGATGATGATGATGATGATGGTCTTGCGTGCCCACAGGAGTCGGGCCTGAGGTTTCACTACGTGGCGGCGGGTGAGCGGGGCAAGCCCCTCATGCTCTTCCTGCACGGCTTCCCCGAGTTCTGGTGAGTGAGTCAGTCCACCGGCACCTTTTCGCACCTTTTTTGCATTTCCCATAAATCATAAAAAGCGCTTTGCGGATCAGCCCGCTCCTTCAAATTCCTTCAAGATGTCTTCACCCCCCCCAACGGCGTTTGGATTATGATATGATATAAGAGCATCGTGGATTGGGGTCAACGACGTTGTCGGGTTGCGTTGGCGTCTCTTCGCTGGAGGCAGGAGCCACGTCAAGGCAATTTGGTTTTTACTTCTCCAGAGAAATGGGCATGTCGTTTGGAAACAAAACTTGCCCCCCCCCCACGAAAAAAAGGAACAAATTGTCCTAAATGCTGCTGTCGCAATACATCAGATCATATTGTCGACACTGCGTAGCGATGCTTTAATGGCTAAGTTACGCAAAATGTATTATTATTGATCAGAGGTGGAAAGTCATGGTGATGGGGCCTGGCTAACCCCCCCCCCCTTTTTTTTCTTTTTTAATTTAATTTAATTTTTTAAAATATGTGTCTCGCCGCGTTCCCAAGAATTCTGTTTCGGTTCCAAACATGCCCGGCGTCGGTCTTCGGTTGTCGCCATTGTGCCGCAGGTTCTCTTGGCGCCATCAGCTGCGCGAGTTCAAGAGCGAGTTCCGAGTGGTGGCGGTGGACATGCGAGGTTACGGCGAGTCGGACCTGCCGCTCGCCGCCGACAGCTACAGACCCGAGCTGCTGCTCACCGACGTCAAGGACATGGTGGAGCACCTCGGTGAGCGGACCGCGCGCGGACGCTGTGCAGAGGCGGTCGCCATGGCGACCGGCTTGACGGCGGCGCTTTTCGGGGCCCTGAAACGAGTGACGGCTTGGCTCAAATGCGGTCGCCGTGGTTACAGACTCGGCACGTGACTGCTGGCGAGTTGACTTCACCTGGCCGTCCTCCTTTTTGTTTTTCTAGAGCTTTCCTGCGTGTCCTCTTTCTTTCCTTCCTTTGTTGCCTTCAGTGTTTGTCTGTTCTTCCTCAATGTCACGTTTTCTTGTCTTTCTTTCCCTTTCAGTTATTTTCCTCCTTTCTCCTGCCGGGTTTTCTTTTTCGGTTTTTCTCGTCCTCCTGACATTTTTTTATTTTCCTTTTTGTGGGTTTTGAGGTTACAACCGTTGCTTCCTGGTGGGTCACGACTGGGGCGGCACCATCGCGTGGTTGTTTGCCATCAACTACCCGGAGATGGTGGTCAAGCTCATCGTCCTCAACTGTCCGCACCCGTCTGTCCACGCCGGTAACCGTCCGTCCTTCTTTGTCTCCGCCCAGCCGTCTGGCAGCCGATCTCATTAGGAGGCCGGTGCGGCTGGAAGTTCTTGCTTTAATTGTCGACGCTAATTTGCATGAACGACGGCTCGTCACTCTTCTGTTTGGCTTCTCTCCCCTTCCTTCTTTCCGTTCCTTCCTCCCCCAGCTGATTCTTTTTTTCCTCCTCTCCTTCTTGTCTTCTGGTTGTTCAGACTACGCCTTGCGTCATCCCAGCCAGATGTTGAAGTGCAGTCACTTCTTCTTCTTCCAGCTGCCTCGCCTGCCCGAGCTCATGCTCTCCATCGACGACTTCAAGGTGCTCCTTTCCTCCCCTTTGACCTTGGCTCTCTTCAAGGGCATCCCTGTGTCTGTTCGTTCTGTGTGTGTGTGTGTGTGTGTGTGTGTGTGTGTGTGTGTGTGTGTGTGTGTGTGTGTGTGTGTGTGTTCCCACTTTCTGTGGTCTATTTTAAGAGTGCATCAGAGTGAAGGCTAAAAATAGAAGCGTAGAGGGCGGGGAAAAAAAATCTCTGGAAAATGCGTTTGCCTTATGATTATTTTTATCTTCCGGGACCTTTTGTGGTGCAGTGCCCTCCAACACTCTATTTGGAAGTGGCAGTCCAAGGTGCTCACACAACGGCGACGGAAATGTTATGTCTTGCAACTAAAACCGCAGTTTCTTCAGGAAGAGGCAGTTTGCTGCTAAGTCAGTCGATGTTGGCCCCCAAAAACGCGACCTTAAACGGAAGTCAAGACTTTTCATCGCATGATGTCGCTATCGCTACATCCGGCGATGAAAATGATCACTTCATCCCACTATTTGGCATCAAACTGCTAAATCGTCTCGGCAAAGCACCAGAAATGTTCTCTGTCCTCTAAATATTGCCAGAAGCGAGTCAAAGTTCTTGTCGGTGTCACCACACTTTTTTTTTTTGGGGCAGTTAATGAAACTGAAAGGTGGCGTTACATAACACGTCCATACGGAGGTGACGCAGTGTGTGTGTTTGTTTGTGTTGTGCTAACAGCGGGAAGTCGGAGCCTGGCCACGTTAACTGGGGACACGCTGGCTTTCCCGGCCCAATGCCTTCTCTGTCTCTCTCTTTCTCTCTCTGACTCACGCCGTCTTTTGCCTTTTCCGCCCCCAAGGCTCTGAAGGCCTTGTTCACCAGCCGCAGCACCGGAATGGCCCGCAAAGGGAGATGGCTGACGGCCGAGGAGCTGGAAGCGTACCTGTACGCGCTATCGCAGCCCGGAGCCTTGACGGCCGCACTCAACTACTTCAGGAATGTTTTCAGGTGTTTCACTTCATAGCGTTCGTATTTGGTTTGAGTTGATGCAGTTACGGTAAATATACAACAACAGTCGCAAGGTTCGGGGCGGTTTGACTTGATATGGTGAAAATGGCGGCCAGTGCCGTTCGTTCATACCGTTAAAACGGTCACGTTGAATCAGGTCAATATTTCGTTTTTGCTTTGCATCCCTCGCGTGTTCTTGCTTTTGAGAGTCCGATGTCGCCGCTGCGTGCTTCGACACGGCCCGTTGTCCTCGTGTGTCACCTTCAACACCACGGCCGGGCCGTTGCCGTGGCAACACGTCACCGGGAGGTGCTGCCATGAGAAAAAAAATACCCCCCCCCCCTTTAAATATACTCTAAACGAGGGAAGGTGATGCGGTGCAGCCCGACGGGCTCTTGATTAGCAGTGCTGCCGCACAGTTGGCAGGTTACGAGTTGAAATCTCAGCTGCAGCCTTCCTGTGTGTCCACGCGTGGCGACATTTACAGGCAACCAGTCAAGGGCTACAACCTGATAAGCGCCCAACCCACCGAGGACGAGTCCCGTGTGGCGCCCTCTAGTGTCGGACCGGAAAGAAAGCAAGCAAACAACAACAACAACTTATGTAAAAGCTGAGCAAAAGCAGCACAAATGTCATTAGGAGCATATTTGAATGAATGAACCCATCACACATGAACGAGCCAACCATCTGCTGCCCAATCACACTGCTGCTTTCTTTTATAGTGCGGAACAGCGGCCGGGCGGGGGGTGAAAAGGACAACTGTTGGGTGACGATGTACGCCACTAGCATTAGAGTTTAATGTTGGTACTATTTTGTGTGGAGGGATACCATGTTCTGGGGTGTATGTAAATAAAGGGGGTGGAGCTTCCCTGCAGTTCGCTTCTGGCAGTGAAGGTGCACTGTGGCACGCCAGGTGTTTAGCGACTCAGTGATAGCGACCACACAAAGAAAAATAAGAATCGTCTCCTGTCTTGTGCCTCGAACCGAGTGTAGTCACCAGCAATGATGCCTACATATGAACAGCGAGGGACTTCCGCAGCAGAAGGATCAACAGGTTATGGGCCCAGGTGGGTTCCAGGCACAGCGGCGCTCCATGGGAGAGGATTACCGCGCGATTTGACGGAGATGAGGCCCGCTATCACATCTGGGAGGCGAGGTTCCTAGCATACTTGAAAACCATCGGGCTAAAAGATGCTATCCTCGGGTGTGATGGAGCTACGGGATCCAGCGAACAGGCCGCAACAGAAACCGTGTGGAAAAACGAACTGGCATATGCTGAACTGTGCGGCTGCTTGGATGATAAAACACTGACACTCATCCTGTATGAAGCACCAGAAGATGGTAAGAAAAGTCTGGAAATATTGAGACGCCATTTTGAGTCGAAGAAAAGCCGCGAATTGTCGGGCTGTACACAGAGCTAACCAATATGCTAATGGCTAACGGCGAGGAGCTAGCGGGCTATCTAGCACGTGTCGAGAAGCTAGTGGCCGCGCTACAAAGAGCTAAAGAGAACCTAAGCGATGCACTATTGGTGGCTATGGTGTTGAAAGGACTCACTGATGAGTACAACCCATTTTCTGTGCATGTGACTCAAACGAGGGAAGTGTTAACCTTTGCTGAATTCAAGACTAGGCTGAGAAGTTTTGAATGCACCCTCCGCTACCGAAGCAGGCCCAGACCAGATGAAGTAATGACCGCCAAGTCATTCAAGCCGAAGCCCAAAGAAAAGACAAGAAATACGTCTTCAATGGAGAATGCTTTATTTGTGAGAAAGTGGGGCATAAAGCAAGAGACTGCACGAGTAAGGATAAGAAACCACACAAGCGAACGACAAAAGCTGATAAGAACAATAAAGTGGCTACAGTTATGGACGATTCGGAAAAAGTTTTCCGTGGCAGAGACCAAGCCAAATCTTCGAGGAAGAAGAAGAAACATTATTGCTCGGGTGAGTGAATGGCGACCCAAGGGAGCGCAGCAATATGGACTACTCGTGGACAGCGGTGCTTCTGCCCACATAATCACCGACAAGACCGCATTCATCCGATTTGATGAAAGTTTCCGGCCTAAAGATCACATCATGCAGCTGGCTGATGGAAGACGGATCACCGGAAGTGTCGAGAAGAAGGGGACGCGCAAATCAAGCTGGCCGACAGCAGTGGACGAGTAGTGAGTGTCAAGCTCACAAATGCTCTCCTCATCTCAGAATACCCGCAGAATATCCTTTCTGTGGATGCAGCAACTTCGAAAGGAGCGAAGTTCAACTTTGCGAAGAATGACAACAAAATGATTCTTTCAGATGGGACAATATGCAAGATGATTGTAAAGGACCGAATGTACTATCTTGACATTGTCACAGAAAATTCTGAATGCAGTGAGGACTCCTGCAATGCATCTTTAGACATGAAAACATGGCATGAGATAATGGGCCATTGTAACTATGGTGATATTGCTAAGCTTGAAGCTGTGGTAGAAGGTATGAAAATTAGTAACAAAACTAGACCTAACCAGTGTGAAACCTGTATTCAAGGGAAATTCACCCAGAATAGAAACAGGAAAAGTGATGTGAGAGCTAAAGAGCCATTAGGGCTGGTACATACAGATCTAGGTGGGCCTATTGACCCAGAGTCATTCGACGGGTACAAATATGCCATCACTTTTACTGATGACTTTTCTGGAGCTGTTTTTGTATACTTTCTCAGGAACAAAAACATGGCAGTCGAGGCTACAAAGCAGTTCTTGGCAGACACAGCACCATATGGTAAAGTGAAGCGAATGAGATCGGATAATGGGACAGAGTTTGTTTCAAAGAGTATCAATCTCTACTTCGAGATAATATGATAAAACATGAGAGATCAGCGCCCTACTCCCCACATCAAAATGGGACAGCAGAGAGGAACTGGCGCACATTGTTTGAGATGGTCAGGTGTATGCTGATAGAATCAGGCTTACCCAAAGAGCTATGGCCATATGCAGCCAGAACAGCAGCAGTTATCTGGAACAGATGTTACTGCGAAAGAACAGGGGAGACTCCTTATTTCCTTTTCACAGGAAAAAGACCAGATTTGTCAAAAATGAAAAAGTTTGGTTCAGAATGCATGGTGTATGAGCAAAACAGGAGAAAGCTAGATCCAAAGGGCAAAAGGGGATCTTTGTTGGTTTTGACCGTCATTCACCTGCTTATTTGATTTATTTTCCAGAGACAAACAAAGTTCAGAAACACAGACTGGTCCACTTCATCACAAAGACCGTGACTGAGAGTGAGACGCAGACCGAGAAGACCCAACTGGAGGACCACTATGTAGAGTGGGTAACTATGCCTAAAGCAAGTCAGTTACAGACGGAATATGTAGGAAAAGATTCTGACACTGAACCAGAGCTTAAACCTGACTGCGACACGGACTCAACCAATGGTAATGAGACTCCTCGTACTTCTGGTAGAGAAAGGAAGACACCAAAATATTTAGAGGATTATGAATGTGTGATAAAAGGCAATGAGATCACAATTGATTACTGCTATAGAGCAACAGTGGGATTGCCACAAACATTCTACGAGGCAATGGCATCGCCAAAGTCAGAAAAGTGGAGAAAGGCGATGATAGATGAGATGACTTCTTTTAAAGAGAATGACACTTTCACCCTTGTGCCATTACCGGAGGGTAGACAGACAGTGGGGGAAGGTGGGTGTATGCTTTAAAGGAGGATGACAAAGGCAATGAAACATATAAAGCGAGATATGTAGCCAAAGGGTACAGTCAGAGAGAAGGACTTGACTATTCTGAGACATTTTCGCCGACCGCTAATCTGACATCACTGCGACTACTGATGCAGCTTGCTGCACAGTATGAGTTGCTGTTAAACCAAATGGACGTGAAGGCAGCATACTTACATGCACCTATTGACTGCGAACTATACATGGATCAACCTGAAGGTTTTTGTGTGAAACAAAGGGATGGTGTACAACTTGTGTGTAAGTTAAACAAATCCATATATGGCCTCAAACAGTCTGGGAGAAATTGGAACATGATGCTTCATGAGTTTTACTTGCGAACGAGTTTGTACAGAGTCAAGCAGACCACTGTATTTACACCAAAATGTCTGACAAAGAAAAAGAAATTTTGTTAGTGTGGGTAGATGATATCATTGTGGCTGCCAGCAATGAGAGGTGTTTATGCGAGATCAAAGAGAAACTCAAGAGTAAGTTTAGGATGAAAGATCTCGGATGCCTCACTCATTTCATTGGGATTGATTTCAAGCAAAATGTGGGCTCAATCACATTGAACCAATCCAGATATATTGAGAAAATATTGGAAAGGTTTGGCATGTCTGAATGCAAAGCAAGAGCCACTCCAAGTGAAATCAAATGTGACCTGGCTCCAGAAGGGGACAAAACTGATCAGAGGAAATATAGAGCAATGCTGGGCAGCCTCATATACATCATGACCTGCACTAGACCTGATATTAGCTGGATTGTGAGTAGACTATCTCAGTATATGTCTGGTCCAAGAGAAAAGCACTTGACAGCATTAAAACATGTGTATAGGTAACTAATGCAATGTTAGTGTATGTGGCGCCATCGAGTGGGGGTGTTGGGTGACGATGTACGCCACTAGCATTAGAGTTTAATGTTGGTACTATTTTGTGTGGAGGGATACCATGTTCTGGGGTGTATGTAAATAAAGGGGGTGGAGCTTCCCTGCAGTTCGCTTCTGGCAGTGAAGGTGCACTGTGGCACGCCAGGTGTTTAGCGACTCAGTGATAGCGACCACACAAAGAAAAATAAGAATCGTCTCCTGTCTTGTGCCTCGAACCGAGTGTAGTCACCAGCAATGATGCCTACATATGAACAGCGAGGGACTTCCGCAGCAGAAGGATCAACAACAACCAAACATTACCTTCTACCGCTATTTTCCCATCAGTCACTCAAAATATTTCACATGACTGATTTTTATTTATTTTTCTGACAGGTCAGCCTGCAAATTACCCCAATATTTGCAATGGGACCACCGTCAGGTAGTCAGGGCACAACCTTGGGTCTTTGTTTATGATAGCTCCGCCCAGTGTACATCGTCACATGACCTTTCACCTAACGTCACCCAAACAGTTCCGTTAACTCTGACTTGTGGTCACTCCACAATGTTGTGTGCATACATCGATCTTCATGTTCTTTGGTATATTCCTACAAGCTTTGACATTTGCTCTCCCCAGAATGTTGTTTGTTTTGACTTTGTTTCCGCCAAAATATTAGACGCTCACATATTGTCGCTCCACAGAGTTGTGTGGGTCCAAATTTTTTTTTTTTGTCGTTTTAAAGAGCGTGATGAGTACATAAAAAAAAAAAATAAAAAGGGCCACTGAAAACTTTAAACTCAAGTTGGACTCTGCTCTGATTCCAGCTCTCTGCCGCTGAGCCACAACCAGGTGCGGTCTCCGGTGCTGCTGCTGTGGGGCGAGCGCGACGCTTTTGTGGAGCAGGAGATGGCCGAGGCGTGCCGGGTGCACATCCGCAGCCACTTCCGCCTCAACGTCATCTCGGGGGCCAGCCACTGGCTGCAGCAGGACCAGCCCGACATCGTCAACACGCTCATGTGGACCTTCCTCAAGGAGGGCGACGGCCGCAAGGGCCACAGGAACTGACGGATGGGCGGGCGGCGGCGGCGGCGTTGCCGGGCAACGGGGCGACAGCGCAATCGCCGGGTTCAAAGCACACTTTGGGGGCGGATGCTGTTGAGAAGGACGCGAGGTGAAGACTTTCATTGTTTACAGTGTAACCCAAATTTCAGAATATGAGGAGAGGGAAAAAATGTCCTCCACTTCTGAAAATAAGGCTGACATCCAACAAAATGAGGACAAGGCGGAGGCACTGCTCAGTCAGCATCACACATGGCGCTAATTTATTTTCTGTTGTTTCCACTTCCTGCATCTTTTTTCAGGGGGTGGGAATGGGTGAACTTCCTGTTTTGTACCACCGCATGCATTGCGAAATTCACAGAGCCGCCATTTTGATTTTCTAAATAAATCCACTTCCTGTCACTTCTTGTGAAGTTCTTCTATAAGTAGCCGCTGTTCAAAATAGAGGCCTTTTGTTCAAAAAACAAAACACCAGGAATAGAAATCGAGGTGCTGCTATAAATAGAGTAGCCCAAGAACAAACGCACACAAAGATGACGGGAAC
This sequence comes from Hippocampus mohnikei, assembly GCA_026261675.1. NCBI lineage: Eukaryota > Metazoa > Chordata > Actinopteri > Syngnathiformes > Syngnathidae > Hippocampus > Hippocampus mohnikei. The sequence continues at coordinate 15,601,910 of JAKGUB010000332.1, read as the reverse complement.
GCTTTGCAGTGTTGTGTGTGTGAATAAGCCATGAGGCCTATTCGTGCATTCCCACCCAATCAATCTCCATAAAACTGTCATCCCCCAGTTTTCTAACTCGACATCCGGTTGCTCCACAATGTTGTGCGCGACCAGACCTGTATTTGGAGAGCGACGTGACTCACGGGTTTTCCTCCTTTCCGGACGTTTTATTTAAAAATAAAATAGCCGCCGTTTCCCTAATCGGCCCTCACACGTGGTCCTTCCATCGTGTTGTGTTTCGGTTCTGAAGGGCCACAGCCAGCTCATAAATGATCACGCCACAATGTTGCATTCATCCGTTTGGGTTCTGGGGCGCTGCGCCAGTCATTAGCTCTGCACCATTCATCTCAATCCTTGAAATTTTGACAAAGTTTTGTGTGTGGGCATTGTCTTTCTTTTTTTGTGATGGTGTCTGGAATTTGCATTGATACCCTGTGATGTATTAGCCATCGTGAAGGTCAACGCGGTGTCTCGTCATGCCTGTGAGCCATTTAGGAGATTAATCATATTCGTGCACACGTGCACGCTGCTCATCTTAGCCTCACCTGAGTTGGCCTCAGACCTTGGTGCTGACCTCGTGGAGTTACCGAGATGCAACACAACACAACGGTGAACCACCCCAAAGTTATCCAAAGATAATTGCAACATTCTGCCCACCACACATTTTTTTAATCCAAGGCCAATCAAATTCGTGGTCGGTAATGGTTCCGCGTCCGTCCTCTAGGGGGTGCTAAGACCAATTATTTTATTTACAAATACTGTACATTCAGTCGACTAAATAGCCAGATTGTGGGGAGGGGGGGGGTCTAAATCGCCTAACTGTTTTTTTCCTTTCAATTATTTTAACTGTGTCATCAATATCCAAAATGCCTGCACTACGTTTTACTTTTTATTTTCTCCTATCTATACGACCATTTCCTTTTCATTTGTGTTTGCAAGAAGTGTAATTTTTTTTTCTTTTTAAAAATTTGATGTCATAGGTTCCTACTTTACACTTTTCCACATGGTGGTATTTTTTTTTAACTGAATTGATCTTGCATTATTTTTTTAACCGTCTGCATTGCCATGGGATGTTTTTTTGGGGGTCAGAATGGCTATACAGATTTTTTTTTTGAAAGGGATATCACTATCGTTTCGTTGTGAAAGTATCATTCACTGATTCACACGTGTTGGATTGTGCAGGTGTCCCTAACGAAGTGGGCGTCATTCCATGAAAAGTGCAAACATACTTTTTGTCCTCTTGCAAGTCCCACAATGAGTCACGTGTGAAACGTCAAACAGATCCGACATCTCACTGTTTGCTTGGTTTGGCTTTCCGGCACAAAATACTGCATGCGTGGAATTTTTATCCCCGACGGAGAAGAAGAGAAGACGGGGGAGCTGGGTCAGGAAAACACATGAGCTCAGTCTCCTGCTGAGCTTCTGCGGACTGGACCCAGTAGTGGCTCCAAAGTAGCACAGTCCACTGCAGTCCATGTTTGCGCCTCGGGGCTCAGAGACGATGTGCTGTCCTTAACTTCCACCACGCCTGCTTTAACGCGGGTCGACGTCCAGCCTGGAGTGGCCTCGGGGCTGCAGTCGCCTAGGACACTCCAGGAGTACACTTGCTCCATCATCCCTGTTGCGATGTGACACTATGCGGTGATATTCAGCAACATGTGATGCTACGTTGTGAAATATGACAACATGCAACAATGTGTGAGGATACGCTATGTGGTGGTTTGCGACAAGTGGTAAGAGCGTACAGTATTTACAGTAGTCGCTGGTCAGGCATCTCATGGCGATCCTGATCCCGTCTGCTTGGATGTAATTGATCTAAATATCGTTAGCTTGTTATCTGCCCACTCGTTATCCTCTTTTTTTCCGTAGGAAGGAAATATGAAGATGATCCAATCAAAGACCACCTTGATTCGATTTGCACTCATCAAAGAGAAGCTCATTACAACCAATCCTGGGCCCCAGTCTGTGTTGATGTTCTGTGGAGCTTCGCTACTTGCACAATCCGCCCCCCCCTCCTTTTCGAGTTTTGCTCATGTTCTAAATAATAATAATACATTTAATTTATAAGCGCCTTTCAAGACACTCAAGGACACTTTACAACCAAAACAAGTACAACTATTTTAGATGTACATTCTAAAAGACTGACAAATGTCATTTGTAAATATTCGGGTAAACCATCGGTGTCAAAGTCTATACATAGTCGTTTTTGAAAAACTTGGTTTTATTTTAAAACACACTTCATTATACATGGTCGTCGTTTAAAAACGCCTTACTATACATGCTCATTAAAAAATATATATATATTTTTTAAACGCCTTACTATACATGGTCAATTCGAAGAAAAAAAAAAAAACGTACTATACATGGTTATATTTTAAAACACGCCTTACTATACATGGGTGTCCTTTTAAAAACGCCTTACTTTACATGCTCATTTTAAAAAAGCCAACAAAACTTTTTTAAACGGCTTACTATACATGGTCATTTTTGAAAGAAACAAACTTACGATACATGGTTAGATTTTGAAACACATCTCACAATACATGGTCGTCGTTTTAAAAAACGCCTTTTGAGCCTGTAAAGTAAGGCATTTTTAAAATGACACCCATTTATAGTGAGGAGTGTTTTAAAATATAACCATGTATAGTACGTTTTTTATGACCATGTATAGTAAGGCATTAAAAAAATTTTTTTTAATGAGTTCAGTCAAATTGAGTCTCATTTTTTTCACCCAGTTTTACTTAATTTCTACAAATTAGTCACACCCCCCAGTAGACCCTGACATTTTAATCTTTTTACAGTTAACGTCAACTGGAAGTGGCAAATAAAAAACAGTTAATAGAAATAAACAAACAAAGCAATCGAAACGTGACATCGTTGGCGGAGGTTAACGGCAAATCTTGGGAGGTGAGCGAGACGTTGCCCTCGTGGATTAAACCCGTGGCGGTCTCAGGTAATCTGATCCAACCCCCACAGCCGCTCACGCGCACGCGTACGTGTACACGTCTCGCGTGCCGGAGAGTGAGTATGAGGAGGGCGGGGTTGTGTGTTGCTATGGCGATGAAAGGTCCTTCCAAGCAGCTGCTGATTGGCTGACACAGCACAGCACCCTTTTTTTTTCAATTCTTACCACAGCCCTCCCCATTTTTCACATCCACCCCCCGCCCCTAAGAGGTCCAATCACCAGACGCATTCCACGCTGCTGCTGTCCTGCGTCTCCTTTGGAGCTTCTCGTGGTTTCCGGAGCAGGTGAGAAGCTTGTGGTGTGGGGATGATATGATTTAGCTTCGTTTAGCTAGCACATTGTTTTTGTGCTTACTAATATGTGCTGCACGATTGGAGGAGAAATGTGTCGGGGTCGTGCGGGCGGGGAATAAAATGGTGCACATGATCCACACGCTGGTCTGTGGATGCTAAGGGGACACAGAAGTAGCCGCCTGAATAATTCATCCTGGATGATATCGCATGCGGACCGCGTGGAAGACGCACCGACCGCATCCCGAGGCTTATTATCGTGATTATAAACTGTCGGTCATGTTCTTAGATGGCATTATTTGCTGGATTTGTGTGACTGCCGCTTGGATGCAGCGCGCCGATCAATTTATTGACCGAAGGTTTGTTTTTTTCTCTGCTCAATGGACTGCGCGTGAGTGTGCGCGCGCGCGCGCGCTAAGGTAAGCGCTTACTCATGATGTTCCAGCTGTTGTCTGCCTCCAGATGCTTTGCACCAGAAGATTGTCGTCAGCAGCTCCCAGGTCGTTACTGGTACTTTTGACTAAGTGGAATTCAAGTGCCTGTTTAGTATTAGCATCAACGCTAACCCGTGGCACATTGACATACCGCTCAGTTTTTGACGAGCAGACAATGATGCATCATGCCAACTGTACGGTAATTTCAGCCTTTGATTGCAGATATTTGCCACGTGACACAAATGGCAGAGCCGGCTTGAGCGCATCAGCTTGGAATGAGCGGCAGATGTGCCGCTAAGACCCCCGCCGTGAGGATCAGGCGGGATTGAGAGCTCCCCTTTATTGATCCTTGTCGAGTATCAGAAACGCAGCGGCCACTTCATAACTAAACATAGCACTCCATAGCGTGAACTTGGGGTTTCTTTGGTGTTTACGAGATGGTTATTATCCCAAACATTTTTTGACAAAGTGAAGTCGCCAATTACCGTATTTTCCACACTAAAAGGTGCACCGGATTATGAGGCGCACCCTCAATGAATGGCCTATTTTGTCTTTTTTTCATACATTGGGCGCACCGCGTTATAAGACGCAATCTACAATGCATCCACTAGATGGAGCTACGTTCAAGGAAACGCCAACAGAACGATCAGATGTCAGTAAAACTTACTGAATAAAGCAGCAACATCGTTCACTTAACCAACCGCAAGTTATAACATTGACTCGTTAATGTTGAACTCTCTTGCCGCTGCTCTATTTCCGTGTTCAACTGCGTAACCCGATCGCCTTAAGTTTGAACTTTTTGTTGTCAGCATGTCTCGAGCAAGGAGCCATTTTGGGGGTCGAAATACTCCCATAATGAGCATACACAAGCCGCATCGGATTTTAAGGCGCGCTGTGAGCTTGCAAGGTTTTTAGGTGCGCCTTTTAGTGCGGAAAATACGGTACTGGCCTCATGTGCATCTTGCAGCATTTGTTGTCTTTCTTTGGTCCAAAAAAAAATAAAAATGGCAACGCAAGAAAAATCTGCTTTGACGGCGGAAGCGTGAAAGGAATTTCTTGATACATCTGTAGAGCGATGTCGGCATGTCCCGACATTCGTGTGGAAACATTTCTCATCTTTTTGTGTGAATACAAAATGGTGACAGATGTCAAAGTTTTCGATGGTTTTCGTGCAGTCCCAACACTCGAGACCGCTCGCGGTACGCCGATGACAGCGACGATCCTTACACGGTTCTATGTTCTTTTGTGTCTTTGAGCAGAAGAAGGCGCCTCGGAAGATGTTCTCCGTCTGCTGAGTTCGAGAGCGAACGAGCGCGTAGATTTCTCTTCCCGCCATGAAGTCAGATGCGCTGACGACCGCTCACAAATCAGGAGATGGACAAAACTCCAATCGGAAGACGACCAAGAAGCCTGGAGAGCGGAGCTCGGCGGCAAAGCCAAAGACGACACTGCCGACCGGGACGCCAGTTGTGAACGGCACCGCCGGAGCCGCGGGAGTCGGGCGGGATGTTGCCGGTCCGGCTCGCCCCCGTGTGGCGAAGGAAACTGAGAAGAAGGTCAATCCTGGGACCAGACCAAAGACCTCGCCTCCTAGCTGCATGGCAAGAGCTCCCAGAGGCTCCGCGCAACGAGCCGCCTCATCCACGTCGGGTGGCGTCTCGCCAGAAAACGGCGGTGGCGGCGGCGGGAGCCCTCGAAACGGCACTGCCTCCATTCCAGGTGCTTACTTGTTATCTCGAAATCATTGGGACTGAATGACAAAGGTGAGAAGTCAATCGAAGCCGGGTTTTCGTTCAGTCTCAGACAACCAAGTCCCATGTCCTAAAATCGGGGACTTTAGTCCGACTTGAGTCCCCGACGTCTGCTGAATGACTTGTCAGAAGTCATGTCACTGCAGCGTCTAGACAAGCCGAGATAAAACGCGCTCAGGCTGCTATCAATGTGCCGGCAGCTGCTCAACCGCAGCCTTCTAAGCCCCTGCACAGCTGCTGCCAGACTGCGGGGACTCCGGGGGCTGAGTGGAGCTGGGGGGGTGTTGTTTGGTCGACTGAGCACTTTGAGCTTTTGTGGTTTTCGAAAGGCCGCTTAATCCCGATGTCATCACCGACGGCGTTGTTCAACCCATTCTGTGCTCAAGCACTTACAAGACAAAAAGTGAAACGTCCGAGGCTGAACGGAATCCATCCTGGGACTCTGGTCAATGTTTGATTTGTTTGGATTGCAACATTTTAAACCTGAGCAACTAACTTTAAACGCTTCAGCCTCAACTGCTCGTCCACCCTTAACCGATACTCAGAACGCTAACCTCGGAATGGAGAGTTAATCCCCATGCTAGCTGCTGTTGTATGTTAAGTTCAATATTTGACTCCGGGGATCAGGGACACGCGAAACAACTAACCGTAACCCCGAACTCGCCTAACTAGCCGCCATCTCTTAACCGCTGACTTTGAACTGCGGATTTTTGTCGCTGGCTACGCTATCGCTATTGGGGCAGAGCAGACGAACGGCGACTGTCAAGCTTTTTGTCCTCAACACTTGTGGTTTATAACCGTGTTCCAGGAGCCAAGCCCAAACAGCAGGCCAAGCCGCTGTACAAACCGCCACTCGCCAAAACGGACTCGGCAAGTCCCGTCAGCAGATCCAGGGTGAAAGAAGGTGTCAAAGTCAAGCCTGTAGCAAGAGCGGACACCAAAGGCAAAGGAATCCAAGACAACCACGGTCAGACTTTTTGCTCTCCTAACATATCTCTCGTTTTGAGTCTAAATGTCTTTTGAACACCTCCTTGTTCTTTTTGTGCTCTAGTCGCCAAGCACGGAGCGATTGGGCAAAAGCAAACTTTGCCCAGGAAGGATTCAGACGGCTCGAGGGCCTCCGCAACGACCAAACCACACGCGGAAACGGCCGAAAAGGTCTTAGCCGGAAACTCTACCAAGTCCTTTTCAAATCAACCAAAGTGTCAACTCCGCCACCGAAGCCACCCTTAAGCAAGTCGGCACCAAAGCTTAAAAGTTCCACCGAAACGGAGAGAGTACCGCCAAAATGTGGAGCAACCATTCGAAGTGCTAAAGGCCTGGAGGCTAAGGAGAATGGTAAAAGGTTAGACTGTAAAACCGAACGGGAACAGAGTGGAAGCGGCGGACTTGCTAGCTCTGAGGAGCTAGCGGCACCACAGCCAAGCCAGGACCAAGATTCCCTCAGCCTCCATCTGGACTCAGCTTGTACTTCCGGAGTCCAGAAGACTGAGAAACAGGCGACCAATGGAGCAGAAGAGCCTAGCGTAGCGCCGCAGGCGGTCAGATCCATCGCGGCGGTGAAAAAGACTGAAAGCCTCACGGGTGTTCGGTCTCCGAGTACCCCCGGAGACACTCCGTGCAGCGTGGGAAGCACCGGCACTCCCTTGGAGGACTCCTGGAGCGGCATCCACACGCAGATCAGCCCCGCGTCCGAGACGGGCAGCACGCACTCCACCTCCTCGGACGACATCAAGCCCTGCTCGGAGGACTACGACGCGGGCGGCTCGCAAGACGACGACTGCTTCAACGAACGAGGGGTGTCCAAGTGCGGCACCATGCGCTGCCATGACTTCCTGGGGCGCAGCAGCAGCGACACGAGCACGCCCGAGGAAATCAAGATGTACGAGGCCGGCGCCGGGCTGAGGGTGGAGGTCCGGCTGCGCGGCCGGGAGATGGAGACCACCAGCGAGGAAGAAGGCGCGAGGCCGCGTCCCCGCTCACTCTTGCAAAAGCAACGTTTCGTGTCCGCCGAGACGACATCCAGCGTCCCGGAGCACCAGACTTCCGAGGAGGAGGAGGAGGAAGAAGAGACGGAGGAGGAGAGGTCCGAAGTGGAGGTGGTCCCCAGTCAGGGTCCGACAGAACCCTCGCCGCCATTTCAAGGCATCGTCAACCTGGCCTTCGACGATGGCGCCGCGGACCAGGACGACGAGCAACCCGACTTTCAGTCCACTTCCAATTTCCGCCGATCCGTTTTGCTCTCCGTGGATGAGTGCGAGGAGTTGGGCTCGGAAGAATGCGGCGCCCAGACCCCTCAAGACCCCGACGACGCCGCCACCCCGTGTGACGTTTTCGAGTCGGACTCGGTCACTCCGCAATCCCACTGCGCCCCTTCCCGCTCACCCAACCCGTGCCAACATTCGGGAACGGCGCGCCAGGAGCGAGGTGAGGGGCCCCAAGAAAGGCCGACGGAATCCCCAACGGAAAGTCAGCAAAGCCGAGGGACCGGCCCGCTTCCGCCGAGCGTCGACGCCGCCGTAGACCCCCCGCCCCAGGAGCGGCCGTGTCACCTGGACCTGCGGCAACCGTACGCCAACGGAACCAAGAAGGCCGACTTGCACCTAGACTTAAATGAGCCACGCGTGACGGGGGACGCTCCCGCACATGCTGCACTGTCTCCAGAAGGTAATGTATGATATATGGACTCTAAACCTGATCACCCCCAAAACCATTTTCTCTGGCCCTAACTCCTAGTCCTGACCCCTACACTGTACCTGCCATCGCTTGTGTAAAAAGAAGGATATTACCACCTCGGACATTCCGGTTCAAATTCAAATCAGCATTTGAATTTGCAACATCGATATCCTGAGTCAGACCCCGGTGAAGACCCGGAGGGAACCAAAAAAAAGCACTTTTACTCACACAAATACTTTCTTTTTGTGCTGGATTTCATGCAGCGCTCCACATTTCCACCCCTGAGGTTGCCGCGTGCAGCATTTTAACATATCGCAAATGCCGCTCTGGCTATTTTGGTGGCCAAACGCAACCGAAAAGCTGACAAGCGACACTTCTCTTTTCGTCTGTTTATGGACGGAGTGTTTGGTGGAGGCTGCGCCACTAACTGCATTGTTTTTTTTTGGGGGGGTTGTTTTTTAAAATCACGAGCAACGCGTGGGAACCGCCGCCAAGGCTTCGAGGTCATGACAGAATCTTAACATGACATGAAGAAATAATCATAATAATTTTACTTCATAAAAAGATCAGCAATTGTAGCTTCAAAGTCACACACAAATTTTTAAAAATTGGCAATTTATCGAAAAGCGCCCGTTCTGTGAACATGAAAGAAACGTTATTTCTTCCAAATACTGCCATGTAGTTCCGGTATAATATCCAACAAAATAAACTGTAGTTCTTTTTTTTGTTAAAATGCTATACGTGATAACTTATATTTTTTCATATTTAAAAAAATATATGTTTTTATTTTAAATTGTGTAGCAAGTCACGCTAACAAAAAGTTAGCCTAAAAAAAAAATTTGAATCTCCTGGTTGTTCTTTCTTTGGTGCACCAAGTTGTCTTTTGTTTTGTTTTTGATGTTCTTATTTTGTCACCGCACACATGCATGCTGCTGCTTTCCCTGACATCCATTTTCTTTGGTTGTCTTGATTTATCTTCTGTTGTCCCCTGTTGACTCGTGTCCCGATGCTTGACGACGACAAACAATGTTGCCGTTTGCTTTTGCCGGCGCAGCGTTCCTCCTGTGTCGTACATTTTGTCCTTCCTTTCTGTTCAAATCCCCCCCCCCCTCCACCCCCACCTCAAAAAAAAAAACATACAACAGTTTGCCGTTGAGAAGAATATCTCCGCAAACTGGTTCGATTTTAGATTTTGTGACATACACGAGTTCCGTGCGACGCATGGCTTCTTGCTTTGTTTGGGCATGTGGATTAAAAAAAAAAAAAAAAAAAGATGCATTGAAAAGTGTTGTTTTTGCTCTCAAAGCTGCTGTTAAAGCAGGGGTGTCGAAATTCGGCCCGGGGGCCATTTTATGCCTTCTTTTCTTGACTGGCTCATGTCACCGTCTATAAATACAATCCGCGTCTGTATCGTAAATGGCTTCATAACAGAGGGGTTATGTTGCGGGTCAACTTAAATCTCAAACTGGAAAAAAAAGAAATAGATTAAATTTAGTGTGCTGGCCTCAGTTTCTTCAGTGATGTTTTTTTTTAAATGAAAAACATTGCATTACGTTGTGTGACATTTTTTGATTTATTACACTTTACAGCGGGTCAGATTGACCCACGAACATTGTTGAGAACTCTACACTCTACTGTGTGCTGCCTCAACACTTGAATTTACCCTTTGGGGATTTGTAAAGGATGACTTTATCTTAACTTATCTTAGCCCTGTTAAAAATGGATCTCTGACGTCTCTCGTCGTGAATGGCAGTGAATGAGTTAAGTGAGAGAACGTACGAATCGCCCAGACCAAAATTAATCATGCAGCTGGGGGGGGGGGTTGTGAACAATTGTATGTTGGAAAAAGTTTGGATACCCCTGCATTAAAGCTACTACTTCCGACTCAAAAGCCTGCGGCTCCCAAGCAACAATATTGATTATTATTTTCTGTGTAATTTGTCTGAGAAATGTTCACAAACAAAAAGACGCGCGGGGCTGTGATTCAGTTTGTCATTTTGCAATATTGTCAATTGTTTTTAGGCGACATTGCTTGTGACAGATTGGATCTAGGCGGCGGCAAACGCGAGCGGACGCCGTCCAACAAAGCCCTCTCCCCCATTTACGAGACGGACACGGGCGACACTTTTACGCGCCGCTCGGACAAGGACAGATCCAGACAAGGAAACACTGAGGACAAAGGCAGCGAGTTTGCCGAGCGGGACTGGAGCCTGCTCAGGCAGCTCCTTTCGGACCAGGAGTCCAATCTGGGAGTGATCAACCCGGTGCCCGAAGAACTGAACCTGGCACAGTACCTGATCAAGCAGACGCTGTCCTTGTCACGGGACTGTCTGGATGCCAGGGCCTTCCTGTCCCCTGAAAGGGAGACCTTCAAGCGCTGGGCGGAACTCATCTCGCCCGTGGAGGACTCGTCCACCAGTATCACGGTGACCAGCTTCTCTCCAGAAGACGCCGCCTCGCCACAAGGGGAGTGGACCATCGTGGAACTGGAAACACACCACTGACCCGCCACATATGCGAAAATCACGTTATATCTTGGTCCCAATTTATTCTCAGTTAAAAAAAAAAAGTCCCTTTAGATGTCTGTTATGCATACTGATGTTTTTCATGTTGCTTTGAAGCAGGGAACAAAAACAACAACTCTCTCATTCAAGTCTTCTAATGCAGTGGTCCCAGACCACCAGTCCTTGGGACATTTGTTGCAGGGCTGCACAAAGAGACTGAACAAATCATGTTTTTGTTTTTTTAATGTATTAATCAGTCTATGTACACACTCACCCACTCTCTTGATCATTCTATGTTCTAATGGATACCTTTAAGAAACTATTGTTAGCTACAGCCTCGGCATTTTGTGTCATATTACCAAAATAAAGACGTGTGTTTATCTAGAGTTGAAATTGATTATTTGGCAAGGCACACACAAAACACTAAGATAAAGTACTCACTGCGGGGCGAGGAGCATTTTCGACACAACAGACAAAAATAAACTAGGAGTTGTTGGAGAAAATAGGTATAGTTAGTTGTATTCAAATAGAGACGACTTTTAATCTTCAAAAATTACCCAAATCTTGACAAGCCAAGTGAGTGTACGTAGATCGTAGGTAGTTGGCACAAACAATCTTGGCGAAAAATAGTACTGTACCTGACAATTTGTCGTGTAAGAAAAATAAATATCTGTTTCTTGAAGAAAAAAACACACACAACAAACATTAGGGTTTTTAAAAAAGACGAAACAGCGAAAGTCACAGTGCTGACGTTTTCCGGTTGGCTTTTACAAATTAAAAGCATACTGGCGACGTTGAGGGGTGGGTAACAGGAAGACACAAGAAAACGCCTAACTTAAAATTTGAAAGTACAGCTGTCGTTTCGTAAAAATCTTTGGGGGTATTTTTGACATTCCATCTTCTTTTTGTCATTTAAATCCCCGAAATATGAACGAGGGAAGTGATCGCCGTTAGCTAATGTAAAACCAAGTGACAAATCAAACCCAAACTTGAAAAACGACGTCTCGATTCGACACAGCTGGTAGAAGTGACCGGACACTCGTCATAGTAACAGACTGGTGTTGTAAAGTTTAAATTACATTTTTAACACCTTCCATCAGCTTTTATTCAACCCCCGCAAAGTAGACAAGCTAAATAACTAGCAGCTAGCTAGACAGCTAACTGGCTGACGCGGGCGGCAAAAAGCTAAAAAAAAAAAAGACTTTGTTGTGGATATTTTTATTTTTTTCAAAATTACCTTCATATCTCTTTTGGTGATGGCGACTGACGGGGAAATGAGGTGGACAACAACTATCATCATTAGCACGTCACTGCAGGTAAGCAGTTAACGTTTAGTGTTGCCGGTTACGGCAAAATAACCACTGCGTTATAAATAATCGCTGTATTTTGTGATACACGTGCTTTAAGTGGATATTTACAACTTTTTTTTAACTTTAATTCCTTCGAGTTAAAAGGGATATACCTATATGTGTATGCCTTTTTAATTCAGGTAATGTTTCTCTTTTAGTTTTTTAGATTTGTTCTTGGTTTTACTGTTTGGTGCTTTCTACCCTCTTTATTACCGATTTGTTTTACTGTTTATTGTATATGTTAAATTGCTCCATGTACAGCACTTTGTATGCGGCGATGGCTGTTTGAAAGTGCTCTATAAATACAGTTGACTTGACTTGACTTATTCGAGTGCAATGTCTGTAGTTCTACTGAAGTACAGTGTGTGAGTACTTTTGCTACCTCAAGTAGGTGAACAGATCAAACTTGGGAGTCTGATGATGACTCCAATTTTGGAGGCATGAGTTCACTCCCCGCAAAAAAAAGACATTTTCCAAATTGCGGCGACCACTTTTAGTGGGCTGAAGTTCCGAGATTCGATTCTATTCAATTCCTTGTGTAAAACCAAAAGTGTGAATCAAACTTTAAACCTTTTGACTCGGTTGATGTCTTTTTTTTTTTTTCAGAGCCATGAAACCATCCGGATGCTCCGAGCTCAACAGCACAGAATCCGACTGTCAGACAGTGTGGAGTGTGGCTCCTTCATTTTTCCTCTGTCTGGTAAAACAATGTCTCATCGCTCGTTATTTACCGAAACAAGAGTAAAATCTATTTTTCTGTCACATTATTTTATTTGTATTAAATGTAAAATAGTCTTGTGCTAATTACAGTCATGTCTTGCACGTGTAGGTACTGCTTTCAAACTGTTGGAGCCTGAAAATGTCCGAGACGAGCGGGGCCTTATCGAGCAAATCCAAAAATTTGTGCGGGTCCACCGCAATAGTTTTATCCTGCTGTATGCTCCTTTCAACGGCAAACGACAACTGGACATGCTCTCCCTCATCCAGGAAAAGTATTATAAAACAGCCATGGTTCTGGTTTCAAGGCAGCGTTAGAGTTGGTATTCATATTAGGGCTCAAAGGTTAATGCTACAAATTAGGGGTTCAAGCCAAGGTTAGTTTGACAAATTAGGGTTTGAAGCAAAGGTGAGGAATTCAAGCCAGGAGTAGCATTTCAAAATAGGATCTCAAGGGTCAGTACTTCAGGCAAAGATAAAAGTTTCAAAATAAGCCAAGATAATCATTGTAAAAGTTTTGACAACAATTATACACCATGCTATACATGTATGAAATATTTTCTTCCATCAATCTACTTCAGAAGTTTGACTTTTTTGGTCTATTTTTCCCAGATTCTTCAGCAGTAATCTCCGCATCTTGCCTGTGCGAAACAACAGCGAAATTCTCAAAGGAATGCTGACCATTGCAAAGGTAAGGCTGCGTTTCCACTTTTTTCCTTCTCCATATTCAAGTACTGCTAGGTGAGTTAATTGTGTGTGTGTGTCCCCCCCTCTCCAGGCCACAAGCCAGCCTCACGTGGATCGCATCCGGCACAGGATGTCTCTGGCCAAAACTCACATCGTCGAGAGAAGCCCCGTGTGGGACATGCTTAAGAAGCTCAGCTAATGTGTGTCAAACATTTGAAGCTTTTCTTGTTCATTCAAACAAAATAAAGCGCTGGCGTCGAGGCGGTCGTGGTTCTTTTCCGCAGCAATCTCCTCCGTGCGCGCAATGAGGCTCTCCATCAGGTCAAAGGTCACGAGAGCGCTCTGCAGAACCTGAGGTACGGTTCCAAGTGAAACGATGTCATATGATTGATAATATGAGTCTGCGTGGTTTACCTGGTGCTGCAACTCCGGGGACATTTTCGACATCGTGTCTCGTTTGACTGGCTGATTTTGGAGGGATGTACGGGTGCATGTTGACGCTCTGGCCGCTAGAGGGCAGAAACGGCAAGCAAGTAAAAATAAATGAAGCAATGTGAGGGGGGAAAAAAAGTTGTACTGTCGTCTTACAAAAATGTAGAAGAGAGTGATAGTGTAGTAGGAAACAGTGTGGTTACATTTTGTTTTCAATAGCGGAAAAGGTCATTTTACAATGAATAAAACAAATGGATCCATTTTCAACACTGCTTATTCTGAACAGGGTCATGCTGGAGCTTATCCCAGCTGACTTTGGGCAGAAGGCAGACCACACCCTCAACTGGTCGCCAGTCAGTCACAGAGCACATAGAGAGGTGATTAGTGTTATGACCATTAAGTCTCTAAATCCGTATCACGCAATTTCGTGGTCACACTAAAAACATTTTGAATGGAAATATCTCAAAAACGTAAAGGCGTTTTTGAAGTCAGCCTCAAACATATCTCAGATTCAAAGTTGCCGTTGACCAGTCCCGACTCTCCGGGCTTGTGCGCCTTTACCTCTGGCTTTGAGTTTGTGCTCATCTCTCAGCTCGTTCAGCTCGCCCGTGTATAAAGATCTTGACATGCTGATGCACACGCGCAGCATTTTGGTGTACTCCTCCTTGATGCCGCACACTCCTTTCCACACGTCCGCCTGCGGATAGAAGAGACGATAATCGGGCGTGTAGACGAGTGAGGAAGGAGGACGTCCAATCCGGGTGACCTACATTGTTCCTCAATGGTTTGTCCCGGATGAGAAGGTAGCGCAGGAGGTTCAGGCTCTCCATGATCCTGGATGAACACAAGGAAAAGGCTTTTTAATTGTATTTTTTTTTTGCATTGAGATTTAAAATTTTGTAACTCAGCCAGCTAATTAGTGTTGTCATTTCTGAAACAGACTTACTTGTCCATATCGTGGAGCACGTTTGTTTCCGTGCCCTGAGGCAAACTAAACGCCAAGCGCAGGAGCGACACAAATTCCGTCCCCAGGAACCATCTCGTGGCGTTGCCCGGCTGCAACGTCATAACGCTGTTGGACATTTTTTCAATACAGGTGTGTCGTTTTGGGTTTTCATGCTGGTCGCGAATGTCACCTTCATGGAGAACTCGACTTGATTTCTGATGTTCTTCACAATATAACCTTCCACTCCCGGATGCTTGCTGGTTTTGAGCAGGTTTCTGTTGTTGTTGTTATTTAAAATAAATAAATACAAATAAATAGAATCCAGGACACAGTGTCCCAAAAATACAAGGCAAGGTTGGAGACGACAACTTGCCCAAAGAGCTTGTGCTTTGCTTCAGCGTCGAGTTTATTGATGAGGAGCTGGAGGACGGTGAGTCCACTTTCTCTCTGTAAACATGCATTTGCTCAATTTGGTTTTGGTTTGCTATTTGATGATGTCAAAGTCACTATTAGAGCTGATCACGATGGGAAAAATACTCACCAGATGTCGCATGGGGCATTCAGTAAGAACCTGCAGCAGACTCTGGAACATTTGACATTGTCACTGTAAATTTAGCGGCCCAAATATGAATCGCACGTTTTTTCCCGCATATCAACATGCGGACAAATTGGACCAAACTGTCCATGCTCTGATTTCTTTTTTGGGGGGGGGGTGTTCAGTCAGTCTCAAGGCATTAGCTGAGTTTAAATATAAAAGTCGTACCTGCTTTACATCGTAAAAACTCTTCACTTCCAGCAATGTGACGAGCAAGCTGTTGTCCTGCGCTCTCTCCAGATTTTTTTCAAACAGCGCCTGGAGGACCGTATGGTTAAATCCTGCAACGTCATTCTCATGAGAAATGCTTATTCCTTACCAGTCCTTTGAGTACGTGTGACTCCTTTTTGCTGACAAAGTTAGACAATGTAATTTTAGTCGTACAAAAAAGATCCAAGAATCGTTCATTCGGAGTTGATGGCGTACCTCCTGAGCAGCTGGTGGACGTATTCCAGGTTGCGCCGAAGGACAAATTCAGGGCTGGGAACGACAGCAAAGACTCTTAACGGGCTTGCGAAATGTAAATCACTCCGTTTTATTTATAGAGCACCTTAAAAACAAACACCAGGGCTGAAACAAAGTACTCTTCTGTCCAGTTAAATGCTTTCAAAAAACAAAGAGTGGAAACTAAAAAAAAGAATTCTGTAGTTCACAAGCAG
Organism: Hippocampus mohnikei; assembly: GCA_026261675.1. Classification (NCBI taxonomy): domain Eukaryota; kingdom Metazoa; phylum Chordata; class Actinopteri; order Syngnathiformes; family Syngnathidae; genus Hippocampus; species Hippocampus mohnikei. The sequence continues at coordinate 15,585,884 of JAKGUB010000332.1, read as the reverse complement.
CCAGTGGACGTTATATGCTCCCTCTTACATGTTCCAGTTATGAAGTGAGCGGCAGCGTTTTGACCCAACTGGAGACATTTGACGGACCGGCTGACTCCAAAGAAACGCAAAAATCATGTCGGGATCCAAAGTCTCACCTGAACACGATGGGGAAGCGTTCTGCATCCAGCTGCTTGACAAACACCAGATACGCCAGGCAGCCTTTGGACTCGGCCAGCTGATTTTTCTCCATCTGGATGTTCTTCTTCACCGTACTGACGAACAGGAGGTCGGCCGCTGACTCTTGGATGGCGGCTAAAATGGCCTGTACAACAAAAACGCACGTTCATGGAAAAAGGAAGAACCTTCAAGGGAATTTTGTCCAAGTAGCGTCTCACCGTGATGTTTGACGCAAACAGCCACATGGGCGTCGGCGTCCCGGGAGTCAGCGGAGCCTCCAGCAAAGGTTCTCTGAGGCTTCTCATACAGCTGCATGATGAGAAACACCCATATTGAACCATCACAGGCATCGCCGTAACATTTTGCCAATGGTTGTAGGCCACCTGCTCCCCCCCCCCAAAAAAAAAACAATGCTACTCTCGTCAGTTTCCGGAAAAAAAGTTATAAAAAAAAAAGCTTGAATAAAAAGTCACCTGTACTGTCACAAAGCCAATTGTTTTTCTCAAACGTACAAGTTAAGCAGCTCCGTCTTCATCTCCCGGCGTTCTCCGTCTTCGTGGTTCCTCACCTCGCCCGAGAAGGCCTGAGTGAAGGTGGTCAAGGCATGGCAACAGCGGCCCAGGCCCCACTGGTCTTCCATTTCCAGCTCTTCGGTGTACGGTACCGGCAGCCGAGTGAGCTGCTTGTGCAGGACCCTCAGCGCCGAGCCCAGCCAGGACGCCCGACCCTTTGTCAACCTCAGCAGGCCTTGTTTGGGCACAGTGCACTTCAGTACTTTGTACGGCAGGAGGCGCCACGGAGCTGCATTAAAAACTACCTGCTTCAAGATGAGGGACCGCTAGCACGAGGGTCTCGGAAATAGAAGGCCCATCAGTGTCTTCCATGACGTCCAGCAAGTACCTCAGGACTTCATCTGGCCCGCAGGTCTACGCGACAGGATGAATAGGATGACGACCGTCTCGCTTGTCACGCTTATGTTCGAACCCACCGTGGTCACGTGACTGATAGCCGCCTGGACGCGGTCCCAACTCTTCTCGTTCTTCAAAGCTTCCCTCATGAGAGGAGCCAAGAGGACGCAGCCCATGGAGTTGACCATCCTCTACAGAAAACAACTGATAAATCATGTCTAAAAAGGTATTTGAGACAAGATTAATCACCACTAAAGTTGTTTTTTTCTTTTCTTTTTCTAGTTAGACATTGTTGTAGAAAAGGTGCTTCATAGAGTAAACATTTGTTTTTAGAGAGGGAAAAATGTTGAAAATATTTGTAACTTTTTTTAAGGGGAAGTCAACTCGAAAATGTTCTCTACAACTTTGTGAAATGTGAATTCAGCAGCACAATCTACCCATTTTCTCCATCTCATCGACTTGGTGTCGCCTGAAAATGACATCACGACCTCTCACAGCTCAGCTTGCGAATGTCACGTGAGCAAAATTCGGAAGCGGATGACGTCATTTGTCGTCGAGGTCATTTTGTCCAGCGTTTTAGCGAGTTTTATGGTGGCGTACGTTTGGTCACTTTAACAAATTATTCCTAATTTGATTGAGTTTAGTGTAACATTTTGAAGTCCCACTTGGTTGAAGTTGAACTTGTGGACAAAGCCAGTGAGAGTTACCCGATTTTTGTCGTCTTGAAGGATCATGAGCACGCGCTCGCTGTCTCCCTGAGCGAGACACGAACATGCCAAGTCCTTGAAATGCTGCCGGTCCTCTGGTGTCAGCTCCTCCTCAGGAGTGTCTCTCTACAAAAGGACACGTGATTTTATCAGCACATTCAAGTCATTATTAATACCCGAAGATTTGGTGCATGTGCAGGCCTTCTTAAAATTGGTTTTAAAAAATGCCCAAGACACAAAACTGTACAAAGTCAACGATACGGTGGATGTTGACCAAAAGTCCCTCTCCGAGTGATGCTATCCGTAGGTGCCCCCTGCTGACGGAAACGTGTACATGCAGTCACTTCTGACGCTTCCAATTTGTTCCAAATTCAACTCTGGTTGAATCCTCTTGTCCTGTCACCACCCGCCACCCCCGATTTTCATCTTGCTCCTCCTAACTTTTGTCATTAGAATGCGTTTTTTTCTAGAGCCGAAAGATCTTATTCAAAATGAATTGTGATTATTCTTTTCCACAATATTGCAATTTAATATGTGATGATTTTTTTTCTTCCCAATGGGTTGTTGATTTGAATTTGATCGATTGTTCAGACCTTTTTTTTTTAACACAACAAGACATTTTTGAAGAAGGTTGTGGACTCACCCATCGCTGGATGAGGTCGTTCACCTTCCCCTCGTTCATCATCACCTTCGCCACTGGCCTCTAAGGCAATCCTTTTACCACCATGTCTTTATTCTGGAACAGCGGCAGCTGGTGTGGCCGCCACAACTGTCAGAACCGCGGCTCGCCCGAACAAACCTGTGTCGGTGCCTCGATTCAGGGCGAGAGGAAGCCTGACGTAAACCTCTTAGCTGCCTTTGTGCTGTAAGAGGATTACTCGGTGCGCTCACACAACATGCTTGGAAGTGTCTGGAAGGATCCGAGGACCCACTCGAGACGTGACACAATGAAGGAAAGTTCCGGTTTTCAAGAAAGGGACACTTTGAAAACAAGTTTGCACTGTTACTCCATGACTCTTGAGGTTCACGTGTTGCTGGGGCGTAGGAACTTTATTGGGCTACATTCCACTATGAGGAAGTGGAACAATTTTTACTTCCCTGTGCCTTCTTTGAAATTATATGGACAGAAATATTGGGACACGTGGCGAGTCCACCTGCAGGACTGCGTCTCAATGCTTTTGTCCAGGGATGAGGAGCCAAGTGCAGGGAAACAGGAGTACAGGATGGTCTCAAACCAAAAAGGCAAGCCAAAAAAAAAAAAAAAAAGCTAACAGAATTATAACTCAGGGGGTCTAAATACTAAAATTACCAAAGTCTAACAAAATGAAATCTAGGTAACTAAGACACAAAAAACACATGCCACAGCAGAACACTGGACTTCAGCAGAACCACAAACAAAGAACCGTAAAAGATGGACGGTGATAAAAACAACCAGGCACACCTGGGAAGACCCAAGTGTCTGAGGGAGCTGATTAGAAGCCGCGAGGGGCCAGGCCGATGAGCCGTGCAAGATATGAACCAGAAGAAACCAGAAGACATTACATGAGACAAAACCAGATATCAACTAAAGAACAGAAAAACAGCCCAGGACAGTCTCCATGTTTTAGCACAGGATAGGGTAGAAAACATTTCACTAGTCAGGTTATCTGCTTGTATTTGTTAAATGTGAAATGATTCAGGACTGTCACTCAATGTTACATAAGTGGACAGGACAGGATACACAACATTGAATTCGGGACTTTGTTACTTTTGATTTTGAAACTGTGTTGGGAATCTTGGTTGTTAAAACGACTCAGGACTGTCAACATTTTTGTCTCAATCGTTTCAAAAGGCCCGCGCAGATACCATAGAACAGGACAGTTTCAGTCATCAGGTTATTCCGTCCCATTTGTTTCACGTGTTGGAAATGTTTGTTTTTGGAACCAAATTCAGGATTGTCTCTACGGTTGTGTCCACATAATGGAACAGGACAGGAACAAGATTGATTGATTTCAGGCTAATGCAACGAACAATCTGCGGCACAAAGACGCGTGTTGTGGATTAAAAACCACTTTCCACCATATTGCACGGAATACAAAAGACACTAAGACTCAGCTCATCCCTCTCATACTGCGTTCGTGTGTGTGTGTTTGTGTTTTTGGCACAATAGAAGGACAATCACAGAGCTCCCGCTGTCCTGATTTTTCCACGAATGGGTCGCTGTGATGCGTGTTTGAACGACGGGATTTGGGAAGCATCTGCCGCCCGTCTCCGTACAGTGCGATGAAAGCGCGGCACAAAAGCCGCACAAAAGCAAATAAAAGTGCAGCTTGCCCCTTTTAATTAAGAGTTGGTGAGCTCTTGTTTTCACAGTGCTGTCAGAGTGGAGAATTCAAACACACCCGCAGTCTGGGTCACTTTGTCCTGTTCTTTATTATGCTTGCCTCATATTGCTTTCATCTGTGTATAATCAGACAAATAGGCCTTTACAATCGAAAACAATCAACAAAAGCATTTCATTAGAGAGCATATTTTACTTATTTTATTATTTGGGTCGCTAATCTATGCGATAATGCGGTGCGCCCGAGATATGAAAACGTTTTCCTGATCCACCTTCTACTTTTAAGATTTGGTTTGCTTATGTTGTCCACCGTCCCGGGAGAAATGCAAAGGCAGTCAGAGAAAGCATCAAGCGCATTTCCTAGGTGACCTTTTAGCAAGAGACAGGTTTTAAGTGAACGCTTTATCCAGTCCACTTCCCTCACAGGCCTCTGCAGACCACCAGCAGCCCACTTGCCAAGTAAAAAGACACCCCCCACCCCGCAAAAAAAGAAAAAAAAACATGTTGAGTCTCTCCCGGGGATCCGCTTCAGACACACTGCTGCTTTTTAAAAAATCTCGTCAAAGCTCTGTCAAGTGTGCGCCAAATCTCAAGCTAGGAACAAATCATACGGCATCGTAGTTGGAGTATCGCTCGGTCGTATAGAAATGACTTGAATTATATCAGCTTTGGAGTGAACGGTATCGTACTTTGAGCGACTCGCAATTGCCGCGAATCACATCGAAGTGGCTTGATACACGGCGCGGAGGTCTCGCTCTCAACACACGGCCTCAGCGTTGGCTAAACCGCGCGTAGATTCTTCACCTCCTTTCTTGCTTTTAGTGCGCTTGCCTGCACTGTTTGTTTGTTGTCACAATGTGTGACAAAAAGGCGGCCAGTCGAGTGTAACGGAGATGATTTGACATCAGACTTTTGCTGCCGGAATATCTTTGTAAGCCGGGGCGGAGAGGGGGGGGGGGGCTCGTAGGGACATCCCCCAGTGGCCCTGAGAGCTAATGGAGTCGGTGGTCTCACCAGGGATGCGACTGACCTACGCCCCCTTTTTGTAAAAGCTTTACCCCCGTAGCAAACAATCGCAGGGAGGGGCCGGGCCGCGTGTCGACGTTCCGGCAAAATCTTCCCCGCGCATCTCTCAACATGTCCGTCACGCGGCCTCGTGTTGGCGGCGAGGCGAAAGCTCCCAGGGCGACGGCGACAGCATCTGTCCGCCATTAAGCGAGGGCGACGCGGTGTGAGTTCTCGCCGTCTCGGCCGCCACTCTCCTTGTAAACTTGTCGCCGATCAATACACACAGACTCTTCGCTTCGGCTCGACAAGGCGGCGGCGGCTGCTGCGGGATCCCTGACAGGCGCCGATCAATATGGCTGCGTTTGGAATCCCTCCCAAACTGTCAGCTGGCCATTTTGCGGAACTGTTTGTGAATGTGCGGGTAGGGGGGGGGGTGGAGCATTTTTACTCATAAGATGATCACGTTCTGTTCTAAAATTAAAATGTGACTTGAATCTCATCCGATGACGACTCCTCTCTCTCCTTCGAAAATCTGATTTTACGGTACTGAAATCATGACTCTTGACACAAAACAGCCAAATTTCCACTTGGAAATTTGTGGCGCGGTCACCGCGGCTAAAACGGCCCCGGCGTCTCTTCCCCCTCCGAAGGGGACCGATCGAAGATGTTACATGTGAACTGGCTGTCAAGACGATTCCGTCAGCTGCTGTTTAAAGATGCTGACACACCATGTTTGGGGTACCGATGTCTTGTTTCAAGTGATGGGAGGCTTTTAGTCCCGTTCTCCCGCCCCACCCGCCCGCCCCAACACCCAAACCGCCTTTATCCGTTTAAGTGTTCACTCGAGTGAGACGATTCCAGTTTTCACCTGCCACACGCGTCTCCTGACACTTCGTAGCTACTCAAGCCTTCCTTTTCAGGTCATCTGCTCGCAACCCTTTTGACTTTAATTGGAGACTTTTTCCTCCGCTGGAATCTTTTTTTTTTTTTAAAGGGCACGGCATTTTTTAACACGTAAGGCGCAGGCTGATTTCAATAAAAGCCTTTCAAGGACAAACCAAAAGTTCAAACCAAAATATCCACTTTGCTTCAATTCTTTGCACACACGCAATGGCGAAACCTCAACCGTTTGGCAATTTTGTTGTAATTTGAGTACACAAAATTCCAATTTGGGAGCAATTACACACAATCTGAAAAGACAAATTGTCTTGAAAGAAACATGCAAATGACCGAGATGACTCTGAAATGGCCGTTTCAAAGCAAATGTTTTTCTTTTTAGTTTAAAATGGCTTACCTTAGCCAGGGTCCGGCGCCGTATGAAGGCCAAAGGTACAGGTCCTGGTGACTTTTGGTGCCATTGATCTATCTTGTTAGCTAGTTAGCTCTCATCCCGAAGGCCTTCTTCGGTCAATTGTGTCTTTGCAGGCTTACTCAAATCCCAGTTCGAATCACCACCGATTCGTGCGCAGCCCTAACAAATTGGAACCATTTCTGGAGGCCAGTTTTTGTCATTCAGTGTGGGCGGAGCATCGTGGTAAAGTTTGACGACTTGCATTTAAACGCCAAGCTTGTGTAAAATTCAGCCCCTGAAAACAGTGTAACTTAGACCCACCAAAAAAAGTCTCACCACGCCATATCTAGAAAAACACGGGAAGTCAACCATTTTGGTTGGAACCGTCATCTTAGGTTCATTTTCCTTGAAAAATGTTGTGGTGTGGTTACCAAATTTGTAAGCGCTGCCTTTTCGCCATTGCTTGTGGGCAAAGCAGTTTGATGGATTCCACATTGACTTAAGGGGCTACCGGGTGACGTTTTTGACCAAAACGAATTTCCTGGCCCGTGGTGTGAAGATTGTGAAAGCTTTGCAGGGCGGGATCAGATTCCGGTTGGGCTTATCAATCTTTCAGAGGATGCCAGAGGGAGAATGGGAGAGCCGCTGCACTGCCACGATCCATTTCTTTCCACTGCTGCTTTGCCTCGACCCCAAAACACCCCCCCCCACCCCTCAATCGCAGTGTCTCTAATGTAGGAGTGTGCGATGAAAAACAGATTTGCTCCCCGCTAAAAAGTCCCCTTTGGATTCAAGATCTCAAACATCGAAATACCGAGAGCCCCCCCCCCTGGCTCGTCCGGACCTCCGGGCCCCGTGGAAGTACTTTTACCCAATGGCGGGATCCCTCAGCCTGGCTTTGATCCTGCTGCAGTGTGACACATGACCACACAAGACCCCCGGATGGGCATTAGCGCACGCTTCAGCACACTCGACATTCGCCGCCGCCGCTCAAATCATTCATTAAATCAGAACACAAAAAGTAACTTTACTTGAATGCCTCGCCATCAATATTTCATGGCGGCTGAGGATGAATCTTTGTCGTTTTTGCACTGCTTCCCGCGGCTGCGGGAGGCTCTTATGGATCCGGCTGCTTCGGGCGTGCCGGTGACGGGCAGCATGAATATTTCACGGGGATTCATCGGCGACATCAACGCGCCGGTTCTCAAAGCCGCGTCGGCCCTCATTTACATACGTCTGCTTGAGTTATTTATATGAGCATGCTAATGTACACGCACGTGAGCGTAGGTGGACATGATTTGAAGTGCGAATGCCCGCCTGAAAACACCAACATTTGAAAATGACACTCGCACGACGACCTCGCGATGCAAACGACGACAGCGGTTCTCGTCACGGGTCGCCGACGACGTGAACGTTTACGGCAACGCCAACGTGTCCATGTGATTAAGTACAGCAAATTCAAAACGGAATAAGACTTTCAAAATCAATGTAAAAAGTTCATTAACATAAAATGTCTACCCGTACTGGAATGACACGGGCGGTGCTTAGTCGGGTTTGGTCACCATCCGGAAAAAGTTGCTCAGCTCACATGCAATCATCTGCTGATATGTGATGCTAAATGAAGCGGCTAAACACACACACGCAGATACACGCACATCCCTCCCTACCAGACACACGCTGTTCAAGGCCGCAGACCCGACTAATGGAAAGCTTTCAAGATGGCCTCATTTGGGCCCTGCCGATTTCTAATGCTGGGGGGGGGGTCTTGGTGGTCACCACCAGCACATGGACACCGACCTTGAATAAAGCTATGTGACCATCATACACATAGTCATTTGAACAAAAAAAAAAATTGTCCCGCACACCTAAAAAAAACAAATTTAAAATCAACAGTTTTATCTAAACAATGTCCTTGTATGATCCATCAAATAAGGTTATGCTGATGTTAGCACAAAATGCTAACAAAGCTCCAAACGCATAGCTGGAGCCGGAGGGAAAGCTAAACGGTGGTCCACGTCGTTGGATACATACGCATATTCATTTGAACATCGTTTTCTACTTCAATGTCTTTGTTCTGTATGTAAAAAAAAAAAATGCTATGTTGTTACTAGCTTACATCGACTAGCTGCTACTAGCTCAAAAATCAACATCTTTGTGTGCTCTAAGCTAATTATCGGTCAAATAATGCTATGCTTCACTTTTAGATATGTTTCCAATAATGGAGGGGGGCAGGGGGGGAAATAGAATACATTTTGTAATAAAGCTCTAACAAAAAAATACTTCATGGAGAGAAAAAAAGTGAAGGGGTGTCAGTAATTTGTGGATGAACTCTCATCCCATGACTGTGTGCCTGTGCCAAAGGTATAAAGTAGCGGTGTTAAATGCCGATATGCGGGTCGCTGTGTCTCTCCTTGTTATTATTTTCATGCTCTGACTTCTTTTCTTTCTGCGGCGTCATGAATAATTTGTGTGCGCGCCTTGTTGCAGCACTGACAGCTGCTTTGCACTGTTTGTCACATCAGGTGAATAATGAATAAGCCTCCATGTTGAAGGAAATATGGCGGAGGGATTGGGGGGGGGTCATATGTACAACTCAAACTTTGCTGAACTCTCTGAATCCGCTGTTGAGTTAATCACTGCTGCGAGCTCGCAGGTTCGATGCCCAGAACTCGTCAGACCCGCACAAAAACAAAGGCGAGCAAATATTATGACAACACACACACACACACGCACACACACACACACACACACACATACATACACAGGTATAATGAGCAGCAGTGTCGCCTGAGGGCAGTCATCCCAGTCACAGTCTTTGTGCTTTCTACTCATCAGCAGCTTGTCTCTTTACAGTTCAACAAGCAAGCGGCTCTGTTGTCCGTTTTACATAAACGCGTGGACACAAGACCCAGATGTTGTCGTGTTGACACTTGAAAAATCAGGTGAATGTCATCAAAGGATAGTCGAGTATTGGCTGTAATTCTGTTGTAAGGAAGAAATAGGTGTTTTACAAATTGAAGGAGTTAGAAAGCAAAAATCCCAACGTTTTTCAGGGAGAAGAGCAAATAAAATGTAATTGTGAGAGTAAAGGCAGATTTGTGAATTAAGTCGGAATTTTACGTTAGATTTTGTGTAAAAGAAAATATAAAATAATAATACATCAATCTAAAAGTCCTCACATTTTTTAAATTTAAAAAAGTCAATCTTATGACTAAAAACATTGCCAGTCAGTTGCAGGGAACATATAAAGACAAACAACCATTCATACCCACATCTACACTGTCACTGTGTGGCTCACAAGTCAAGCAAAAAATAAAAACCAACTACACCATCAACGTTTTACAATGTATCATTTCTCATGAAAAAAAAAAAAGTTTGGAGAACAAAGCCGTAATGTGAGAATAAAGGACTTTTGTTTGGTCACATTGTCTGTCTGCATGTTTTTCTGCACCATTTGTGTTTAAGTATCCATTGCTGGAAGGGTTTTAACATTGTGACACCGACCCAATACCCAATACCGTCTATGGTGTTTGGAATTGTGTGTTGATTAATTGAGTGAATTTTTCAATTAAATAGTTATTTAAGAATGTGTAATTCTGTGTCGTTTTATCAAAAAAAGAAAAACAAAATTTGAATTTAAAAAGACTTGTATTGTCAAATTTCAAAAGTGGCAGATTGAAAACTTTTTTTTCTCAGACAAAAGTCAGAATGTTTAGAAAATACATTTGAATTTTGTCTCACAAGAAAGTCCAGATAGGGTTTAAAATATGTGTTCATTTCACGAGTTTCTGTCTTCTGGAACCTTTGTGTGAGAAGCGGAAGTTGCAGTACCACGAGGAAACCGCGAGGGCAGTATTTGGAATGCAAGGATTCCCATTTTCACAAAAGGTTGGAAACCCCCCCCGAAATAAAACAAATAAAATCCCCATGCCATGGGCACAAGACCACTCCTGACAATTTGTCTTTAACCGTTACAACAAATATTCATATTTTTCAACGGAAAATTCTCGTTTGATGGTGTACCTAATGAAGTGGTTCGTGAGTGGAATCGAGCTCAGGTGTCAACTTGGGTGAAGTAGAACGAGTTCTTCGGCTTACTGTCGTCTCGTTTTCCATTTGTCTAAATTATCTCATACATTTTTTTTTCATCTTTCTCACCATTTCAAATGTCCTGTATGTCCTCTTGCGTGTGTGCGTGTTGAACATATAAATAAAATTTTAAAAAGCTTACCGGAATGAGTGACACACAAGGGAGTCACAATATTAGGAACAGCTCACGTTGCATTTTTAGGGACTACGCTAGCAACTGCAGGATAGATCAATTTTTGTTTGAATTGCGTTTTAAAAGGCGCAAGAAAGACGGAAGATTTATTAATAAATCATTTTGAAAAAGTAGTGGTCCAGCCCTAGCCCAGCCGTGATTGATTTGTACACGTGGCCCGAGGCATGATGGGAATGTGGTTACGTTTAATGGAAGCTTCTTTTTTTTCCATCCTGAGATTGACTTTTTCTCCCCCTCTCTGGGGAACATAAAATGTTAATCCAAAAATAAATGCAATATATTACCGTCCTTATTTTACACGTGCGCAGTGTTTTCTTTCCATACGATGCCCTCCTCCTCCTCCTCCTCTTCATCCTCCTCTTCATCGTGCTCTGTTTTTTTTTTTTTGTGGCCTTTAAATATTGAAAACGCCTCCGCGGGCCTCGCGCATGCTGACCAAATGAGGCGTGAGCTCACTAAAATCTTTGTGAGTCACTGATTTCAATCACGCAGCGCACAGGGGGGAAAAAACGCTCTTTTGAATATTATGAGTCCGATTTTGATATCAGACTTGTTGAGAACGTGTTTTGTTGTAGCTCAGTCGACATTCTCCGTCGACTTCGTCGACTTCTTGGGCGTAACAAACGTTGGCAACGGTTATAAAAAAAAAAAAGAAAGAAATCAGCGTGTTGTTGACAGTGCAAACACGTGATCCGGGTGTGCAAAACAAACATGCGGACGACAGCACACGCAATCACAGCACAAATACTAACTTGAAACAAAAAAAAAAAAATATATATATATATGTTAGGAAAGTCTGTCTCAGCAAAACAACTTGGTGTACAGCTCGAGAAAAAATAAATAAATCTGAGAACCCTCCCACCCCCCAAAAAACACTTAGCAAAATGTATCACTTTGCTATGGTGTCTTCTTTTTTTTTTTTTCTCTCGCAGAGCTAAAAAAATGCTCTAAAAATATTTTTCATACTTTTGTTGTTGTTCATGCACTGGACCACATTTTGAATTTATTTGTTTCAAACAAATCATGCAAGTGACTCTTGTGGCGCCCGCCGTAACTTGAATTACCAAGAATTATTATAAACTATATTCGTGCTATTTCCTTTAATCAGGCTTTTTGTAAATCAATTGTTTCTCACAGATTCTCTACTTTTTATGTATTATTTAGTTTTTAGTGAGAATTGGTGTCTCTACAAGAACCTTATTTGATCTACAAAGTATATTCTTAAAGTGTATATTTCTGATTTTGTTTCACTCATTCTAAAATTTTAGACAATGACTGTTTATTTCCCTCATGAACATTTTTTAAAACGATCCAATCATGAAAGTAGAAGAGGGAAACCGTTGAATGGTGAGAAAAGGGACGGAGAAAAAATCCCAAATCTGACCGTTTTGCCAACATGACTTCAGAGGCATGACAACAAACAAACAAAAAAAAAAGATTTTAATCTTTCACTCCCTCTCACTTTTTTTAAACATATCTAAATAAAAATAAACAGTGAATGTGAGGACTTCCAAATGGGCACATTTTGCCGATATATGGGAAATTAATCAGCTGTGATTCAGCTACAGTCGTTTGATATCGCACTAAGCCTAAAAGAAATACATGAAATATTGATTTCATTGTATGTATGTATTATTTCATTACACACATCGATAATCCCAACCTGTGTTTTTTTGATATGACAAAGTACGCCCACATGATACATTATGACATTGGCTCTTTTGAAATAGCAATTTTTAATCTGACTTTATTTAGTGTGTTCTGAAAGCCTGGATATCATTATCCGTATCAACGATACCATTCTATATTTTACATGCATCAATAAGAAGATTTGTGGTATCGTCCATACGATTTTTTTGCAGTATCAGACCTTTTCAGTGGTGTACTGTATTGTATTCTTTATGCAAAATGTTTCTGAAGCATCAATACCAACATCTGTATTGGTGATACCAACTGAAAATGTACTTGTAAGGTATCACCCGAATGATACAATGCGATATCAGTACTTTTTTTTAAGCATCAATATCCATTTTATTATTGGCGGTGCAAACTTGTATTGGTAACACATTTGAGGTGTCACCCATATGATACTTTGCGATATCATTCGTGATACCGGCCTCATTTCTCCTGGGCTGGCAATGTGTGTTGTCGTCCTTCAGATAGCCACAAAATTGATATTTGATGCTGCTGTAACAGACAACTATATGCCACATGGCCGTATTTTGTCCCACGACTGAAGACAGGTGAGGGTTGCAAAACGTCCGTTAGTACTTCCCTGTCACTTGATCCCGTGCTGTGTGTCCTTGTGCCTGCGCAGGTCGACCTTCCTCTGGAATCCTTTGCTGCACAGGTGGCAGGCGAAGGGCTTGTAGCCGCTGTGTTTGCGGCTGTGCGTGATGAGGTTGGAGCTCTGGCTGAAGGCCTTACCGCACACCTGGCACTTGTGCGGCTTCTCCCCCGTGTGGATGAAAGTGTGCTTCTTCATGTCCGACTTCTGGTGGAAGCGCTTGCCGCAGTACTGGCAGGCGTAAGGACGCGTGTCCGAGTGGATCAGGAGGTGCGTGGACAGTGTGGACGAGCGCTTGAAGCTCTTGCCGCAGATCTTGCAGTCAAAGCTTCTCTCCTGGAGTGGTGGTGAAGGACCAAAAAAGCAAATATTTCATTCATTGTACATTGTTTCCAATTAATTGTCCGATTCATCGGTTATCGAAATTTTGCTCTGTCAAACATCTGAAGCAGCATTGGCCTCCAGAAATCCATATCGGCTGGGCCCTACTTAAGAGTGTCTCATTTTCCAACTTTGTCAAGTTCTAAGATACCTTTTTGTTGCTTTATTCAGTTATTTATTTATTCCAAATGTTGTCTTCCGAGTGAGCTTCTTGATATTCCACCACAAGCTGGCAGCAGCAAAATTCACAACATCCGGCCACCATCAGTTCACATGGTTCCTACTCATACCAAAGCGTATATGTATTATTTTGTGCAGTTTTTTTTGCGCGTGGCTGGTCATTGTTAGGCTTCAGATGACAGATGAGGTGAAGAATGAGTGTTTTAGGTGCACTGACCTGCGAGTGCACGGCCTTGTGCTGCTCCAGACTGACTGCGTGTCCAAAGGTTTTGCTGCAGACAGGACACGCGAAGGGCCTGGTGCCGCTGTGGGACCTGCGGACGTGCACTTCCAGCCCGTGCGGCGTGGAGAAGACCTGCCAAAATATGCCATAAAACGTCATCAGCTGACAAAAGTACTTACAGTCGTGATCCTTGTGTAAAGAAAAACTGGACATGTTCAAGCAATCATTTAGATTAAAAAAAGAGACATGCCTAATAGCTGACTATATGTCATGGCATTGTTTGATGTTTCATTTCCGAACCCAGCAAAAAAGCTAAAAAAGGTTTCATTTCAGAAAGCTGACAATTTCCCTGACCAATTTAAAACCCAACTTTGAGACTGTTGGCTTTAGATAGGGTTTGATTTCCTCCAGACAGGACAAAAGTGGCCTTAAGGAGGAAGCGTCCTTTTTTGCTTTGCGGGACATAGATCTGATTGTCTTCTGCAGAGCAGTAAAAGGAAATGCCATACTTCCTTCACAAATAGAATAAAAAACAGCAGGGGTCCTAAAATTGAACCCTGTGGAACACCACTCAAAGCAACCAAGGCTAACACAGAAAATGTCCTCCGCCTGGTGTCAAAATCAAGTCAACAGAGTACAAATAAAAGTTTGATTTTTTAAAAATAAGTCTCCTAATGGCTTCAATTATGTCAACTTTTAGACAAAACATTCTTTTACCTGGAACCACACATAAAATCAATTCTCAAAAAATGGAAATTTGCATTTGAACTCTATACTGATTAAAGTAAAACCTCAGTAAAAAAAAAAAGCACAGGCTCTGAAATGTAGTAGAATACAAAAGAAAAATAAAGACTCTTTAAAATATATACAATGTCACAAAATTAGCTCATGAATACAGTGTTTTTTCCGTTTGGACAAGCTCCAAATCATTTGTTAATAATTGGTCTTCAAATTTTCTATTTGTTCATCTTCATTGGCTGTCGATGCCTGTGACGTATAATGACATTCGGACACAATTAAATGATACTCCACTAGATGGCAGGAGGTCCATAACTCACTTGCATATCAACTCTTGACATGTTTGTTCATTTCTCAATGTCAAATATGTGTCCTTAGATTATTCAAACTTGGCAAATTGGGCTAACTTCCCACCAATTAGAAACCGCATGTGTGCTCGTGCCTGTGCGTGTTGCAGCATCACCACTTCCTCCGGTGTCTCACCTTGCTGCACTTGACACACTTGTAGGCGCCGTTGAGCACCAGACTGGCGCACAGAACATCCGGCGGGGCCTCCCGGTGGGCCTCTAGGTGGTGGGAGCGTAGGGGCCCCCCGTCGTGGAAAAGCAGCGAGCCGGCGGTGTGGCGGCCGTACGTCCGCAGCGACTGCTGCGCGTAGGCAGACGAGTGGTGCAACACGGGCGCGCCGGGCTCAGCGTAGAGGCCGTGCACCGATGGAGCCGGGCCGGGATAGAGGCCGTGAACGACGGAGGCAGGATATCCGCTCCAGTCGTATGGCCGGAAGGGAACCGAAAAGGCCGGCGTGTCGTCCACCAAAGGAGAGAAAGATTTGAGGGAATCTACTGGAAGAAAAGTGGCGGCAAACTTTAAAGAAGAATAAATGTTAACGGAGTTTGGCGTCAGGTCTGGGGAAGCACATTCCAAGAGACATTCTAAGTGATATTTTCAACAGTATCATAAATATAAATTGCAATTAACACCATGGGTGCACTTACTCGGTGAGGCACACGGGGACGGTGGCCTCCAGAAGCCTTCATAATCCGGCGAGGGCGCGCAAGGGCTACCCGCGCAGCTCAGCGGGGATTTGGGGGGGGATTCAGCTGCTTTCGGGACGAGGCAGCCCGAGGAGATGGACGACGTGTCCGCGATCACCGCAGCCTCCTCCGTGGGAACGTTCCAGGTGGTACCGGGAGGTTCTGGAGGAGGAACCCCACCGCCATCACTCCAAGGATCTACACATCCCCCGTAAAAATAATAACATTACCAGATAGCAGTCATAAACTCGACAATTGGAACTTTTTTTTTTACCGTATAGTTCCAAATCGATAATATTCAAACACATTGAAAAATAAAGAATTTCAAACATACTACGAACACGGCGATTCCTCTCAAAAAGGTCATGTTTTGGATACTGACAATTCACACTGCTAATGTTTTGATTTTATTGAAGACATTGTGTACATCCACATCTATTTACTGCTAAATGTGTTTATTAAAACAGAATAACTATATTTTGCACTACAAAAACCTGTATTAATTTCCCATGGAATGGAGTCGTGTTTTTGAGCGTGTAATAACAGATGCTAAAAACTGCACATGCATAATCCTAATATGTTTGAGTTTGAACAGAAACGTGAATATATGTTGAAAATGTACACATCAACACGGGTATTTACTGCCTAATAGTGTTTACTTTAACAATAAAACATATTATTGAGTTTTGAAAAATGCATTTTTTTTCTTCACTAAATCTTAATCGCATCACAAAATAATATGGACAATTTGTCATATATTAACTTAAGAATGCACGCGTACGTGGTTATTTTGAACAGCAAAACGTGTTAAACAGCACTTTGCCATTAGACTTCGTTCAAATCATTTTCTATAATAACAGCAAAAGAATAAGAATAATTTGTCATATATTAACATTGTAAGAATGCGCCAACAGGCATGTTTACTGATGACATCTTTATTTTAACGGCAAAACTGGTGCTTTGCTTTTATGGTGATCGCATTTAGTATCACCACAACGACAAATCGAAAACAATTGGTGATATTTGAACGTAAGCGTACACGTCTATTAGGACTAAAATTTGATTTGATATAGGAAGAGAGTTGAGTTTTTTTGCCCCACTGCTTTTAGTAGGCGAAAAATACGAACAATTTCGTATTTTAACGTCGTAGGAGCGCGCAAACCAACGCGAAGCCCATTCATTACTAAAATGTTTAACAGTCAAACTATATAAAAAAAAAAAAAAAAAGAACAGCCGCTCACGTTTTCAAGTTTGAGATGAAATAGAATCTAGTGCCTAATAATCGGATTCCTGTTTCCCGCACGGGGAAGAGGTGATTCAAAATATCATGAAATATCAAAGATGTAGTTTTCTTTTTTTTTTACCTGTGCAGTCGTGCAGTGCTCGTGGCTGGTGATACGTGTGAGCTCTCTTGCTCTTCACGAGGAAGGAGCGAGGCATCCTCGTCTCTGGGCTCTTCTCTTCGTTCTCCTCTTGTCGATCTTGTGCTCGCTTGCTGCCTTTCAAGCTTGAGGCCGCGACGCGCATGCGCGAGGACGCGAGTCGCCCGCCAGGTGTTCGGCGCGCAGGTGACGCTGAGGAAGAGGAGGAGGGCGAGGAGGAAGATGAGCCCCCAGGCGCTCTCACTATCCGAGTGAGTGGCCCGCACACAATCGAAGCTTTATTTATTTGTTGTCAGTTTAAAGAAGGAGGGGGAGGGAGGGGGGGGGACTCGTTGGACACCTGTGGGTTTAACAGCAGTTGTCGTCATTAAGTTATCATTATTGCGACTATTTACAAAATACTGTATCATCGGGTTGCGTTGAGTATACCTCATACAATCCAAAATTTCAATGGAAATGATCAGAAACGTTGATATATACAGGCATCATCCCACAAAAATAGTAGAATAGTAATGTGTTTTTAGAAAGGGAAACTAACATGTAAAACCCACTTATAACAAAAGCAAACGGAATGCATCAAGATAATATGTTTTGGCTTAATTATTTCTTTCGCTGAATAATTTTTCTTCCGTTTTTGTCCTTCTCCGTCTCACTCACGCTCAACAGCTTCTTCGTCTTTTCAGCAAAATACAAACAGAATAAAAGCGATTGTGAAGAAATGCAAAATTTATAAAGCGTATTTTGGGTGCCAGCTGGGTTGCGCGGCCTCCCGAGTGACGTCGGGAGCTGCAGTCACGTGGTCAGTTCAACGGCGAGCGTGCGCTCCATGCCCCTTTTTCTTTTTGAATTGCTCAATAAACGACTAAAAGTGTGTTTTGTTTGTGTGTGTGTTTGTGTTCATTTTGTGCACGTTTAGCGCTCATCGTGTGTGTGTGTGTGTTAATTTGCTGCGTCCGTGTTTATCTTCAGCGGTCTGTGTAGGTGTTCATTTAACGTGCGCGCGCACTCGCTGACAGGAAACGCTGGCTCGTTAGCACGTGCACGTTTTTATCCACCATGGCCTCCTATCTGCGGGCTTCTCGCTGAGCGGAAGTCTAATCGAGCTCGGGCACGTATCCCTGCTCACATCCTGTCGCGATTCTGCTCTTTCTGATTGGCAACACGCACGCGCGCGCGCGGGTTAGGTCGCGCAACCGTGAGGGCACGAAATCAACAAATGGGCCTGTTGGGCATTGATCAAATGTATGGAGGGGTCAGTAAGTGAGCTAACGACAAATATACACACGAAATAAACACACTACGAGCACACGGATAATGAACTATTGCATATTATTACAACGTAAATGCACAGGAAATGAGCACAAACACTCATGGGCAGAGAGCAAATACATACACAAAATAAAATGGACACACACGCGCAAAAAATAAAAATAACATGAACACAAGGAAAACAAACACAAAACTCAACGTTAACACACATACACGTTAAATTAGCACCGAACAAACTTAAACACGATACAAACAATGAACACACATAAAAAAGAACAAACACACATTAAAAGGGACTGAACTGATGCTGGCTGAATCGTGCAGTAGGAAGGCCACAAACCTTTGCACGACTTTAATTGATGTTGGTAAATCACAGCTGAGATCTAAAGGCCCACTCAGCACTCACACGCATACTCGGCTTATGAGGGACAGATTGAAATCAGACTTTTGTGGTTTTGGTGTTTGAAATCAGCAGCAGCAGCCTCCAATCGTTTCCTGCCTGCCCATCGGCCATCTTAAGAAAAAATGCATCACACCATTAAAAGTTCAACAAATGTTTTATTGTCAACTCTTCACACACAACAAGCTCACCTCCCTGTGTGTGCGTGATGTACTGCAGACTCCCAAAGTGCTTTAAAAAAAAAAAAAAAAGTCAAACATGGATGCTGTCCAAACAACGACCAGACAGACAAGTGCGGTGTCATCACTGACACCTTATGTGAACTGATAAAAACACCCAAACCACATCAGGTCCGGGTCCAAATCCGGGACATGTATAAGTCCAGAGTTCGGAACGAGGTCCAGATCTATGCGGAGGTCAAAGTACAAGTCCAGATCCAGATGCAGGTACAAGTACGAGCCCGGGTGTTGGTACAAGTGCAGGTCCAGATCCAGATACAGGGACAAGTCCAGATCTCGGTACAGATTTGAATCCAGGTACAAGTATAGGTCCAGGTCCACTTCAAGATACATTTGAAAGTCCAGTCCATGTCAGGGTTTGGTTAAAAATCCCGGTCAAAGTCCAGTTCCAGGTAGAAGCTGAAGTCAAAGTCAATGTAGAGTTATAAGCCCAGTTACAAGCGCAGGTCAAAGTCGAGGTGCGGGTCCAAGTCCAGAACCAGATCTGAATGGAGGTGCAAGTACTGTTGCAGATACAGATCCAAGTCCAAGTCAAGGTCCACTTCAAGATACGTTCAAGTGTCATTCCAGGTTGAAGTCAAGGTGGAGTTGCAGGTCCCAGTCAAAGTCCAGTCGCAGGTAGAAGTTGAAGTCAAAGTCAAGGTAGAGTTAGAGGTCCAGTTCCAGGCAAGTCCAGGTCAAAGTCAAGGTGTGGTTCCAAGTCTCGGTCTCGGGCCAGGTGTGTGAAATGGAGTGAACAAAGTGGGAACAAGAGTGACAACTTTGGTAGCCCAACCAAGCATCATCAAATCAACATCAAGACAAACAAACAAACAAACGTCACCTTTCTCCCTCCTTCCTTGTGTGAGGTCTCTTGTGGTGTGCATTACCATGGGCAACCCCCTGCCCCCACCCCACCATGAGTAGAGCCCAGTTGGAAAGGTACAGATGTGCCTGAGATCCATTTCCGTTCATTTCCTCTCATGATGGCTTGTTTCCGGGTAGATTTAAAAATCATTGAAATGTGTCATTTCTGTAATGTTAGGGCAGAAAAAAAAAAAAAGAAAAGGTGGCAAAATGGATGCAAACACACACACACACTGTAGAGTTCTGGCTTATAAAACAATGTTCATATAAAATCCCATTGAATGAAGTGTGATATAGAATAAAATGTTTTATTGTCTCTCTGAACTAATTGCCCACCTCATGTCTCTGTGGGACCCGTACAGTCATAGCCACAAGCAGTTCCCAGGTCCAACTTTGCCCAATCTGAAAAGTTCCACATGTCACACAGCGGTGGACTTGCGATTTCCCACCTTGGCAACGGCGGCGGGTACGGAAAGCCTCAGAGCCTCGCCGTCCTCGTCCTCCTCGCTGTCGGTGTCACCCAGTTTGCAATGGAGCATGACGCGGTGGCCACGGCCAGCGTCGCCGCCGTCCTTGGTGGCGTCCTCGTCCGAAGAGTGGTACGAGCCGTCGTCGTGGGGGTCATCGGGGTCACGGTGGTGCGCGTAGTGGTTGATGATGTGGATGCCGTCAAAGGCGGCCGGCTTGGAGGATATGCCACGCTGTCCCTTTAAGCAGCAGATCTGTGCAAGCAAATGAGGGACAATTTTGACAACATTAATAAAATAAATAAATAAATTTTAAAAGGCTGCCATCATTAGAATGAAATCATGATATTAAAACCTGACAAAGACGGTATCGGTCAGAGACAATTATGACATAATTAAAAGGCAGGCACGACCCCAAACGGTATTTATGAAATTTAAAAAAAATAAATAAAAAATTAAAGGGCGTGGGGGGGGAATTACACATTAAGACTATTATGACAAAAATATGTCAGCAATTTGGGCAATGGATGGATGGACTTAATTGAAAAGATAACGATGGCATGACATAATTAAAAATACAATTTTGAGACTAAGAAGACATAAATCCCCCCAGAAAAATATCCAAAAATGGTATTGATAGAACGATGTTACAACTAAAAAAAAAAAAAGACAAATCATTCAAAGACAACTATAACATTAAAAAGGCAAGAATGATACACAATTACAATTCATACATTGACATCATAAAAAAAAAAAAAAAAAAAAGAAAAGTAAATGACAAATGTGATGACTAAGATCACAATTATAAAATTACAATTCTAAAAGTCCTCCATTTCGGCATTTGGAGAGAAAGAAAAGTCAGACAGCATTAAAAATTATTTGAAAAAATATGAAAGTAAAACATAATCAATAGAATCATTAAAAAAAGGTATGAACAAATTATGTGTTAATAAAAAAAGATAAAGGCTTTTAAACACCACGCAAAACAAGCTCGAAGGAATCACAGCGATGTCAGCTAATGTTAGCTTAGCATGTGTGTTGATCCCCCGTCAGGTTTTTAACACTTGGCCTCCGCTTTGTGACGGATCGGACGCCGGGTTGTCTTGACAACTTGACGATGTCGTGGTGCTGCACAGGAAGCGCCTTGGGTGTAGTTGACACTTTTGTCATATCTGCTAGCCTCATCGTCAAACCAAGCCAGGAAACAAATCTCAGAGCGGGGAAGAAAAGGGCGAAAACGAAGGTGAAGAAGAAGGTGTGAAAAGCTCGGTTATCACCTCATGTTTGAGCTCTTGAATCTGATCTTTGAGGTCTCTGATGTATTGGTTGGAGTCACTGTGGTTCAGCTGGCCCTGCACCTTCCCTTCTTCTTTCTAGACCACCAAAAACAACAAAAACAACTCAGTAGCTAATACACACATCCAGTGCTAATATGCGGCTAGCAGGCTAAAGCTAAAGTCAATGGTATAAGTCAGGAAACGGAGATGCGTTGTGATCGCGTTATCCAGCTAAAGCTAACGCTAGTGGTATGTATGTATCCCGTTCACCGAAAATGATCAAATGAATCCATAACATGATGAAAAGAAACTTTGATTAAACAAAGTCAATCACTTATTAACTTTGCAGCAAGGTGCCCATGTCAGGTGGGTGTGAGGGGGCGGACACCCCTCCACCCCGTTATCTAAATTTAGCAACAACTTCCTGCAACAGTGACAGGTCCCAACAGACCCCGAAAGGGGGGTCAAAAACAAGTCAGATGATGTTTTTGAGGTTTTATTTTCCAGCTTCCTGGAGCTCAGCTGCGATACGAAACAGGTGGCAAGCAGCCGGCGAGCGGCGGCCGTTTAACGTCTCGGGAATGCTTAAAAAAAGTTTTTGGGGAGCCAATCTGCCAGTAAGGAGCTGATAAAATAAAGCTTCACATTTCGGGTTGAGAGTGAAACCACTTCCTGCTGGGCCCCACAGACGCCGGGACTGATAACGACCAAACTTCATTTCTGAACAATTGAAAGTGACACAATTATGCGGTCACACAATAATATTCTATGTTTCCAATGTTGTTGTGGAACTCTTTTTTTTTTCTTATTCACCGAAGACCCCATGTATTGCTATTTGGCAGCTAGGCCAAAGCAGTAAAGTCATCATTCTGGCACCATCTGGTGGAATGCTATCTCAGATTCTTGATAGGTTTTAGTGACTGCTATGTTCTTTTATTTTTCTTATTTTGGTTCGAGACGCCCTGTTTTGCCCTTGGATGCATCCCGTGCTCCATCAAAAGGGAAAGTGAAGGTATGTTTTTGTCTCCCTACCATGTGGCTCCTAATAGCTGCTGGAGTCTACCTTGCCAATATATTTTCCTTAAATATCACTGAACATTTATTTTGTCTAAATGCCAAAAAGTGAGTTTAATGCCTGAATACTCTGAGTGTAAAGTGATCGTGTGCGTATTTCAGTTTGTGCTCGCGTGTGACTTAGGCCAGTACGCTTGACGAGCCAAAGGTGAATTACTGAATACAGTTGTGGATGGAACATGGGTAGATGAATGTGGACATGCTTGGTGTTCTGTTTTAGCGCTCGACCACCATAAGCCCTGTTCATACGGGCAGATTTATTTCGGCGCTGCTCCAGAGTATTTTGTTGCGATATAAATTTGCACTGGAACAAATTTTGTGGAGCGTTCACACGTACAAAGCCACTGAGCGCAACAGCACTAGAACAGATCGGGACAGCTCCACTTGGTTTCACACGGGCAGTTCCTGTTGCGGAACAAAACGACAGGAATGCGGAAGTAAAACATGCGCATGCGTAAAGAAAGAAGAAGGCGGGAAAAGGAAGTACCATTTCCCTCCTTTTTGTGACAAAATGGCTTCTTCTCCGGAGAAATCAACGATGTGGTCGATAATCAGACGCCGCAGGAGAGAGAAAAGACCCGCCATGTTTTGAAGCGCAAAATACCCAGGATGCATGTTGGCAAGTACCGGATGGACTCCTCTGACGCGTAGCGAGGCCACTCCCATAGCGAGCATTTGCTCTGGAGCAAATTTAACAGTTGCGTTCATACGTGCACATTTGCTTGGTACTGCCAAGAAGCGAGCATTTGTTCTGGAGCAAATTTTTAAATCACCTCCCTGAGGTGGTTTAAATTTGCTCCGGAACAAGCTGTTTTCGGGCACTAAGCCGGAACAAAGTTGCACGTATGAACGCTCGAGAGGAGCAGTTGCGCAGTAAGTCCGAAATAAATCTGCCCGTGTGAACGGCTCTATAGAGGATTCATTTTGTTTCACTTTAAGGTCTGGTTGCACACCAAATTGCATTACCTGAATCTCCAGCTCTGAGATCTGCTGCTGCAGTTCGGCCATGGCGGCTATGTTGTCAGCTTCGCGCAGCCTCACCGCCATCACCTCCTCTTTGCTCTGGAGGGGGAAAAAAACCCCAGAAACGGCACATTTAGCAGAACATTTTTACCCTTAACGTCCGGCGCAAATAAGCACGGAGTTTGTCCGGTACCTTGCATTCCATCTCCGCTTGTCGCCGTTTTATTTCCTGGAGCTGCGAGTGGAGATCCTTGTTCTGAGTCGTCAACGTCTGAACGCGATCCTGAAGGCTTCGGGCTTCCTGCTCTGCTCGCCGTAGCTGATTGCCATGAATCTGATTCTGTGGGGAGAAATGTGTTAGTTTTTTCAAAGCTAACAAACTTATCTCACAACCCACGCAAAAAAAAATAAAATAAATAAAAATCAGTACCAAAGAAGTACTTTATTGAACTGTCGCTTTCTGTCGGCACAAAAATCAGGATTACAGAGGAGGATATTCAATCATTTTCAACAACAACAAAAAAGGGCTATGCTGAAATACTACCGGTTTGTTGTTAAATAGGGGTCCGCTATCTAGTGGTCGAAAAGTGGAATTACACCCAAACAGATAAAAGTTAGACTGAAATATGGTATGAACTGTACATGAACTGTACCCAACCCTAAAACATCCATGAAATAAAGGGACCACAAACCCAGAACCCTCAATGGAAGGCGGTTTACTGTAGTTCAAAAGGTGACTAACCACACAAATTCTTCCAAACACTGTTTTTCTATTTTTTGTGTGTGAAGATCTAACCTGGGTCTCCAGCTCCAACATCCTCTGTCGACTTTCCCGCATTTCAGCCTGCGCCTCGGCCTCCCGCAGCCGTACGCTCATCAGCTCGTCCTGCAGCTCGCTCAGCGTGTTCTTCTTGGGACTCTCCCGCCAGCGGCTGGACGTTCGGGCGAGGTGGCGCTAGGAGGTGCAGGAAAAAGTTTTTTGATGGCAGCAGTGAGACAAATCACATTTGCGATCCTCAAGTAACTGCTATAAAAACCGCCATTCTAAATCACATCTGACTCAAGTCGCTCTTACCACCTCAAACAGAAAGGTGTGACGTAGCTTTTTTGGGGGAATAACTCGCTTCCCACCTGCCAGTGGTCCTCCAGGTCCCGGATTTGCTGCCGCAGTTCCTTGAGGCCTGTGAGCGCCTCAGCCTCCCTGACCGTCATGGCCATCAGCTCTTCCTGCAGTCGAGCCACATTGGTGTCGTCTGGCAGCGACGTGTTGCGCTAATGCGGGTAGCGAAAGGACGTTCAGGACATTTTGGCAAGTCCAAGGCAAATTTAAGACTTATTAAGGCTTGGCTGATGATCGGGTGTATGTTTTTTTTAATGTATCCTGCGCACATGAAGTCAATGTGTTCGTCACCTTCTCCATGTCCAGGATTTTGTCCTGCATCTCCTTGAGCGCGCACTGCGACTCGGCCTCCTTCAGCCGGGCCTGCACCAACTCTCGCTCCAGCTGCAGCACCGCCTCCTCCGAGCAGCGTAGCGCTCCCTTCTGACAACCACACAAAACACAACACCACATGACTAACAGACTCCTGTAGATGGCGGAGCTGCATCGCTTGTATAAAGGTAAAGGCAGTGAATTTCATCTTGTCACCTCTATTAGGAGAAAGAGAAACAGACTATGTATATGTATGGCACAAACAGTGCATGTCACAGTCGGAAGTAGAAAGTGTGTCGTGATTGTGAGAAAATATGAAAAAACACCACTGACGCTCAACTCGAGCCATCAAATTTGATTGTTTTGCTCTTGATTGTAAAGTGTCCTTGAGTGTTGTGAAAGGCGCTTATAAATAAAATGTATTATTATTATTATTATCAAAAGCCAATTCATTGGCTTGTTTTGGTTGTTTTAGGTTTGGGGTGGGGGGTGTCACAAAAAGTGTCAGTCACCGTTTAGCTTGACGTATTTCTTTAAACAAAATGCCACTTTTCTCTGCTTTTTGGACAGAATCGGGTGTTTTTGGTACACCCGACCAATGGTCTACTGCGACTGACTGAAGAACAGAAAAAAAGTAGAAACCATTTTTTTTTTCTGGGAAAGGAAAGAATGTGCGGAGCAGTGATTTGAAAACGGCAAGGACTGAATGAGTTAAGATAACATTTGCTCAATGAGAAATACAGTATGGACTAGAGACATTATTAATGTAGTTAAAAAAAAAAAACAAAACAAAACAAAACTGAGCTTTCCTTTTGAAAATGTGACATTTCTAAATGAGCACCGAAGGTCTGACCAGTACTTTACTCAATCATCTCTGACCTGGCCCATCTGTGCCGGCTTAAAATAAGATGTGACCCTAAAGTACAAAAGTTTGAACACAGACATGGCCAAGCATTTTGAAACAGAGAGCTCCTGCTTGGACACTGATTAATGCGAAGGGCTGCCAGTGTTTACATTTCAAATGCCAGAAAATCACAATGTAAGCTATTTTATGTTGGTGACAGCTTGACAAACTCATTTGGATTCCATACAAAGGCGTAAGTTCGAAGGTGGTCTGACTAAATAGTGGCACAGCTTTAATAGGAGAATGAGTTTGCCGCACCCTGTCTGACAGCCATGTTGCATGAATAAATCACCCAAGTGTCACATTATGTAAAACATGCACTGGCATGAATTAATAACGAAACATAATTATGCCAAGAGAGCAGATGTGCAGGGTGTGAAGACATTTGTACGTGTGTGTGAAGGAGGCAAGTGATGCGCTCTACACATACACGTGGGACATCACGCATGCCTAAACAGAGAGCGACAATCGGTCCAAATGTGAGCATCGTGTTGAGACGCGATGAACAAACGTGATCCTGGGGTGTATTACGGATTTTTTTTTCCCCATCCGCGATCTGCTCGGAGAACGGTCACAGCTTGATAATTGTAAATGTTAAATCTGTTCAGTATTTTCAAAGACAAATAAGAGCAGATCATGTGAGTGCTCAATACCAACTTTAGGTAAGGGCACATATTTCCTGAAATCCGGCTTGGCTCCCGTCAGCAGTGGCGCCACCCAGTGGCCATCCTTACCGCTTGCGGCTGCTGTTGAAGCTGCCTGATGGCGTTGTTGGCCTGCTCCAGCTGAGCAGCGGCCTCCTCGCTCTGCTGTTTGACAGTGGCCAACTCCCGCTTGACCAGGTAGTTCTCCTCCGCCTCCTGAGCCCGAGTCACTTGTCCCTTCGGACGCAAACGACCGAAGGCGGACGTGGTGGTGGGAAGGGGGAAAGGTGAGCAAGCCAGCGAGTGAAAGATTACGACGGAAGAGGAAGAAAAAAGATTGGGGTTGTCTAAAAGTCATGCTGTTTTTTAAAGGGTGTGGGGTTTTTAATTTTTTTTTTTTTGCAAACACTTGAGCAAGCGAGTGCACACTGCACTTGCAATATAGCAGAGTTCCTCTAGAGGCGCTAGAGTAGCACCAAAGAGGCGGTAAACGTTTAGCCATGAGAACATATTCAACATCACGGTTCCTTACAGCTCTGTACGTGTTGAAATGAACATTTAGCAATGCAATGACAAGAGGGCACCACTCTGAATCTAAATCGACACAATTCTAGCTTGTCCAACTTATTTTTTGTCGAGGGGTAGTTATGGTTTTCCTTGAACGGCCATTATGACCGTGAACCCATATGCCTCATATTGTCACATCCACAAAAAAATGATGGATGACTACTTTTATACAATTTAAAAAAAAACAACCCCCCCCCCCACTATTTTTCAGTTTTTTTCTAAATAAAACCACCTGGGCTGCAAGTCAGCGTTTCCTCCTCCTTTCATAAAGGCTTGGAGTGTGCTCGCTTTGCTCAGGTGAAAAACATTTACTAGTAACCGTTTCTTTGGATTCTGTCATTTTGTGAGTATTTCATGCACTTAATTCAACATTGTTAAGGCCTATAATTACCAGATAAATATGGCATAATTTCCCAATTAATGTGCATGATTGGGACTGACTAATCATCAGCATGCGGTGCTAAAGAGGCAGAAAGGAGAGGGTGGGTGCAGCGAGAAAAATAACGTGAGGGGAAAAAATACCTGGATCAATCTATCTGCCAAGGAAGCACTTTCCTACAAAAAACAGAGATATCCACAAAAGAGAGAGCAGAGAGACAATCCAGAGGACAGTTTAAAGCACACACACAAGATACTTAATGATTTTTGTTTGTTTTCAAAAAAAAAAGAAGAAATGCAACGTGAAAGGCAATGTTCATTTCTACCTCCTACGTCAGTGATTCCCAACCAGTGTGCCACACCACATCAACTACTTCCCTTGGCGCCCCCTTTTGGCTGATTGCTATCTCTGACGGACTTCATGATGATGGCTCATCAATAAATCAATCAACGTTTTTAGTTTTACGTCGGTGGAACCCAGAGGGGGTTCTTAAAATAATTTGGAGAAATTTACAAAAATCAATATGGTGTCAACTTTATATTGGCTTCCGCTTTTTCATTAGTTGTAGATACATTTGGAAGGCTAATGGATTTTTTTTCCTCCTGCAATTAACTATGTCAGGTTTTTAAATCATAGTTGTATATGGTGTTGGTTAAAATTGTGTAAAGCATTTTCATGACTTCAAAATTTTGCATCACACACTGTTATGAATTAGTATGATCATTATTATTATTGTTGATATTAGCGTTAGCAGTATACTCTAAACGTACCATATTTTAAACTGCTGTTGAGATTCAAGTATCCATTCTAATATGCACATTAAACATAAAAAAAAATAACCTAATTGATGTTGAATATGCATAATAGACAGGTGACGCAGGATGACAGCAAAGCCCTTTTTCTCTATTAGACAAGGCTATGGCCTGGCAAAACAGAGCTCCTCCCACACCATACGGTGGTGAAACAAATATTGTATATTAGAAATGGCTTTGGCCTGAACTCAGAAATAGCAAATAGTTTTTCAGTGAAAAGTGGAACATTTTGCAAATGTGCAGGTCATACATGTTTCGTGACGTTTTTTTGTGTGGCGGTGCACTGTGAAGATTTTTTTTTTTAATATATGCTTTGGTCCAAAGGTTGGGAAACACTGTCCTACATGTTTACATTAGGGATGCAAAAAGGAACATTACATGCAAGAGAGTGAGCGATGTAGCCGGGGAAAAAAATGGATGGTCTAGCAAGGAAGCAGTGAAAGTGAGAGTGAAAGAGGGAGAACAAGGTCAAGAGAGAGGAGGTGTGAGGAGGGGGTGGGGGGGCGCATCAACGAGCTTCCACGTCAAATGGCGTTAGTGATAAAGATCCTGTGATGAAGAGCCTGGCGCCGTCTGGACCAAGTTAGAATCCGACCGGCTGTCTTCATGCTCGACGCGGACGCGGCGCAAACCTGACATGCACGACAAGCACGCGCGGGCTCGGCCTCGGTTAGTGGCGTCGCCGTAGGAGACCGACTGGCACGGTGACCCTTCAAACAGCCAGTTAGAGCGGGGCGAGGAAGGCGTCGCGACACCGCGACGAGAGGACCTCACCATTTCGAGAGTGTCGATCCTCTGCTTCAGCAGCCGGTTTTCGGTGCGCAGCCTCTGAAAGAACCAAGCGTGATAAGGAAGGGCACAAACAATTTTTAAAAATCAAAACAAAAATTAAAAAAAAGAAAAATAAAGTGTGTGGCAAGACTCACTTTGATCTCCACTTGCTCCTCCATCTCTTTGGTCTTGATGGTGGTGTACTCCTTCTCCAATCTGAGTTGAGCAAAGCACAAGAAGGCGATGATGCAATCTAGGACGGTGTTTTCCCCAATTGGCCACATGGCGGCGACAGAGAGAACTCCACACAATTTCTAACTTCAACTGGAGCGAGGCCAACTTTTTCTCAGTTAGTTCCGAAAGTATTTAAGTTATTAACGACTTGACACCATTATGTTTGATAGTTAGAGACACGACTGACATGATAATTTCACGTCAAAGTGATACCCCAGCAAACCTCAGTAGGGGTTTAAGGAGCACACTAATAACTTTTTTTTACAGTGCACAACTGGGCCGCTGCTTACTTTTTCATCTTCTTGGCGTTGTACTTGAACTGATACGCCGCCTGGATGACTTTGTCAGGGCCAGTGTCCAGCTGGCGCGGGATGACCTTCTGAAAGTGCTGTGGTTTGCGGCGCAGAGGACCGATCAGCTCAGACAAACGCGCACAGACCCAACAGACGACATGAAAGACCACCTCGCTACATCGCAGCCGTACCTGTAACATTCCCTCCATGTCCAGCTGAATGAGCTCAGCTTGGTTCATCTGCAGAATAGCCAGGCCCACTCGGAACACGATCTCCAGACCCTGATAGCAAACGGCATCACTCGTGACCTTGTTTCAGTTGTACATTTAGTCTAAAATTCAGAATTTTTTTTTTACACATCATTAATTAAAAAGCATATGGGGGGAATGAATCAATTCTTCCTTCCTCTCACCAATTACAAGCACTAATATGGGGGTGACATGTTGTCATTTAAACCTGGCATCCCTAAAATCTAAATATCACGATAGCCGAGGATTACCCGACAGAACTTTTAATTGAGGACCTCTGTCAATTTTCCAGCAGGTGGCACTAATGGACAACCAACAAAATCTATTTTAGTCCCGTCAAATCTTCTACTCTGGTCTTCTGGTGTGTACCCACCTCGCACATGAAGATGTCAAAGATCCGCGTGGCGACGGGTAATGGGAAGGAGGTGAGGAAGATGGTGAGGAACCAGGAAGAAGCGTACATGGAGGTGTGGAAGCTCTGCGCCTGGAAGTGCACGTGGAGCTCGGGGAGATCTTCCTGGAGGCACGAGAGAGTTCGGTTATAGAAGAGTAAGCAAACGACGAATGATTGAGGTGACGTATTAGTGGAGAAGGAATAGCGTTATTTTAGTGAAGAGCTGATTGTAGTAAAGTGGAAGGGAAAATTTGACAACTGCTAATGATGTTTTTGGGCGGCATTAAAGGCGCAATTCAAGCCAGGAAAAACCTTTGATGAATCCTTTTTTTTTCTTCCCTCCCTTGCCCCTTGGATAGTTTCTCCTACCTGGATCATGGATTCAAACTGGTACATGCAGAGGCCCAGCTCGGCCATGCTGGGCTTAAAGAGCTCCCGGAGCCTGTAGTCCTGCATCAGCTTGACAAAGACACAGAAGGCCTCCTCCTCAGGCATCTGATGGACAGGAAACAAAATCCATCACACACAGGTGAGGGTTTCGTCTTTTGGTTGCCGAGCACGCCGACGTCAGCACCTGACGATTACCTGCATGAGCAGCAGCCCGACGATGAAGGCGCTGCCTTGACAATAACCCACCTCGCGGTCCACCAGGGAGTAAGCCTGAGGAGCAAACAAGACGGGCCTGACAGATGCGCCAACGTTGCGTCAAAGGTGAAAGGGGCTCGGCGTTGCTTACCTTCATGACATTGAAGAGAACTTCCTGGCCCAGGCTGTCCTTCTCCTTGAAGAAGTCATGCTCCGGGTAAGTGCGGGCGATGTCGCGGCGAATCAGCTTCTCGCAGGGCGACGTCATCTTCAGGAGGTCCGAGTACTGGTCCTTGATGGCCATGTTCTGGGCGTTGCACAGCAGCTGCCACACGATGGCCCGGAAATGGTGCGGAATCCCCTTTCGGACGAGATCCTGGAAGCATGTCGCCACATCTTCAGCACACTTGAGAAATCGAAGCTGTCATATGTGCTTGTGCTTCCTGTTTGGCCTGTTTCTTGCCGCGACTGGATTACACTGTGTGAAGGCCATCGGATGTCATATGATGTCATGTCAAAGCCAAAAGGTAAGCAGAGCTGCATTTAATCTTGTTGTGCGTTAGCTCACTGAATTAGCGTCTGATGACGGGAAGATACACGATTAAGAGGTGAAACTGTTGGTGGAGGTGGCGGGTATTGCGTTCGGAAAAGCGTCCGCTCTGATGCATGCGCCACATGAACGGATCGGCACAACAAAGAGACAAGAGAACGAAGTGCTACAGACAAAAATAAAAATACCCTCCGTCTTGATCATGCAGATAGAAATTATTATTACTCTCTGTAAATAATCATCTTTTTGGGAGCCTAAACATAAACAAACATCATACATAAAATGTATTTTAAAATTGTCATACACAAGTACAAAAATATGGGCCTGTAGCATACCTCGGGGTATGAAAATTGGGTCGCATGTATGACGCTCAAAGACGCACAAAAAAATATTTGGGAGCATTTATTTAAGCGTCCTTGTACTCGAGATTTCCATTTTATTTTCACTATGTGAAAAAAATATATTACAATGCATCTACGGACATGGACCTATTTTTATTGTCATGATATCCATGCATTTTGTTGCCAATTTCATGCAAATTTTCACAGTCTTATCCAGCAGAACTACCAGGCAAAGCGGAGGCCGCCGTTACGATCCGACACAGCTGCCCTCCAATTTTGTTACAAGATAATGAACGAATATAACGGTCCACAAGGTTGTTATTATGACATGTTCCTTCCATCCATTACTGCTGACACAATGTGATTAAGAAACTTCCTGTGCTGACGGAGCACACTGCTCTTTCCTGCTCTGACATGTGCACGTGTGCACGTGTGTTTTTGTTTGTGCCCATTTGGCTCAACTCCAGGACTTGTGGAATTGAGACCAGATGGGCTGCTATGGCTACGAGTGCAGTTTTCATGTTCGGTCATCACCTTGTTAAAAAGGTTTCATCCCGGAAATGACCAGCAGGTGGCAGTAATTGTGGGCCATATTACTTAAAAGGGGAGAAGCAGCAGCACAAATAAAAAAATGAAAAAAAATTCAAAAAGCTGCCCACATGGGTACATTTTCACCCACGCGGTGTCATGATGTGTTTTTTTTCCCTGAAGTTTTCAGGATTAGAATAAAGCCGTTTTTCAACCAAGCAGTACACTCAGGTTCAGCTCGGAACAGCATGTATTGTTGGAGCGTTTCCATTATAAAAAGTACAGGCCCACTTTTCCCCACTCTTATCACTGGGTTGGCGGTCGCAGCGAGTGTCAGGTATCAACATCAGCGTATGACTTCCTCCTGGCACAAGTGAGCTTTAAAACGAGAAAGGTGCACCAAAATTAGCCTTGCCCAAAATAACATGTCAAAGGATACATGGCAGGGGCGCCCTTGTACTAATAGAGCCACGGGAAATAGCTTCCAACACAGAAGTAAGACGCTTCCTTCAGGAGAGCCAAGGAAAGGCCAAAGAGGATAACGTGCATAGCCCCATTCGCACATGAGGCAAATCTTTGCAGAATCAAAGACATTGTGATGAAATAAAAAGACAAAAATCGAGATCAACTCCAAAAGGATGAATAAAAATGAATGTGACCCGGAAAAACAAGCAATCGTGTCCGCAGCGTGTCTTTCCTCCACTCAACCTCACCTTGAGCTGCTTCTCCTTCTTCTTTCGCACGTCCTCCCACTCGTTGACGATGCGCCCCCACAGGATCCACGAGTCCTCCTCCAGGTGCGACAGGTTGGACGAGGCCGAGGAGCTGGACACCAGCGACGAGCCGCTGTTCCGCCGCGAGCCGTTCATAGAGCGCAGGGATTTGCTGTCCGTCTCCAGGAGCCTGCGAGACAGTCAGACGGCAGTCAAATCTAACTGGAGAGGTAAGATGGGGCTTCGCTTGCTGCTTAGTACAACACCAGAAATATACACAAAAAACACGTTACGCGCGTAAATATTTCATGTTGAATGCAATATAGTTGTCATCAAACACGTTTTTGTTCCCTCTGCAAAGGTCAAGCGGTTTGACTGTATTTTAGTTGTACTTACAGTAGATTGACTAACATTTAAGATTGAGATGCTATTTAAAAGTAAATGTGCACAGTCAATAAAGGTTCATGTTCCTTCAGAATCAGGCGTGTCCAAGGATCGAGCAGTTTTACCGTATTTCATTTTCTGTAATGAGCTTGTTTTAACCCTGGTTAAAATGTGAATGAAACGGAGTCTGCTCGTACAGTAAATCAAGGTTGCCGTTCCCTCTCCAGTACGAGTCTTCAAACACCCGGTGGTGTTGACATCACGCAGCAGGCTCAAGTTTCAGCTGCATCTGGGTCGCGTGGGCGGAACCCGTGGCCACAAAGAGCCACGGGAGCTTCCCACTCGACTCAGACCACAAGTCAAAGAAAAAGGAACGCCCGGAATTAAGCTCGCACGCAAACACGACCGCGCATGACCCCCCAGTACTGCACATCAGCATCATTTCGGAAAGCCATCGTGAACACCTCCCATTCACTAAATGAGACATTTTGCAATAAAATTGTACACACTGCGTATGAAAAATGTCTGACATTTTTACAGGCACTGTCGCTAGCTTGCAGCATTTGTTCATGCAAACAAGCTACAACCAGTCCAATCAATCAAATCATTGACCCCATCATCAAATTCTTTTGATGGCTGATCAAACAAAATACTTTTTAAAAATCATGAACTAATTACAAAAGTCATTTAAAATGATCCCAAAAAATCCATAAAACTACGAAATAATAAGATTTCAATACTTCCTTACATTATAAATCCTTACATTTCATTTAAATATCTACAGGATTTAATTGACTTCAGTCTAATATTTCATTTGAACATTAGAATATATATATATATATATATATATATATATATATATATATATATATATATATATATATATATAAAAGCCGTTCAACAATTGTGTCAAATATGGCATGTTCATATTCCTATTTTCGGTTAATAGAACAATAACAATACAATTGTATGCAATCGAAATTGGCAGCGAAGTTACAGCACAGATATGTCACGCTAACAAGTTCCGCACTCATTCGAAATGTTTTACGGTATTATTAGGAACTTGGCCGTTCGGATTCAAAGGACATTCTTTTTTTTTTTTTACGGTTCCGTGGTCCCGCTGGTGTGCAAACACGAGCATTCAGGCTAATAATTCACCAGCTCGAGACGCTCGTCTGTCATAAAAAAATCCAAATGGACCTCCTTCAAGTCCACAGCGAGAGTTTCGTATAAGAGCAGCATACCAGGACCAGTTCATGGTGATCTCGTCATTCTCATCTCCAAGGTATGGAACGGTTTACAGACGAGATCCTCGTGTGCTGCCCAACTACACTGTTAGGCGACTTATCTGCTTTAGCAGGGTCCAAAGGCCTCGGTAGGGGGCAACACAAACACAGCGGACTGTCTGAACGCAAGTCTACATGAACTCGCTTGATGACAAAAGACTAATTCACACGAAGAATCTGCAAAAGTAGTTTGCTCTGTAGGTTTTACACAGAACTCCATATAGTGTGAAACGATTCATCAAATAATTTCATTCCCCCCCCCAAAAAAAGTTGAAGCAAAAAGTCTGCATCTGAACAGGTGATAAAAGAAAAAAGCAGGACCAACGTTTGGGATCATTTCACATTTTGAAAATATCAATTGCGACGTACACCACAGCAGCACATCTACTGCAACCAACACAAGGTAACATAGCGATTGTAGCTAATTTAATGTAGCCTCCCATCGCTAGTTAGACTGTACAGACGCTCCCCGACTTACGAACATCCGGGTTACGAACAACGGTACATACGAACATTTTCACGGGTATGTCGAAAAAAAAAGAAAAAGTTAGATTTTGTATTGCGCGCCTTTTTCCGAGTACAGGTACTGCAGTACTTCTTTCCGCCGCTAATGCCGACGTGAGGCGCTGTGAGAGCTCGCCCAGCATCCACCCCGAATCCGGCTTCCTCTGCCCAGTTGTTAAATATCTCATGCATCCATTATTCAATATGGTTGGTAAAAAGCGAAAGGCTTCTAGTGGGAGCGGGCGTGTAAAGAAGAGGCAAGCCATTTAATTTCAAATGAAAGTGGCAATAATAAAGAAGCTTGATGCGGGAGAGAAAATGGTGAGCGTTGCACTTGCATACAACATGAATCGTTCGACCATCGGTACCATTTATTGCCGAGGAGCGGAGGGGGACGGCAGCGGCGACGTTCGAAGGCGGCCGTGGGGAGAGGCGTGGGGGGGGGGGCGTGTGACGGTGGGACGGGCGGGGGCGGGTACGGCGCGCCGGTCGGCGACTGGTCGTCTACTCTCCCCCGCTGAAGCCGCTGCTAGTTTACCGGGCAGCTAACCCTTGAGCCCTGAAGAACGTGACGAAAAGCTCTCTCCCCGTTATATGGATGTCAAACATATAAGCCTTAAACATACATTCCAGACAAAATATAGCACTGAAGCAACTTACGAACGAATTCACCTTACGAACAATCGTCCGGAACGTAACTCGTTCGTAACCTGGGGAGCGTCTGTGTTGTAACACTGCCGCCGGTTCACGTTCAATGGCTTTATTGAACGTCGCAAGCACATTCGTACACAAGCTGGCGACGGCCATAACTCACACAGACAGATGAATAGCTAGCCAACTCTACACATTCTCTGACACCCAAATCACTCACCAGGCTAGGCGCTGCCTGTTAAAGCCACGCACAATTAGTCACAGTAAAACGTGAGGAAAAACGCGACCACCGAGAGGAAAAATAAAAACATCCGTGTTTCCCCTCCAACAACTATTTGAACCCAAATACTTTTTATCCCTCACCTGTTCTGCTCCTCCAGCTTGGCGAGCAGCTCCACGTCATCGGGGCTGAGCTGAGGCGGCGAGGATGGCGAAGACAACGACGGCGACGACGCGGAGGTTGGCAGGGACGTGGGCGGGGCCACCTGGCTAGCCATCTGACCGACTGTATGCGACACCGACTTCTTCACCCATGAGAGAGTAGAACTTAGCCTTCCAGAAACCTTGTCTGTCGCCACCTGCCCGGGAAAAGACACACGTCGATGATTGAGACCAAACATGCAGCGTTTTGCATTTGAGGAGGACGTTCATTCATTTTACATGAATGACGCCACTCGTGATGAAGACGGTTCAAGAATTGTGAACGATAGCAGGACGGAGAAGATCAAGTCCTGATTATTTGCATGTCGAGGCTTTAAACGATGATGAATTTGAGGCCCATCACTGATCTGCGAGCTTAAAACAAAAACAATAACTGATCCAAAAACAACAAAAAAACATTGCACAAAAATCTGCTGCCAAACCTTAGACTAATGAGAACAGCACAGAATGTCACTGTAATGAATGAGATTGCGTTTGCAGTAATGTCTTATTTTGCTGATCCAATAAATAAATAAATAAATAAATAAAATTAATTACATTAAAATACATTTAAAAAATAAACAAACAACTACATAAATACATACATACATAAATAAATAAAATTTAAATCAAAATAAGCGGCCCGGTAGTCTAGTGGTTAGCACGTCGGCTTCACAGTGCAGAGGTACCGGGTTCGATTCCAGCTCCGGCCTCCCTGTGTGGAGTTTGCATGTTCTCCCCGGGCTTGCGTGGGTTTTCTCCGGGTGCTCCGGTTTCCTCCCACATTCCAAAAACATGCATGGCAGGCTGATTGAACACTCTAAATTGTCCCTAGATATGAGTGTGAGCGTGGATGGTTGTTTGTCTCTGTGTGCCCTGCGATTGGCTGGCAACCGATTCAGGGTGTCCCCCGCCTACTGCCCGGAGACAGCTGGGATAGGCTCCAGCACCCCCCGCGACCCTAGTGAGGATCAAGCGGTTCGGAAAATGAATGAATGAATGAATGAATGAATGAATGAAAATAAATTACATTAAAATAAATTTAAAAAATAAAAGGGTACAATGTCAAAAAGAAGGGTGTCACATTGGACATAAAATGTTCACGTTACAAGCGCATGCGTGCTGCGGAGCAGGACGGGAACCGGATGGGCTCAAAGACTGAAAACACTCTGATAAAACTTCAATATCTGATCCAAAACCTAGCAAAGGTGACATGGGAGCCTGCGCCTCCCTCTACAATTCTCTACCTGCTATTCATTCCAAGTCATCGCCCCGGCTTCTGTCCTGGCTTTCCGCGACATCATATCCAGTAGCATCCGGTCAACCGTTAACGCCAGCGTGACAATCTGCTTCTGAACCTTCGACCGCATTTAACGGAGCGCATTTGGTCATATGCTTGATCACAATGGAGGGTCAAAGTGCTGCAGCAAAGATAGCGCCTCCTCGTCACAGGAAATGAGCTCCTGCGCTCACCTGGATGCCCGGAAATACAAGCTGGAGAACAAGGCGTCAGTGAAATTGGCGGTCCAGGGTCCCCTATAACAGGGAAGATATTTTTACAAGGCTTTCTGCTCCGAATAGCAACATTTTTTGACCAATTGGTGCCATCCCTTAAAAGGTTTTCAAATGTCTCTATGAGCCAAAAGATGGCAGCAACGCGCTACTTATGTCTGAATGCAAGTCCTCCTCCAACTCACTTCAGGACAGTTTTTGGGCACTTTTTCAAAAATAACAGAGGGTTATAAAAATAAAATCTGCAATTAGGTGAATTGATCAAGACAAACACCAGATATACGGGAGTTTTCTTTACCTATAAATGCGAGAGGAACAAAAAAAAAATGATGTCATATTTCTTAAGAAACATCTGAATTCATGCAGGGTTGTCAGATTTCTGTGATGATGCGTCACAATCACGTCAAAGATTTGAATTTGGGTCCAAAGTTAAGTGGAGACGAGTAACTGCTTTGTTATGTTTGTTTTATGGGTGCACAGTGGGACCAATATCTAGGTCGGGATGGGCCGTTAGGGATAATAAATAATAATCATGATTCTTTTGATTGATATTGAAATCATGATTCATAAAAACGATGATTTATTCAACGACCAAAACTCAACGACTCAAAGCTACCATGATAGCCTCACGCTGATTCATCCCCGCACGTTCAACACTAATGTATGTCGATGCTAATTTCCCGTTAGCGTGTCAATGGGACTTTGCATTCGCTTTAGCGTTAGCACTGGCGGTGTTTTTAAAACAAAGCACGTCTTGTAATCAAACACACAACGTGCAAGTATTTTTGCTTTGTGTTTAGTTTTACTGTCAACTCCAACTGGGGTGTCATTTCACAAAATAATCAGGGAGTGCTGAATCACACACACGTCAACACGTTAGCTGCACAAGCAAAGCTCATGGGACTTTCACACTGGTGGGATCTTGCACGTCATTTGCCCAGCCCTATATGGAGACATGGACTTTTATTTAAATTTATTGCGAATGACTTTGCAAATCTGCAACTTATAGCTCACATAATGCCTTGGGGTGGATGTGGGGTGGGGGGTGGAAACTGGTCTAGAAAGCCGTTTTCTTCAGCCCCGCCTACTTCGAGAGCCAGAGCCAGGTGGCAGCAGTGGTTGGTCGGACATTCCACTTCCCCATAAATCTGGGGGGTCAGCTTTTGTGTGCCGGCAAGCTCCCTCAAAAAAAACAACAAAAAAAAGGCCACAGCAAGGCGGGGGGGCTTAGCGAGGTGGTGTGCATGGCTAATGAGCAAGTAGTGCAAAAGAAACCACGCACTCAAATGTTTCAGCCAGAGGACATTTCCGACTCTTCTTCTGCTCCATGCATGCCGAAGACCCATAATATGTACCCACAAATTTGACTTTTGTATTGTCTTATAATTCACCACCTTGTTACATTAAAAAAATAATGAGAAGTAATACATTGTTGCAATTTTCCCGCACATTGGTTTTGTTAACTTTAATTTATTACTGCAATTTGTTTTTTTATTTTTTGCTATCTGCGTTTTTACACATCCTGTTTTTGTTGGCGGTCGCGAAATGCTCTTCGTGCCAGGGAACAGTGACAGTTTGTTTTTGCTTATCTCCTGATGCAGCTACTCATACTAAATAGCTCGTGTATCCTTACCATGCAAATGTTGTGCGTGTAAATGCCATAAGGGGAGCTTAATGACTCGGTAGTTTATGTAGTATGGGTTCATGATTGTGTACTTGCTAGATATATACAATACAATACATGCTGATTTATATAGCGCTTTCACAACAGCGGAAGCTGTAAAAAAGCGCTTAACAAAACAGTTAACATAAAGTAAAATAATAAACACAACACATAACATAAAACACGGACAGTCGTGCAGTCCTTACCACTTTTCCCCTCATACGCTTTGTTGTCAAAGCAGTTTGAGATGAAAGAGGAGAGAATCAGTGTCCTTTCACCAGTGGATCAGAGACGTCATGCTCAAAAACCTCGGCTACAAGCTAAGTTTCAAAGTCAACAAGAAGCTGTAGCATCCATTGACGAAAAAAGAGATTGGTTCACTTCTCCTGTCCCATGCAAATCCATTCCAATTCCAAGCGGTAACTCTCAGTTCCAAATGCGCATCGGCGTTCTGCGCCGACGCTCCTCATACTCAACTTCAGCAGACATCCATCCAGCCGCACCAACGCAGACTGTCCAACAGCGCCAACATCTCCTCTGAACAAAACAGGGCTGTGAAAAATGCTGCCCATTACAGGCGCAAAAAACACAAGCGCGGGGCTGTCCAGCACGGACAGTCAATGGCGCCGACATTCCTCCCAATCAAAATCTGTGCTAGTACAGGCGTGCTGCCGAGAAGGCGCAACCACCAAGCACAGATTCTTCTCCTTTGACGAATGTCGTGGCCAAAAAACGCTGAAAACCGTCCACATCAGGTCCACACGACGAAACAACAAACATGTGACAAAACAAAAAGACAAAAACAACAAAAAAGAAAAAAAGCAAGGCTCTTGAAGAGCACTTGCTGAAGGCTGCCTACACGGGCGCCATCTTGGAAAGAAAAATGGTAAGAAATATGGTACAATTGTTTCATGTTGAGAGGGCAGAAATTTCATCTGTGCTGTATGTTACACATAGAGTACATTTGACAATAAAGTTTATCCAATCCAATCCAATTGTCTGTGTTGTGACAGCCCGCAGTCACTAAATCAAAAACCAAACAGAAAACATGTCTCAATTTTAAGTGCTTTGCTGCCATCTTGTGACATCGAGAGGCAATTACAATTTAGGAGGGATCATCAATTAGTCGCAGATTTTCGTTATTCACAGGGACAGGGGCAGAGCTCTGCTACGACTGGGGAATTTCTTTTTTCGAACAGTGGTTAAATCATTGCCTGTTATTATTTTCGAGTATGTGATACTTGGCATACCTTTACACCTCTGTACTGTCAAATTATAATCACTCGGAGAACGGATTGCGTAGAAACTTTGGCATTCCACTGCATGTTTCTTAGATGTTTTTTTTAGTTTGCGGCTCATATTTCGGTGTCCTTAGTTTTCTCAGTGTTGGACACGGTACCATTCAGTAGGATGCAGTGCGGTTAAACACCCCTTCACGCACAAAATGACATTTTCAGTAGGTTCTGCGAGCACAAACATGACTGCACTTCACTCATTAGATGGGAAACCGCTTCAAATTCAGTGAGCGCACTGGAGTCACCACAGCGATGCTGACCACTGTGCTACATTAACACTTTTATTTCCTCCTTTCCTGTTGCCTCGTCATCACCACCGCACTAAACTATAATGAGGATGTACACACAAGAAGAAGTCATGCCGGACTGATTGAACCTGCTCGCAGAGTAGTGCATGTTGCCACTTGCAGACCGATGCTGGTAAAAATCACTCCATCTCAAGGACTCGGGTTACGCTGAGTCACTCACTCAAAATTATTCGAATCATTTGAGGCAATGTTGTTTCGGGTTCATAATGTACCCTCAGATACGACTTAAGTTTCGTTTGGTTTTATCACAAAGACACAAATCATTTAAGTCCCTCCATACTGCCAGCAAGTCCGCTAACTTGAGTCAGTGGATCAAATAATCTGTTTTGAACCACATTTTGAGTGGTCTCACTCGAGTCGCCGAACGAAGTCACACAGGTCTGCAGTGTCTCTGGTGAGCTCACTACCTTTTGCAGTGACTCCACTTGAATCACGGAACAAAGTTTTCCCAAGTCTGCGGTGCTCCTGATAATCCCACTAACTCGAGTAAGTGAACCAAATCATCCGAGTCTTCGAATCAGTAAGTGAATGAAGACAACCAAATCGGTGATGTTTCTGGTGAGACCGCGAAGTCAGTAAACCAAATCACCCGAGTTCGCCAATTCCAGTCTGTATACCGAATCACCCGTTCGCGTTTCCAGTGACTCCACTCACTCGACCTTTTGTACTCAGCAATAGCCAACCAAGGGACTCGGGGAAGACCCTCGACTTGTGATTCCTGATCCATTACGATCATCATAAAATGACAGCCGATTCAGGAGCCGTCCAACTCCATCTCACATACAGTTATGACACACCGATCACTTAATCATCATTTTGCTCTTCCTAATCATTCATCTGTTGAGCGGACCAGCGAGCCACTTGGAAACAATGCAAAGACTCATTTGCTCCTTTTATGGCTCCCTGGTGTTAAGTGTTGAAAGGAGATACTCATCATGTAACATCAACAGCATTACCAACTAATTCGCCAATTCGGGATAATTTCATATCCCTGCACACAAGTTAGCGAGTTAAATAGTCGAGTTTTCAATTTAAGGTCAAAACTCGTCTGGAAAAAAAACCCCACAAGAGATGTTCCAAAGCTAACGACGCGCCTCTCTGGCTAACAGCTAACTCGAAAAACATTACACGTACTGCTCATTTCCAATTAATCATGAATAACTAGTGTATTGTGAAAGTATCAGCAATTAGACAGACCCGAGCGGGAGAAGAGAAGAAGAAAGAGAACATCAATTTACCTTGAAGCGATTTCAACACGCCGCGCCAAACTTCCTCGCTTGGCTCGCTTGCCGTGCATCAAGCTATCCTCCGCCGCATTCTCTCGTAGAAAACCAACAAAAAAAAAAGTTGTTTCCCCCCCTCCGATACTTTTCCACCGGGACGCGTTAGCGTTGCTTAAGCTTACTGTCGGGTGTCTCCTTGCTTGGGCTGGGTGCCATTGCGGCCGTCTAATACGTGGACAGCAACGTCACAGGCAGGCGGCCTACAACAGTACAGGCGGTGTTTACATGCCACTGCGCATGCGCCATGGATTTATTCTTCGCCTTGACGTCAGCGCCATCGCTTGTCCAGAGTGTACAAATACACCTCAAATATTACACTTGGCTTCATTCATTCAAAGAAGCAACCATATTTTACAATATATTTAAATCATAATGTGTCAAATAATGTTGCATAAACATCTGGTCTGGTTACCGTATTTGGTCTCTTTGGGTAAATTTAGGTCAATATTTGGTTTTACTTGTGTTACTGTCCAGTAATTGTTGTTTCCTTATCATTGCTGATATATTGTCCATTGCTATTGATGGTATACTTGAGACTCTTTGTTCTGACTGTCTCTTACCATTGTTGGTATTGTTACTTTCCAAAAATGAGTGACCTTGATTAAGTTTGACTGGAATATTACATTTTGATTGTCTTGTTCATGCTGACGATGCCTGAAATAAATGAATAAATTAAATAGTTGTTCCATCCATCCATTATCCAAGCTGCTTGTCATCACGAGGGGTGCAGGCGAGCTGGTGCCCATCCCAGCTGTGTTCGAGCAGTAGGCGGGGTACACCCTGAACTGGTTGCCACCCAATCTCAAGGCACACATAGACGAACAACCATTCAAACTCACAGTCACACCCAGGGACACTTTAGAGTACTTCATTAACCTACCATGCATGTTTTTGGAATGTGGGAGGAAACCGGAATACCCAGAGAAAAGCCACATAGGCACAAGGAGAACATGCAAACCCCACACAGGAAGGCTGGAGCCCGGAATCTAACCCTGGACTTCTGTACTGTGAGGAGGACGTGGTAACCAGTCGATCACCGTGCCATCAAAATGGTTAATTATGTGAATTTCAATTATGTTTTATGGGAGGAATTTTGACCACAAAGCCAAAGTGGTACTTGAATGCGGCACCACCAAATACCAGATAGACTGAATCATAGTTATTTGTAAATGTAATAATAATAAT
Organism: Hippocampus mohnikei; assembly: GCA_026261675.1. Taxonomy (NCBI): domain Eukaryota; kingdom Metazoa; phylum Chordata; class Actinopteri; order Syngnathiformes; family Syngnathidae; genus Hippocampus; species Hippocampus mohnikei. The sequence goes on along the minus strand of JAKGUB010000332.1, from coordinate 15,542,563 downwards.
AATAATAATAATAATAATAATAATAATAATAATAATAATAATAATAATAATAATAATAATAATGCATTTTTAATGTTAAATTTAATGTTTTTATATCCTTTTAAATGTCTTCAGTGCTTCAGCTTTTTTCCTCTTTGCTTTGGAATGTCTCAATTTATTTTGTTTGTAAATGCCTTTGAATTTTATGGAAAGCTCATCGAGCTTCCTTGTCTATGAAATGCACAACTGTTAAACAAATAAAGCTGCTTTGCCTTGGATTGCCTTTTGGTGGGGCTGGAACGGATTACTCACATTTATGTTTATTTGAATTGGGAATGATGAGTTGAACTACACACTTAAGATATGCATTAACTTGTTCTATCACCACACTCATACCAAAGCACCACTGTATACTGGATGGTAAAAAGTAACTAGGCATTAGTCATTGCTTAAAAAATAGATATCACTGAAGTAATTTCAAAAACACTTTTTGAACAGAAAACAATAATGGGATTTCTTATTGTCTTATTTCTTATTTTGCAGGTGTCCATAATGAACATATAGCCATCATACATGCCACTGGTGCTTATGTTGAAATTTGTAATAGCAATCTGGACCTTATTTCCCATTTTTAATGCGTAGTCACTCCCCCCCCCCCCACCATGAAATGCCTAATCATCATTTTTGTATTAGTTTCCACAGGTGTGACTGTTAATTTTCTTTTGTAAGAATTGTGTTAAATTGTGAAGGGACTGTGCAATGCGGACACCCTGCACAGTATAATTTCTTGGCCTACTACTATGATTATTTAACAAGATAGGACTACTGTATAACAAAAGGCACCAAAACATATCATTCAACTCAATCTATGAACACAAAACCCTTCATCATCTCCTGCATTTGGCCTTTCAAACCCAAAAAGCTATTGCTAAATGTTGTCATTTACAGTATGTACAATTACTCACTCTCGTGTGTCACCCTTATCTGACCAGCAACTGACTCCCAAGAATGCCTTACCTGAATTTCAGCTGGCATATAGAAGAAAGAAAACTCACAGGATGTCAGATTACGGGTGGCTTTTCCAGTTAAGGCATCTTGTCGTGAATTCCAGAATAGTTCAACAAAAATAAGCAATAATAAGCTGAATCCACAATGATGGTGTAGTATATTCTCTCAGTCTGTGAGTCAGTGAGTGAAAATGTATCCCAGTGGATAGAAAGTGGCAGGTCCAGGTTCCCCAAAGTGTGGAAGTGTAAAGCCTCCGTGTCCGCCAGGGTGAGAATGTGACTGTGACGCTTGCGTTCACATACCACGGTAGCAGACGTGAAACCCACTTTTCTGGTTTCGCACTGGCAACGCTGACGCAGGTCTATTGTTGCCAGCCAGTAGGGCACTCCTGCCTGCGCACGCAGGAACAGAAAAAAAAAAAGGAGACGAGGATGCCGTACAAAAAGTCCATGGCAAGAGGAGTTCTCACATCCTGCGCAATTAGCATTTCAGTCATGCCTTGAATCAGCATAATGGCTGTTTGGGAGCAAAACCTGCACACTGAGAACACAAAGTTGTTAAAACTGTCAACTTTATTTTGATACAATACATGCTGATTTATATAGCGCTTTCACAACAGCGGAAGCTGTAACAAAGCGCTTAACAAAACAGTTAACATAAAGTAAAATAATAAACACACATAACACATAACACATAACATAAAACACTGCCAAGGGGTCAATCATTTGTCGTGCACTGGCGAGCAAACAAACCTCGCCCTGACCTGTGAGCTTGGGCATCAGGCACTTTGCTGAAACAATGTTAGAAAATCCACCTCTGGTAAAATTTTAAAAAGCCCCTTTTTATCAAACATCTGGGCATAAGAGTAAGGGGAAAAAGTTCGTTTTGACTTTTAATTGAGTGTGCATTTTAAAACAAAAACATCTAATGGATACCATTTTGTGTTACAAATAAGTCCTGCTACCAACATTAGGAGCCGTGGCAAATATTGGCTTCTTTACAGTGCTCGTATTACCTTAAGCTTGCTAACACTGCTATCTAGCTGGGGCTAGACAACATTCTCTGTGAGTTGCTGCATGCATTGCCCCACAAGCACTGCATGCTCTGCCACAGATGGCCAAAGTTTGAGAGGAAGCTCTGATCCTCCCATGGGTACAGCTTCCATCGCTCTCCGGCTCGTTGAAAATATTTGACATGATGTTGGCTTTTAATGTCACTTGCGTGGCTTGTCCCATCTCAAACTGTAAAAAAGTCCTTGTTCCTGAAATGTTCACTGCACACACTCTTGTGCATACTGGGGCCTCGACAAAAATTGGTTCAGTACACTTTTTTGGGTGGGACGGTGGTCGACGGTCACAGTGCAAAGGTCTGAGGTTCGATTGCGGTCTCCCGCCATTCTGTGTGGAGTTTGCATGTTCTTCCCGTGCCTGTTTGGGTTTTCTCTGGGTACTTTGGTTTCCTCCCACATTCCAAAAACATGCATGGTAGGTTTATTGAAAACTCTAAATTGTCCCTAGGTGTGTTTGTGAGTGTGAATGGTTATTTGTCACTGTGTGCCCTGCGAGTGGGTGGTAACAGCTTCAGGGTGTCCCTCGCCTACCACCCGAAGTAATCTGGGATAGGCTCCACCATGACCGCGACCCTCGTGAGGATAAAGCGGATCAGATAGGGACCCAACCTGGACGTCTCCATATGTTGAAAATTTTGCCTTAAAAGGGAAATACACGAATATCAATATAGGGGGATATTTTCAGCTCATCAGCTCATCTCGGTCAAACTTGTTAATTACTACCAATCAAGCCCCACATGTAAAATTAATAAAGCCCTCCTTTAAATAACCTGTGAGTATACACCTATGATCATGTTTTTTTCATAACCCAACGCCTAGCCCTTTGTGATTTAAGTTCAATTATGTGTGATTGTCAAGGGTTGAGAGAAGACAAAACCCAGCAAACCTGCTTCCACCTCTGTGGTTTCGGTCGGGTTACAACATTTTTGCTGCAGTACCGCCCCAGCTTTCGAAGGGGCAGTGTGATAAACTCTACGACCCCTTCCTCCCATCCTGTGACACGTTACTTACTGAGCATGCGCACTGGCCAACTTCCTTTTCTCCCGTGCAGCGGAGTCAATTCCCAGTCTTTGGCTCCGGGCTCCTTCGTAAGGAGGCCAGAAAGACTGCAAAATGGTTTGTAATCTTCCCAATATGTGTCTACATGCCTACCTAAGACATTCATCTTGCTCTCGGTGCCGATTGTTGTGTATAAACACGCAGTTGTGTAAATGATGACCGTGGATTGTGGCCCAAGTGTTCGCTCGCCGGCTCTGTTTCAACGTGGCCTTATGACCGTGCGGACAAACGCACCACTTTCCTGTCGCATACAAAATAAATTCACTGTCAGTCAGGGCACCGTTAGTGGTCAAATACCTCACGCCGTCGTTGACAAACATCTGACGTGTCATTTCAACTGCGATCTTGGTTAGCACGTTGCTAACGCGCTTCGTTTACTTCAATTGGAGCTAAGTGCTAACTACCCAGCGACACTGACAGGCCGTTAAGTCTGCGCCGAATCACAAATGATTGTATTTACTGACGTGTATGTATAGTTCTGTGTTCAACTGACTTGTAGTGTGTCCTCCCCGCAGGGTTTCGTTAAAGTGGTTAAAAATAAGGCCTACTTCAAGAGGTATCAGGTCAAGTTCCGTAGGAGGAGAGGTACATTCTCACACTCGTTTGATAATTGTTTTTACATTTAATGGAAATTTTTAAAAAAATCACACTTGTGCTTCTTCATAGAGGGGAAAACTGACTACTTTGCCCGTAAGCGCCTTGTTGTGCAAGATAAGAACAAGTACAACACACCCAAGTATCGCATGATCGTCCGCTTCACCAACCGGGACATCATCTGCCAGGTGGGTTGCATTGCTCCATCTCTGTTGCCACGGCGATGGCGGCGCTGACCCCGTGTGACATGCTTCGTCGCAGATCGCCTATGCCAAGATCGAAGGAGACGTGATTGTGTGCGCGGCGTATTCGCACGAGCTGCCCAAATACGGCGTCACCGTGGGTTTGACAAACTATGCGTCAGCCTATTGCACCGGGCTGCTGCTGGCCCGCAGGGTATGTATCGCCGCCAAATTACCAGACCGAGTGGGTATGTGTGCTGCTACAGTTCTGTGGTGGACTGAACCAAAAGAACTCGATCCAGCCTCCCGTTCAGTTCAGAAATGATGATCAAACTTCAATTTTTTAAGAATTAATAATTTTCCCGCGTTTACACCATTTTTGGTTGATCTGAACAGTTCATGAAATACATAATTTTTTAATAGGTAAATGGAGTTGAGTTTGAGTGTTGACCTTGCTACACGTCTTCGTATCTCAATGCGTCGACCCGCAATGGCTGATTGACTGCACAGGTTACTTTCCAAAGTGTAGCACTCTGCTGGCCACGTGATTGTAGTTGACATAAATTGCTGGTCACCCTGAAGTTCATGCCAATGCTTCCAAGATTATTTCTTATTTATATCCATTTACGCTCGTGCTATCACTTACAAATCTTTTTTCCCCGTCGAATAGAGGGGCTCGGCTGTACAATAAATAAACCAGTTATTTAAAAACCAGTTATTTAAATAGATTGGGCCATCTTGTGATAGGATCTGTGATTTTTATTTATTTTTTTTTACACGTCTTCTCGCCTAAAATGGCTGCTAACCTTTCTCCTCCGCCAGCTCCTGAACAAGTTTGGCCTGGACAAGGTGTACGCCGGCCAGTTGGACGTGAATGGCGAGGAGTTCAACGTGGAGAGCATCGACGGGCAACCAGGCGCTTTTACCTGCTACCTGGATGCTGGCCTGGCTCGCACCACCACCGGCAACAAGGTGTTCGGGGCTCTCAAGGGCGCCGTGGACGGAGGCCTTAGCATCCCTCACAGGTGAGCTGATCCAGCATCATATAAAAAAAAAAAGAAAAAACAATTAAGACAACCTTTCTATTTTTAATAGCAGGCGTTTGAGTAGCGATCACAGAGAGTAGTTTGAGTACATTTTACTTTTTTTTTTTCCTTGTTTCTTTTGGCATCATTTTAAATCTGCAGTCCCAAAAAAACATCTGCGGGGGTCCTGAAAAGTGCTGCCCTTAATCTGAACTGCCATTACGTTCACTCACTGGCAGCAAAACATTTGATTTTTTTTTTTTACGCACTCCAGTTTGAGTTGTGTGTAATTAGCGGCTTGTTCTAATCTATGACTAAGACAGAACAACTGATAAGAAAAAGGACCACATGTGACAGTTTGAAATTTGTGTCAATCGAAAATACCGTATTTTCACGACCATAAGGCGCCATTAAAAGTCTTAAATTTTCTCCAAAGTGGACAGGACGCCTTATAAGGTGGAGCGTCGAGTGTATGAGCCGAGCTCCAAATCCTGACTGAGAGCCGACACGCTGTTTATATAGAGAAAAGGCGGAAGTGGGTGTGAACAAGCATGCGGGAAAGCAGCCAGCCAATCAGTGAAGGGTGGGCGTGTAAGTGGCCCGCGAGTGTGACCAGGCGTGCGGGAAAGCAGCCGGCCAATCAGTGAAGGGTGGGCGTGTAAGTGGCCGTGAGAGAGGCCAGCCATGCGGGAAAGCAGCCGGCCAATCAGTGAAGGGTGGGCGTGCCACATGGCAATGAGAGTGACGAGAGGGAACCTGGCGTTTTTTATGGACTACCGGTACTTGCACAATTGTTCAATTCGGATCCAGAAGATGAGGACTTTGATGGATTTCTGGGTGATGATTGATCGAAAAACGTGAGTACATTGTAAGATGTTGAAATAAAGTACAACCGATCTCAGTTTTGCTTCCGTTGCCTTTTTAAAAACGTGTTTTTAGCATGTCTTAGCATGCTACGCTATGCTTCAAGCTAACGTGTTTTTAGCGTGCGTACATGCATGCCGTATGTTTAAACTGGCGTATGTTTTACCACCCCTGGCTGCGCCCAATAATACAGTGTGTTTTGTGTATGTGTAAAATACAGAAATAGCACCCGTTACTGAGACTGCGCCCTACAACACGGTGCGCCGAATGGTCGTTAAAATACGGTATGTAACCTGAGCTAAACTGCTTAGAAGGAAGGGAGGAAGCTGATCAGCGTCCCAAGAATTACACAGTGGAAATTCAGGAATAATTCATGTTTATTGACTGACTGGCGAATGAATTAACATTGTTGTTGCTTGGATTGATGGCACAGATGGGCTGGTTTGACATAGAAATGGATCTCGATGTGGAGCGAACGTTAGCTAGCAAGTCATCATTGCGCGCAAAGTGCCCCGAGCCCAACCGTTGTTTGTACGAGCAATCAGTCAGCAGGACGACTTTTCCCCATGTTGAAAGTCGAGTAGAGAAAAGTATGCAAAGTGGCTGCTGCAGGAGAAACGACTTCCGGTATGTTGCTACATTTACAGGAGCGCACACTCGCGTTAATTTATTAATCTAAAATGAAATTAATCTTGGTGACCATATGTGAGCGATGGTGCCTTTTAAAAGAAATGTTACATAACAAAGCAGAGTAGTTCGTTTTCCACTGCAATGCTGCTGCATTGCATTTTGGTTTTATTTAGAAAATACTTGTTACAACTAGGGTTTATTATAATAGACTATTCTTTTTTTTTCTCTCGATTACTTGAGGAATTGAATGAAATGCATTTTCGTAATTTATCCTTCTCACTCACTGGTTCCTCTGAAGTAATTTTCATTTATTTGTTACCTAAAAGTGGGAGGGGGCGGAACTAAAATCTTTTGAGGTTTTGTCTGGCTGTACAACCGCAAACACAACCAGTTTGTCCTTGTTTCAATTCCTAGCCTAGCACCTACCATCTGAACATGAAATGATCTGTGGGCAATATAGGGGAGCGCATCAGTTACTCATGGAATTATTCTGTCCACGTCAGGGTCCCCAACTTTGTAAACATATTTAGCAATTGCTTGAATGACCTGGAAACAAATGCCCAAGTGTGTTATTAAGCGTATTAGGAAAAGTGATCGATTTCCTTGAGTTTTTCTCAACATTTCCCGCCTCATCAGCACCAAGCGCTTCCCGGGCTTCGACACCGAGAGCAAAGAGTTCACCGCCGAGGTCCACCGCAAGCACATCCTGGGCATCAACGTGTCCGAGTACATGAGTATGCTGATGCAGGATGACGAGGAGGCGTACAAGAAGCAGTTCTCGCGCTTCATCAAGAACGGCGTGACCCCGGAATCGGTGAGTGCTGCGCGAACGCAAAGCAGCTCACGGCCACTCTGGATGATCTTGTCTGTTTTTTAAATTTTATATTTGAATCATCTCCAACATGGCATTTTCAGATTGAGGAAATGTACAAAAAAGCTCATGCCACCATTCGTGAGAACCCGGTTCATGAAAAGAAGCCTCCCAGAGAAGTCAAGAAGAAGCGGTGAGCACACACTCTTGCGTTTGTCCCCCATATACACAGTGTACATAGTATCAAGATAACTATTAAAAAAACAACAACGAAGGACTCTAATTTGCGAGTTCAGCTTTATTTCTTCTTTCTTTACCAAAAATTCAAAGACTGAAGTGTGAATGATGAAGTTAAATTACAGAGGTGAAGTCGAAGAACACTTTTTTGGTCTCTCTCGTGATTGTCTTGAGATTGCAGACTGACTGACTTGGCGGTTGTTATCGTGTTAATGCTAATGGACTTGTTCTCAAAAGGTGGAACCGTGCCAAGCTGTCTCTGGCCCAGAGGAAAGATCGCGTCGCCCAGAAGAAGGCCAGCTTCCTCCGGGCTCAGCAGAAGGAGGAAGCTGAGTGAGGCCTCGCTCTGTATTGCTCCTATGCCAGAATTTTGTTCTAATAAATCTATGGAAAATGCTCACATGACCTGCTTTTATCTTACCTATGCCTTATTTCATCTACTTGGATTTTTTAAAAATCCAACAAAAGTCTCAGTGGTTAAAATAAGACTTCTGCACATCTCCTGAAAGGTACATAGTTCAATTTAAACAACCTTTGAATCTACCCTGATTAAAACCAAGACTATGGTACATTGTTGAGGACCGGACTTTGAGACCTGTGCTTGAGGGTAGGCTACAGTGGCACACAATCTGTGGCGCAAACCACTGACAAGCACATAAGAGTTTGTTCATACAGCAAGTCATTTGAGTTGAGCTGGGCGTTATCAGCGGTCATGTCCACATTGTCGCTTGGTTAAATTGTATTTCCTTTTAATGCCCCCGAAATCGTGCTCGTCAAAATGTGAAGACGATAAATCTTAACAATTCAGCGATTTTGTGGAGTTTGCGGAGTACACTTGACACATTCAATATGGCGGATCTGCCGACGGACCGTAGGTAAAACGCCAACCAAACGATGGCGCCCATCTAAATCAATACGTAGCTAAAACGTCACGCGTTGTCCAGCAGAGCTGCCCGCTTTGGTCGCCAGGGGGCTGCATTGAATTTGTTTTGACTTAACCATCCATCCATTATCCGAACCGCTTGATCCTCACTAGGGTTGCGGGGGTGCTGGAGCCTATCCCAGCTGTCTTCGGGCAGTAGGCGGGGGACACACTTAACCTGTTTTATTTAATAAATCCAAATTAACTGCTGAATTGTACGATTAAGAGTGATGTATTTGAAGTAATCTGCCCTCACAATCTGTTGTGCGGTCTGATGTAATTCATTCTTTCGGTATCCATGCCACTTATCCTCATTTTATTTAAATTAACTGTTCTCATAATTTTTATTTGTATTGTTCTCATCCACTATCCAGGCTAAACGTATTTTACACATCTAATTTTATTTTACAGTGATTTTTTTTCTTTATTAAATTCAATTTCTATAACACTTTGATGGGTGTGACACATTCACAATTCAATCTATTAATTAGATTTTTCTTTGTCTAATAATAATAATGTTTAAATTAGTAAGTTTATACGTTTGGCCCATTAACATCCAAATGATTAATTATAAAGTATTTAAAATATTACATGCCGTCATCTTAATTTCAATTTAACTTCTCTGTGTGAGATTTTAGTTTAATAGTATGATACTTTAACCGCTGGCCGAGCCTTCGTTCTCTCAAACAGTATGTCACTGTATAAAAACTGCCGTGACATTCCATTACGGAACAATGATTAGAAAACATGATTTAAGGACAGGGAATGTACACACTGGCACCGGAGGTCATTTGGGAGCCAAACGTTTTTCAGGCTCCACCGCCACAGTACAATTTTCGCCGAGTCAGCAAGTCATAATTCAGCCTAAATGCAGAGCCCGGGTTTTGCACAATGTGCACTAAATTAACTCCTTGGCGCTTTGTTGTTTGGTGTGACATTATTATAGGCTGCCTTTGGCAACCCGGGCCAGAGTCGCTCGAGTCTTATCTGTTTCATTAGCGGCCAGCTTCTTACACTTTGGCTGCCCTTGGCTTCGAGGGGGGAAGAATAGCGCTTTTTCCCTCCTCAACTGGAAAGGTAAAATACAAAGTAAGCGAGGAAGTCAAAGAAACGACTTGGCGGCTGTTGTTGTTGAAATAAATGTTACTCATTTCCCATAAGGCCTTTCTTTCCTTCTCGTGCGCTGGGGAGGGCAGATATATGGCTACGCATGCAAACACCATTAGCCAGCAATCGGCCCTTTGTTGCCTGGGGCTGGCTAATTAAATCTTATTAAAATTCCTAATCTTGATAGCACTGTAAGCACAAAGGCTTTTGGTCCTGGTGGAATAAAGCTCAAAGTTGTTCTTTGATAGTTAATATATGCACGCTTGTCAACCAGCATTACAAATAAAGACTCTGTAATTGCTTGTTTATTTGTGTTATGGTTCCCAAAACATCACCGATTTGAAAGCAAATTAGGCAGCGGAATTAGGAGCAGTAGAGTGCAACATGTAGGACATTTCAGCACACTTGTTGGAAAACGTTGGCGTTCTACGAGGGAAACGTGTTACTTGTACTATTTGTGACATTATAAGCTTGTAACATCCAGCGCTACGCTCGTAGAATTAGTGTCATGTGCACATGTCAATTAGTGTTTAGATTTGCCTCACCTATAACATTTTTTTCCAAACTTCCTTAACCCAAATTTGGGTTAAATTATGCTGACCCAGTGGGTTCAATTGAAGACTGGATTTGGGCAGACTTGCCATTTTGGTTAAGTGTACTGAATTTGAAGTTGTAGTGTAACATTCTGAGAAAGTATGTTGGTAATAAAAGTACTCTTATTTCTAACCACAGCTAGACTGATAACCTGGTAACCATTTTTTTGTAGCTTTTATGTCAGGAATTGGGATTTTTGACCCCCTTATTAGATCAAAATCTTGACCCAAAGTGCTGGGTCAAATCCTTAAACAGGTCTTTGCAGTCAGGGTAGGCAACTGAGGCAGTGCCACCATCTTCTGGCCATTCTCTACATGTGCAGAGTAAAAAAAGAGAAGATAAAGGAAAAACAAACTTATAATGTTCTGTAACAGATGTTTACATTGATTTTCATTTCAATCCAGCATGAATTTCATTGATAAAATAACTAAATCTGCATTTCTTGTTCAAATGCGTGGGCAAGAAGTAGAGAGGGATCAAACGTTGAGCCTCCAATGATCACCCACACGTTAATTGCCGACTCGTGAGGCTGGTGCGAGCACTCACACAAGAGACTTTTCTGTTTGCCTTTCTGTCTTTTTTTGGGGGGTTCATATTTTTATATCAAATTCCAGAGGGGTAATGCCTCATCAGTCATGAACCTCACTGCACATCACTGTCCCCAACTCAATTTGCTGGCCTTAAATAACTCAGCATTGACTGAGTCCCTTTTGGACCCATAAGAATAACATTATTTCAGGTCATTTGAGCAAATGTGTTATTTTGGAAGTCCGTATCAAACTGGTAGCACATCACACTAATCGGTACTGACAAAGTACAGCAGCTCTCAGCTTCAAAGAGGCTGCTGACTCCTGACATAGACCTTATGCTGAAAATCAAGAATGTAAAATAAAATGATCAAAAACCTTTACACACAGTAGTTAAAATCATTACTAGTACTGTAAGATACAGTCGCTCTACTTGTCTTCTATATTATCTTCTCTTATATTATCTTTTGGGCAGATATAGTACTAATGCACCGCTAAAGGATGGTGAATAAATGCACAAATGGCTTTCCGTACATGTGAGTGTCAGTGTGGAGGTCAAGCAGGCAAAAAACAACATGTAGGTAGGGGGCATTGTCTGAGCGGAGGTATGAAAGGGGGAATGTAATGTGGAAATATGAGCTGGGAAGCAGGGCGAGTTGGAGGGGGGGACTCCTGCCAGTTCCCATGAGATCACATGTGACAAAGGAGCGCCACCTCCTTATAAATCTGCCGCTTTATTGCATCTCCGTCTTGCGCAATATCTCCCAAATGGGATCCAAATCAACGTTGATTGTCTGGCGTGTGCTGTATGACCCCACTAGAGTTTTGACACTTTAGCAGGCAATCACACTCAATGCTCACACTTAAAAAAATTTTTTTCTATTTTTCTTGAAGGGGAAATAAATCAAGCAGTGATAAAGTTTTACAGTTTAGAAACACATCCACAAAGTAGATAAACAGGGTTGTAATTTCATAAAGAGTAAGGAACAAGGGCCAGGATAATCTCAGCCAATAGGACTTTGTTTTGCTGTTAAGGTTGTTTTGTCTTGAATGTTGTATGTCATAGTAAAAATGGTTTTGGATAGTGCACTGAAACAATAAACATAATATTAGCCTAGGATAAAATAATTGTCATGGATTTTTACAGTACAAGCAAGTCTATGTAGTACCACATTTTGCCACAAAATGCCATGCAGCACAGAGCTCCGCTGGAACACATGCAGTGTGATACAAGAAGAAGAGAAAGCGGAGCAAATCAATGCTCTGGGATTCATCATCCTGTCGATGCCACTCTTTGCGCGCACCTGAGCTTTCATGAAAATAAAATACAAGCAGCGACACTAACTGTGCAAGTTGAAACACTTAGTTTGAGAACAAAAAAAAAGGAAGTATGTCCTCATCTCACATGGAAAACAAATCCGGACATTTTTCCAGGCATTTCATAGAAAAACTAACAGATTAGAATAAAACATAAATTTCATTTTAATTTCTGCCAAATCACATAAAACACGAGTTCGCTCCTCCCCTGGTACAGTTTCTAGAGCAAGAGGATAGATATTATTTAGAATATAAATACTAGCATATGCATTTTTGAGCGATTAAATGGAATTAAAAACAAGTTGACACATGGCGACAAGATTTAGCTCACGCCCTTTCGACAAAAAAACTCGGACGCCTGCTTCCCGTGTACCTCGGAAATCAGCCCACTCATGTATGGAGTGCATGATAGGATCAATAAAAAGCACGATCGTGTATTGAACGTTGATTTTAAAAATGAATACTAATTATGAGCCATGTTAACAGCCTTTTGGTCAGAGACGCTTCACTTTGGCCGAAATCCTCTTATTGATGCATTGTGTCCCTGGTAAGATGTTAAAATTCCCAGTATCTTTGAATGCCACACACCCCCTCCCTTACCAGTGTGTTTGCAGGTTCAACAGAACAGAACAGAACAGAGCAGAACAGAACAGGACAACCGACTAGCATGGCGCTCGGTGGACGCGCTCTGACTTGTCTTTGCTCGCATCTCCTCCTCTTCGTTTAACTTGTAAACCGCTACAACCTCAACGTGGACGCGCGAGACAACAGATTGAAACCTCCGGGAGACATAGTAGAACAAATTTTCCGATTTTTTTTTTAAGAGGAAGAGGGAACTACTACTACAGTAGTAGTAGTAGTAGTAGTAGTAGTAGTAGAGGAAGCTTGCTAACTAGTAACGCTAGCCATAACTGGGTGATAAAGGACACAAGAGGTAGTCGAAGAGGTAAGTGTGCTTATCGGGTTGAATTGTTTGCGATTTCTGTCCGATTCGCCCTTTCGGGGACCATTTCGAGTGGTGTTAAACTTGCCACTAAGTTCCTGCTAGCTGCCTGCAACTACTTGAATGTAGTTTTACCTTACTAATAGCAATGTTGCCCAAGTCAGGTGGACCGTTTTCGAAAAAACAAACAAACAAAAAAACTAAACAAAAAGAAAAAAAACACAACAACAAACAAATAGTGTCCAGTGCATCGATTCAATCACTGCTGATTACCATAACTAGGATGGCTGTGAATCTAGAAAGACAAATTTTAGCAGGTACTGTACATTGGTATATTTTTAAATTGATGTTTAATTGTGACGGTGAATTAAAATGACTTGGGAAATCATGCTGTTAGGTTAACAGTATTGTGTTTTTGTATGTTGTGTTACTGTATGTTGTAGGTTTTGTTTTACTCCAAATGTTGCTTTCTGACCAGAAAGTGGTGTGTAAAAGAGCTTTTCTGTGAAAAGAAACACGCTACACAGTGACTTTTACACAAATAATGTTATGCTTTTGTGAATCATCCTACTATAAAACAAGAAAAACAAGCATGAGAGAGGGATTTTGATCACAAAGTGATAATTCTTTTTACAGAGACATTGACTCACTGTACGGCTTGAGTTAATCGTGAGTGGATTTTTTTCACAATCTGCGCACATATTTTGTTTATATCATACAAATACATACTCTGTTTGACTTATAGCTTGTTGATGGTTCTCTCCCTCATAATAAGTGTGACAAGCTGAGGTGCACCCACTAATTTTGATCTTCCACTCAAAAGCGGTGTTGATCTCAAATCTAAAAGGATGCAACACTGCCATCTACTGGGCTCTGTAAGTTACTACTGTGGTTTACACACCTGAATTTCACAGACAAGCTGGGCAAAATCCTCTTCAAGATGTTGAAAAACGTACATGACGGCTATATTCGTCGAAGGTAGTAATATTCCGGTTAACGAACATTAAGGTCCACAGTAGTGAATAAGTTAATCCGGTACTTTACAAATACAGTATTGTGTTAAGAAGCCTATTTTGTTGAAGAATCCGAGTTATCTTTCCTGGCCAAGAATGTTAAAAACACACAGAAGCTACATTTGGGACCATTTGAAAATATACGTCAATGACATATAGAGGAAATACATTTGCAATGTGACATATGATGACTTAAAAAGAGTAATTAATATTGCTAGACTTTCCCTCCCACCTTCTTGTGTGTAGTTCCATACTATTGCCCAGGACGTGCAGTGAACTTGTTGGGGAGATGAGATGCGAGCTGAAATATCCTCTGGTGATGTCACATTGCATTGGGCTTAGTACAGTACAGTAGTTAGTTCCATCCTAGCATGACACAGCCAATCACGTCAAGTGCCTGCACTCTGTGGCTGAATTCATAAGCGCTATTAGAGCAATGCCAGAAAAAAAGCCATTTCTCTCCAAATTGCATATGAATGCGGAAGCACTTGAAGTTGCAGTGCCTCTGATTAACCCCATGTTTATTTTGCTTCATTTCTATCGCAGAGCCAATGCATTTGACCAAGGCTGTGTATATATATTTTTTTTAATGTCCACTCTGTGTAAGACCTTTTTAAATGTCAGGACATAATTTATTTGTGGACCCCCAGAGGTCCTGTGCCACAATTTGAGATCCAGTGCTTTATAATATAAGACAGATGAATCCATCCCTTTGTTTAGTACATAATTCTTCAAGTAGATTAAAAAAAAATTATTTCAAGAGCAACATATCCTGTCACAATTCCGCCATCAGAGAACAAGTGGGATCGCAGGTCGCAGGTGCTTCTAGCCGCTTTGCGGCAAATTAGATTAAACTTGAACTTTAAGCACCTGTGAGTTACTCTAATCAGGCTACGGTTGAGGTTCTAGGTGCTGTTTTTCCACAACTGTGGGACTAAAATCATCCATACAATTCATGCATGAGTGAGATTGGTAATTTGAGATGTTTTTTCTTCTATAAAACAGATTCAGCAACCATATGAAGCCACCGAGAACATACCCAGTTGTTGCTGATGAACAATATGCTCATATTTCCTATAGGAAATAATAAAAATGCAATTACTGTATTAATTAAATTTCCAGGGTCGGCCATGCATTATAATGGAACTTTAAAAATATATATATTATTCAGGAAATTTAAGAGTAGCATGTTCAAGTTTTCAAAGGGTCATAAAGAGTAAACAGCTAATATGTTGATTTTATGAGATGAATTTGTCCTTGGGAAATTATGATTAAAAAATGTATGTATATATATATATATATATATATATATATCTCCACTCACATCATACCTGGGAAGAGAAATAATTTCAAAATAATTCGGTACGAGTATGTCATCAGCGGTTATTGCGTCAGTTTACAGTACATCAGTCATATGTGGTTGTTACGCACGGATCCCATGACCTGGTTCTCGGTACTGTTGATTAATCTGCACGTATTGACCCTCTTTTGCAGCTCATGCACAGGTCATGGCTGTAACCGAGGGATGGGAGTGACGTGACGCGAGTGGAGTGAGCGACATGTTTCTCTGCTGAAGCGACCAAAGCGAAGCACTCGCAAACATGGACGAGTCGGTGCTGTTGGACCTGCTGGAGTGCCCCGTGTGCCTTGAGCGTCTGGACGCCTCGGCCAAGGTTCTGCCCTGTCAGCACACCTTCTGCCGACGCTGCCTGCAGGGCATCGTGGGTTCCCGCGGCGAGCTACGCTGCCCGGAGTGCCGCACGCTGGTGGAGTGCGCCGTGGACGAGCTTCCCAGCAACATCTTGCTGGTGCGCCTCCTGGACGGGATCAAGCAGAGGCCACGCAGGGCTGCACCGGCGGCCGCCAACGGCACCGCCGGAGCGGTGGCACGGGCTCACGGCGGCGGGACCCGTGGCGATCAGGGCGCCCCTGGAGCCCAACCGCAGCGGGCCCAGGCGAAGAGCACTCTAGTCCGGGTGAGTCTACTCCCTCAAGTCTTTACTTGTTCCGGCCGATTTTAGCTCTTTTAAACTCAAAAGTCAACAAAATTTGGAAAGGTTTTTGCCAATTTTTTGTGTAGTAAAGTTAAACAAATACTAAAAGACAAAGTCTTGTCAAATTATTACATAATCCGCCTTTTATTCATATCTTTCTTTTTGGTATTTTATTCATGATGCATTTCTCTAGTAATCAATCGGCTAATCAATCAATTATTGGAAATATCGGACTCAGCGTTGGTCCCAAAAAATCTACAGTAGGTTGGTGGGGCCCTCATCGTCACGTTACGTTTGGAATTATTAACCCATTCCTTAATCACAAATACAAAAGGGGTTTCTAGTAAAAACTGTATACAGAAAGTTTGGGAAATATTCTAAATTGGAAAATTTCCTTCGGAATTTATGGACGTTAAATGAGAATTGAGGGTAATATTTTAGATTTTGTTTGATACCAGTTATCAGTATTGGGTGGATACCGGTTTTATTTTAAGGTATCGGGAACGCATGAAGGCTGCCGACACCAACCACTGATACTTAAGGCAAAAATATGACATAGAATAAGTCCTCCTTCCGCAAATAATTTTGGAAAGGTTCCCCCCTGCCCTCCAAAAATATGAATTTGTGAATTGCAAATATGCGGAGATTCACTGTACTGCATTTATATATTATAATTTTTTGTTGAATAATAATGAGGTGATCAATGATTTAATGGTAAGATAGAATGCATACCCACGTTTTAGTTTATTTTCGGGGAGACGGGGGGGTAACGCCAACTTAATGTAGCATATATTACAGGACTGTTGATCATGTAAATGCTCGGTGGTCTGGATTAAAGAAGAGAGCGGGTTGAGATCGACTTCAGTCAAGCTTTCATGCTTGTTTTTGTAACGCGAGATGATGCTGGAATACCCAGAGAAAACCCACGCAAGCGCAGTGAGAACATGCAAACGCCACACAGGAAGCCTGGCGCCGATTTGCGAACCCCAACAGCAGAACTTGGGAGGCAGAAGCGCAAACCACACGGCCCACCGTTCTGCCCCCCCGAGCAGAAACAATACAGCGCAAATCTGCGTGGATTGAAAGCGGCACGTTGCATTAGCGCCGCTAATCTTCGCCGCGGATTAACTGCGATCAGAGTGAAATGGAAAGCAGCCGGTTGACTCACGGACGTGATTGAGACCAGTTAATAATTCAACACACTAGGTTTACTGCTTTCTGCACCAGCCAACGGTTTTCCGATAATGAGATTTCTCGCGTTGACATTTTTTTTATTTCCTCCTCCCTGTCTTGAGCGCTTGAGGGTCCATTCAACGGTGCCGTTTGTCAATGAACTTGAGAGATTCAGGGTGGGACCCGAGGGCCGCTCGGTGTTATCTCCACTTGTAAAGCTCACTTGGTGAAACTGGAACATTCCTGGAGCCTGTGTGCAGAATTACTCAACCGGATGAGAGTTTACATTTTTTTCCCCCCGCTCCTTCACCTCAATCAACAAACATTTGATTTGCAGAAGTCTCACAAGATATTCCGCTGTTGAGATTTGACAGTCTCGCTAGATGTCGTCGCCGTGCGAGAAACTGAAGACTTGTGAGATTTGTTCAAATCTCACAAGAGATGCTGAAGTCGCGGTAGATTTGCACAAGACGTGGAAAAAAGTGGACTTTTCGCAGAGTTTCTGTGGTTGTCCGACCTAACGGAGGTTGGCTTTGGCTTTTGGCAGTGAAGTATTTGGACGCTGGCATTTCACAGATGTGGTAAGACACAGAGGAGCTGTTTTAAATCTGGAAAGGCGTGCAAAAATAAGTCCACGTATATCCTAAAGTGACAATGTCTTAGTCACTCATTGTTGTCGGTCGTCACGCCATTATTGAATTAAAAGCGAAATTGTCGACGTTTGATCGCTTCCCCAATTTAACAGACCAAAGCGGCGTGAGTATTATAACCGCCTCAAGTCTCGGTGGCAGTTTTGGTGGTGTTTAGCAGACAGAAAGTCGGCTGATTTTTATAAACATTGTCGCCTAAGAAACCAAATGTGTTTTACGAGAATTTTCTCATGCCCTTCATCTATTTAAATACCGTTCATGGAAGCAGTAGTTAAACTGGCCCCGGGAAACATTCGTACATTTATGAGTACATTTTTGTGTTGTTGACCTTGTAAATCAACTGATAACGTATGCTAACACCTTAATCCATTTGTAAACCTATTTGGTGTCTTACCATTCCACAAGAACACCCCCCGCTCCCCCCAAAAAAGGCAAAATAGAATAAAATGAAGGGCCCCTTGTTGTGAGTAGCTTTGACGTGTGCACAAAAAAGGGGAGGATAGGGTTGATGAAAAGATGTAAAATCATCAGAATGTCAACAGGCTGATAATGGATCGCCCCGGTTCGAGATCAGAGGCCCTCCTGTAAATTGCTACTGGGCGACCCGCCTTGCTGGCTACAGTATCGCTCTATTCATTTGTGCTCCTTTCAAAGCTTGTTTGGGCTTTTGGGAATTTCCCTTGGCTCTGTACAGCCCGGTCTCTGTGGGCATCTCTTACGCTTCCAGGGCGTGTTGACATTTGACACATCTTGGTCCGGTTCAAACACACGATTTGTCTGATGATGTGCTTTGCTTGATGAATTGTCAGGAGCATTTACATATTTTTTTTGTGTTTTTTTTTTTTGAAGGGAAGTTTA
Organism: Hippocampus mohnikei; assembly: GCA_026261675.1. Lineage (NCBI taxonomy): Eukaryota > Metazoa > Chordata > Actinopteri > Syngnathiformes > Syngnathidae > Hippocampus > Hippocampus mohnikei. The sequence continues at coordinate 15,524,007 of JAKGUB010000332.1, read as the reverse complement.
CATTTTGTCGTACGATACAGTTTATGCCACGATTCAAGTCCAGTCAGGGTGCATTAACACTGACCGGGAGATTGGCAACACGAAAGTTGCATTCAGTTCGCCACAGGGTGGTTCGGCTCGGGTGAAACCTGACCTTGACTTCAGATGTGGCATGAAATCATCCTGTACCGGTGAGACGGTATCATGGCAGTCAGACTGCTTGCTGCTGCGTTATAATACCACTTCACCGTGTGTGCGCTTCTGCAGATGTTTCCTATTGTCCTTCTTGGCCAGTCGTCACGCCTTGCGAAAATAGTTTCTTCTGTGTCTGCTCGGCCGTCGCGAGGCGTTCCGCTAATGCCGGACAAAAGCCTGGCGGTGCAGGTGGAAGGTCTTCGTGACATGAAAGGCGGTGGATCAAAGCTGAAGCCGATTGGCCGCTCTGATTTCCCCTGTACCCCATCACCCCACGGGCCGGTGCTCCATGGGGTCTTGAGCGCTTCAGTAACCCCGCTCGACACCTTTCGCTTCACTTCTTCATTGTTGGATGGCCAACAATGTCGGCCTGGAAGCAGCCCGTTTTGGATGTCCAGCCCCACCTCCGATTTTTGTCTGGCCGGGAGGGCCGATGAGCTGCCTGACAGATGCACAACAGGGTTTTGTCTCGGGCCCCCTTCTGATCTCACTGCTTAGCCGACACCGAGCGGAATGACTGGAAACAGAAGACGATGGGTGTGTTAAGTCATGACGTCGTGACCAAAAGGGACAACTGTTTAGTGCAAAATCAGCTCTGCGCCCCCACTCCTCTTAACACCATCTCCAGGGCTGTGGCAGTTGTTTGACACTCTTTTCTGGCATTTGCTTTGAGTTAGTGTAGTGAGGGGGGGGGGGCGAGGGCTAGGGGGTGGTCTGCTGCAAACCTTCAGTTTGATGATTCACATCCTATGCTGCTTGGTAACATGGATGTTTTGACTTCCCCTTGCCCTCATTTACCTTGTATAACCATGTTTTTTTTTGTCTTTTGCCAACGTGTATTGAGAACAGATGGCGGGCCAAGCAATGCAACAAGCCGTTGGTTGCTGACTGGGAGTCAGAGATCCGAGTTTATTGTAGTCATGGTTTGGAGCCAAAGAGTGACGGAGGGCAGGGTTTAACGTGGGAGATTTGCCTGGGATGTCTTCACTTATCATTACGGTCAGTGTAGTGGAAACAACAAGTTTGCCGCTTGCCTTTTATAAACCACAAAGAGGTTCCTCATTCCCACCGGCTGAATATTATGGAAGACGATAACGACTTTGCCTCAATTAAAGATGGTACAGATCAAGCGACAACTAATAAGGCAAGAGCCCTACTAAATTGTAAGGTCTTCAGTCATAAGCTGCCAATGTCTGACAAAAAAGAAGTCGCCGAAATTTAAAAAAAAGTCTCTAAAAGATAATGCTAAGCGATTATCCTGCGATGTGAGATGTGTTGAGTGATTATTTCTCGGATAAAAAATTTAAAAAACGATTTGCGTCGACGAGCGTAAGTTTTGATAGTTCTGATGGCAAATGCTTATATGTGTGCGGCCAACACAGGGTTGTGCCGAATTGCACATTTAAGGTTTGTTGAAGGACGCTCGTGATTGATGGTTGAGATAATCGTTTGGTGTGCGGTGTGCTGGGTTGCCCGTGTCAAGGTAGTGTCGGGCGATAGGGCCTTACTTTGATATCACTTGATTGATTTACCCAATTAGTTTATAAAGGTGTCAAACTGGACCAGACAAAATTGATTGATATAAAAAAACTTTATCTTTATATTATAAAACTTTATATTTATAAAAAAAAATTATCGAAGAATTATGGACCAGGTTCAGAGACTTGTTTCTCCTTGACACAGTGGCAATCATAAATCCCCAATCGGAGACCGATCGTGATCATGGGTGTTCCGGCTGCAGACGTTCACAGCATTGGGCGCAGCTGCGAGAGTTGTTCTACTCTGTCAAAGTGATGGATGACCTTCTTGTGTTTCTGTCGTTGTTAAAACAAAAACAGAACCCCAAAAAGTTGACTTGACCCGCGGCAGAGGGTTGCTGTTACTTTTCCACGGCTTTCTTGATGTGAACACGTGGAGCCTCTTAATTCATTTGTTGCTCTTACGGCTGCTCTTTGCCCGCTCTTCGTTTTGTTGATGAGAAACAGGAAAATATTTTGTCCGAGGGACGTCATCGGGCCTCTGTGTCATGTAATGAAAGTCTTTAACAAACAGTTTGTTTTTCTTTTTCAAGGCCTCTCACACGCACATCAAACAAACGGGACGCAGGGCGGCGGATTTTGTTTCCCTGTTATTTTTTGTCATTCACTCGGAGATTTATACCCTCGGCAAAAAAGAATGTTTGTCTTTTTCTTCTGCGGAGGTTGTCATTAAAATTCCTGCACGCCTCCCTCATCTGAGGTCGATGAGTCACGCCAGCCCGCTTTGATGACGTCACGCCGTTGTCGAAGCCTCTCCTCGTGGCCGGCTGGCTGACCTCCGCCAGGGTGACACAAGCCCGTCATTACGCAGTCACACTGCACCTCAAAGATGGCAATCATGCCCATGAAAGCTTTCCATCGCTGGGATGTTTTCCCCAAAATGCTTTTGGGCTGCCATTCCTGATCACACGTAACTCTTGTTTCTCCAGGAGCCCCCCACCCCGCCCCTCCAAATCTTCCCAATCTTTAATGTTTACACCCACCGTTTAGTCGAGCTGGAGAGTGAAACACTTGAATCCGTGCATCTCCAAAATCACTACCCGTCAGGGAAAAAAAAAAAAAAACGCATTCAAAAAGCAAGAGACTGTGGTAATTTCATGTTCCCAAACTATTTTTCAAAGGTGGTAGAGTCGTGAGTGATGCACTCAATGAAATAATGAGCTAACTAGTCAGTCTACGGCACTGGTGTCAAACTTAAGGCCCGGGGGCCAGTTACGGCCGCCACGTGGCCCCCTAAAGCAAATTGTGGGTGACAACTTCCATGATGCTTGCTGAAATTTGTACTGGAATGCCAAATTGTCACGTGTAATAAATAATGTTGAGATTTTGTAAGAATTTTGCGACCCTGTTTACACTCGCTTGAACAATAATTGAACAAACAAATAGTTGACTCATTTCAAAACTAGTAAGCCATCATTTTAAAAAAAATTTGGGGGGTGTGTGTCCAAGTAAAAATACGATGTAATGATGAAACATTAATTCGTTTTTTGTCATCACGGTCCTCCGAAGGAAGACGTCACTCCAAAGTCCCTGGTCTACAGTAATAAGCAGAAATGAATCTTTATCAAACTTGCCTTCATGGCTAACCGCTTCTTTCTTCACCAAAGCATTATTACAGCGATCCGATTCAACAAAACAGTCTGAAAATCTAAAAGTGACCTTAGCTGAAAAACAAGATGCCAAAAATGAGGACCTGTGTATGGCCAATTATGTCACTTTACGAATAATAACAATGGGCGAGAGGGATCGTTTTGGTATGACGTAACGTTAGTTATTGGAGCTCATGGAGCTATCGCCGGCCCACCTATGCAACTTGTATTGGAAACACAGGCCAGGCCAGGCCAGGGTTTAAGATCACAAACTCTGCCAGGGTGACCTGAAGTGAACTTTCCCCATTGCGTACTGCAACCGTACCTGTTACCAGTCATCCCTTTTACAGAAGTAAAATTGGCTTGTTGGATTGGCGGTTATGCGGACTCAACCACATTCATGCGGGTTATGCGGACTCAACCACATTCATGCGATTTAAAATTTTTGCCTTTGCGAAGAACTCGTAAAAGGCTGAAAATAAATGCACAGATGTTGTCGAAAACCTCTGAACACGATCTGGCCGAGTTGGCCGTCCGTCATACGCGGAGCTGAGCTCATTCGTCACCGCTTCAAATCCCGTCCCATGTTTTGGAAAACATGCGAGCAGTGAGTGAGCGGGCAAGCGGCTGCTTATCCTGCGGGTAATTACCAACCTCGCTATGTCAAGGCTTTACGTAATTCCCAAGGAGAGGTTCAAAAGAGCAAACCATGTGATTCCTCCCTGGTGGAGGGTAACACTACTCCCTCGGTGTGGACTTTGTAGTTCCCTTTTGTCTTTTTTTTTGTGTGTCCCCCTTCAAGGCTGGCCAGCCCAAACACAACTCGGAAGGACTTGACTTGTTTTGTTCTGTCCCATCTTAACCTCTTTTTTTTTCCCCAGACTGAGAGAGATGGTGTACGTTAGTGTGAGCGTCTCTGTGGAATTCCATGAGTAGTTGCAGGTCATTGCCCCCCCCAGGCCCCACCCCACCTCTACTCCCCACTCCCCCTGCTTCCCACACCCCCATAAACGTGTCGACTCTTGTAGCGCACATCCGTCTTCTGTACAACTACTAGCTGGTGATTATTTGTGTTGTGCGTGCATTGTGTTTGGTTAAAAGAAGCTCTTTTGCCCAATGAGTAAACACCATTTGTAAAGATGCTGCTAGGGGTCTTTCATTGAGTCACGATAAGCTTCGCTCTCGTGTAGACAAGCCAGCATGCGGGGACTTGCATCTGCACCTGGAAGCCTTTGGGCAGAGTCTTTTCTTCTTTTTTTTTTTTTTTTTTTTGTCTCCTCGCAAGACGGTTCACCTTCACTACAAAACCTTTGACTGTCATTTTCCCGCACGTCTCTTGCCTAGTGGTGATGACTTTTAACAAAGATGTTGTGAAGCGTTGTCACAAGCGGTGGTTTAACTCTGGGTGGTCCACCGACCAAACATATTTACCAATGGCCTATGGCGTCAGTCCACCCCCGCCGCGGTTACCTTCCCCCTCCCCGTTTCCCTTTGTCTCATCTCTTGCAAGTCTGTCAGCGTGACTATGGTAATGGAGGCAGTCATTAGCCCACTCACCACATTCCTATCGCACCTGTAGGCCTCCGCAAAATTTTTAAGCATGACTGTCGTCCAGCAGAAGGGGGCTGGCGGGGGGGCATACTTAGGGAAGTAGTCATTTCTGCCAAAGAAGCTTTGGTTTTCTGCTCCAAGGAGGGTTGACATTTTGTTTTGTTGTTGTTGTTGTTTTTTTTTCAGTTAGTGGTCACCCCTAACAATGTTTATATTTGCCTATAGTAAGGCTTTTAACATTCACTATACCACAAAGCGTGATCCCAACTATGATTTCAGACCCTGTTAAGTAAGTTAATAGATTTGTTTCTAAATATCTCATACATATTTCCTTATAATTGCTGAAAAGCCTTGAAAAGCCTTATGTACACTCATTTTTACTATATTTATTGGCATAAAAAAAAATTAAGAATTAAAAAATAATAAAACATTTAAAAAGCAAATAAACTGGTCGTTTATGCTGCTCAGTCATGTAGTTGACCAACCGGCATGAGGCAAACATCACAAAAACGTAAAAATAAATAAATAAATAATAATAATAATAATAATAAAAAAAAGGAAATTGGACAAAAGTCTGCACGCTAAATAAATCTATAAAAAATAATCAACTAACAAATTCAGATAAAAATTAGGGGGGGAAAAGCTGCCCCCCCCAAAAAATGGCCAAAAATAGAACAAAAATATAGCACTAAAATTACAAGCTTGACCAAAATGGGCAAAAGAAAGACAACACAAATCAAGCAAAAAAAAAACCAAACCCCAAAACACTGGCAAAACTTCTTCTCCTTCAATAAAATCCTTTCAATTGGGCTCTTAAATAGGCAGTAGGTCAGCACTAGATAGACTGCAACACGTTCTGACTTGCGTCCAATTGGGTTTATGCTGCGGCCATGGAAACCAAACTCCGTCGTAAACCGACGCCACATCTCCAGTGGTGTTTTCGCCTGTGACTATTTTGTCAGCTGCTGGACACCCTATCTCCTTGTCGTACCTGCTTGGCTTATGAGGAAGACTTTTGACCTCTCCCCCTTTGTTGCGATTGGCGGAGCGGCAGTGATCAACCACGGGCTGTTTGGCTGCTGGCATGTTAAGTGTTTTCTTCCTGTCCCTGGGGCCAAATAATGATTTGTCCAGAGTTTCGTTTTCAGTTGTTTGACCTGCGACCCCTGCGGCTATTCCTGGCCCGGCTGCATCTTCGATACGGTGCTGCCGGCTGCCTCGGGTTTACCTTGAGTGATGTGCCCTTTCAGACCTCTTCTATAAAAAGTGAAAGCCCCCAAAGCCAATTTCCAATTGCGCCATGAAAGTTGGTAGGCTTGTCCATCATGAGAAACAAAGAAAGTCTCAAGACGCCATGAACAAAAAGTTAGAAAGAAAACTGGCGTGTTTATCTACAGCAGCATTTTGCCGCCAAATTTGAGACACCTGCAATCAACAGAAATGCTGATGCGGTGTGATTAAATATGGAGAACTTGAGGAGGCCAAGAGCGCTGACAAGAGTCGCGGCCGAGGCGGTGGGACTCTCAGCCGTTAGCGCCCCTTCTGCGCAAACACCCCGCCACGACTGGAGGATTACACTCCCGTTGTTTGCGTCCCATCCTAAACACGTCTGATTATCCGGACGTGCACTTTGAGCCCATTTGTCTCCCACAAACACAAATCCAGTCCTGGGCTAACCAAATGGCCATAATGTTTGTTTTAATGAGTCACAGGGTAGGATGTGGAGAAACACAGGTGTGTATTCCGTGCAGCCTGAATCCATCTTCTCCGTGGCATCGTATTAGCACTCAGGTTTAAGAGGCCAACAACTGCTTCAATTTATTGGACCATTGTGGATTTGGTAATGCCGGCAACGGTAGATTTTTCTGTCACCTGAATCAGTCGACAGAACTGTCGGCTTGTACTACACTGAAAGAAACCTGCCGTGTTGTATATACTCAATGTTATTTTGTCAAGTGGCTGCACCAAATAACATTTTTAAGTGGTTGAATGATATACTTAAAATATGTATCTGGATCCAGATTAATCTTATTTTGTGCATGTATATATCGTGATTATTTTGATTGTGAAATCACGATTAATCAAAATGATTATTCATTGGTTTCAAAATATATCTATTTAGCGACCAGAAACTCAACTAATCAAAACATTTTTTTGCTCTTGACAAAATATCCCAAGGGCTAGTAATTACAGTACACCTGCCCCCTCACTTACTATCCTGGGAATTAGCCTATTTTGAGGGGGTGGTCATAAAAATGAGCTACTGCTCAAGGCATTGCGAGCTCCTACTTGTTCTAAAGCATCCCAGAGTCTAACAGGACAAGACAAAAACAGAGCCCTCATAAAGACAAAGTAAAACCATCACTTTATAATTTTCACTTGTGAATGCACCACTTCATCCCATTAAATTTGTCATTTCTTCTCGTTTGACGCCGAGTCAAAACCTGATGAGTTCCACTTTGTAACCTCGGCAGAAGAACTTGAATCCTGCGACGTCTCGCTCCGTATGTCCGACCGTGAACTTGAAGGCGAACTATCAGCTCCATGTTACATCTGGGCTCAGTCCAGGTCGGAATGAACAAACACACTCGCGCTTTGTTTACAAAAGTGAAGGGGAAAAAAATGGTCGGTGCCTTCTCACACCAGTGTTTGTGCCTCGGATCCTTGCCAATTCCTGTGTCAATATCCTTTCTTTGTTTGCCCTCTCGAGGGGTGTACAAATACTAGCCGACGCAAGCAAAGTTCTTCACTCGGAGCAACACTGGGCCAGTTGGAAGTGACAGGCAGATACGTCAAGAACCAGACCGTAACTGGAAAAGCAACAGAGCGATTCCTACAGAGTCCACTTCCTTGACTTCCGCCGCGCTAATGGAAGTTGGTCCGAGCGGGGCAGGTGGCTGCCGCTGAATGACTCCGAAGAACAAAAGATCCGACAGTGCTGGCTTTCAGCTGCAAAGCGGCGAATCAAGTGAGGAAGCGCTTAGTATTCAGCTGGTATTGACTGCCCGCTCCGTTCACTGATACTGTGACATTGGTGGACCAAAGCCCTCTTTAGTTTGGATACAAGTTCACTTATGTGCAACTCGTCTCTTGGTGCTAATCCACCAAATTAAATCTGATCTGATGGGTCCCTAAAATAGCGCCGTTTATAAGACCAGAAGTTTAAATAGTTTACGGGGTTATCGTGCCCATTTATTTTCACCCGCGTTCAACAGTTTGGTTCGATCAATCTCGAACATTTGCGTCATGTTTTTTTCTCCATTTTCCGATCCGCTTTATCCTCAGAAGGGTCGCAGGCAGTGCTGGAGCCAATCCCAGCCGTCCGAACCGGTTGCCAGCCAATCGCAGAGCACACACAGACGAACAACCGTCCACGCTCACACTTTGGGACAATTTAGAGTGTTCAGTCAGCCTGCCATGCATGTTTTTTGGAATGTGGGAGGAAACCCGAGTACCCAGAGAAAACCCACGCAGGCCCGGGGAGAACACGCAAACTCCACACAGGGAGCCGGAATCGAACCCACAATCTCTGCACTGTGAGGTTGACGCGCTAACCACTGGCCACCTGGCCGCCCTTATTTGTGTCGTATTAATTAAAATCATCAATTGACTCCTACCATACTTGGCATATATCGTTAAAATGCTCCCATCGTTTCATGAATCGCACCTTACAAAACTGCCACGATATTTCTTTGCCCAGCGTCTACAACCGAATACTAGGCGGGCTTAGGATGGCACGCAACTGCTGTCTCATCTTTGCCGGCAGCATTGTAGCCTACTGGCTTTCTCTGCTGCTGTGTGTACTCTAGACACCAGCGGGCCCCTGCGAAGCCGGTGTCGTTTAAGCCCACTGTATGAACTGGCACGCAGTGAAAGACTTCTGTTCTCTCGGCCTTAAGTCAGACAAGCAAGAGGCAGTGATCCACCGGCCCACCCAGAACAGCCTTTTTGCCTCCCCCACACGAGGGGCCGGCCAGGTAAACCATCCCACTCGGGATTTAGACAAAATGCTGCACCAGTCCAGGTTTTGTGAACGAAAAAAACCCCTGCACATCCCAGGAATACACATGAGAACCGCATGTGTGTGTGGGAGACAGCCCATAAAGCCATATTAGCTCCCTGCTAAAACACTTTAGTTGGCTAATCTATAGCCTACTCGACGTACTCGGGAGGCCACCCTTGCCTCGCCCAAAGAATGTTTTGATAGAACTCATGGCTTCCACCTATCTCTTTACAGACACAAAATCTCAATGTAATTCCTACATTTACACATGGCACTCTGAGGAACGGATGGCTTTGATCATCCACTCGCTTCCAGGTTCTCAGGAGCCCCCCCCGCAGAACTTCAGCTCCAGGTCAGGGCCTGGTAGTAAAACCGAGGCTGTCCGAGGTCAGCGGGCGGTTAGCGCGGCGATGCGTTTTGCAACTGGCAGGGTGAAATACCGTCTGTCCATTGTCTTGTTTCCTACTGTATGCAAGTTTCGAGTTGCATCTCTTGAACATGAGCCGGTACAAGAGTTTCCATTTCAGCGCTCGTCGAAGAACTTCCCGTTCGCATTGTGTGATCCATCTGGCTTCCAGATTGCGGCTTTTGCGAGTGAGCGCTTTCGTGCCTGCAGTCGACGCCGAGCCTCATTTGCCGTGTTGCGAGCGGCAACAACAAGTGCGGGGGAGTTGTTGTACAGCAAAGTACTCTGCGAAGCTTGAATGGGTTATTGTAACTCCCCCCGCCCCCCAGTAGGTGAATTATTCCCACAACACCAAAGCTGAGCACGGCTTTTTATGCTTTCGGCTTGTTTGCTTCCACTGCAGAAAAAAATTACAACGGTACTTCCTCAGACAGCCGACTAACCTCAGAGTGCCTGTTGTCTATTATGGCTTAGGTGTTTATTATTAGTATTAAAGGAGACAAATTACAGTGGTACTTTGACTTGCAGATTTTTTTCTTCTCCCCCCTTACTTTCTTTCTTTGAGGCATTGCAAAGATTGCTCACAATGGCAACAATTCAGTCGCTTCACCCGAGTGGTGACGTATCTGAAGCTGGCTCAGAACCCAATTTTGGCTTGCAACGCAAAGGCAAAAAACTGGTAAGTTGAGGTACAGTACTTATAAGTCGTGCTACTATCGTACTAGAGCTCAGGCTCACACCCAAAAGCTTCATAGTACAAGTTCCAACAAACCATATCATTTCATTTTAAGAAAGTCTTAATGCTAACTTGTAATGCAAAATGCCATAGACGGGCTAATGGAAATTAGCATAAACGTTTTGGTAACGATAAACTCTAGTGTAATGGATACATTAACACACACAGAGCAGTAAGCTATACAAGCAAAAAATACTCATAGCCATGTTTACTTATATTTATGAATATTACTGCTGCTTCGTAGGCGACCTTCTCCGCCTCTTTTTCTTGCTCTGAATTAAGCGACATCACTTCCAGTCGAGCTTGGTGCTGGCCTAGAGGAAGCTGCTGACTGACTTGACTTCTTGACAATTATAAACATCCACAACACCCCCCTCCCCCCACCACCACCAAAAAAACTGTTTCCATGGAAACTAGAGGTACACGGCAAGGCAGACGACAATGCGTTCTGCTTTGACAAATCTGCTAACGTTGTCGCATTGTCTATTTTTCCTCTAATTGTCATTTTTACTTGGACTTTTTGGTCTCTGGTCTGGTTGAATCATCACACCTCAAACTCTTCTTCCCAGGCTTTTCTTTCAATTTTAATAAACCTGATCCCGCCTCCCTTTGTCCGCCCGCGTGCTTCCGCCCATGGCCCAGTTCCTGCGTTTGACACAAAGAAGCCCTCGGGGCGCAAAGGGCCGAATGGCAGGGCGCTGAAAGGAGCCCCGCTGTACAACGGTCATTAAAAAAAAATAAAACGCCATTAGGAATCAATTTCATGCGTCTCTAATGGAGTCAAGATGGCCTCTTGTCCCACGGAATCACCCTTCCTCCCTGTCCTCACATCCACGGTGGGCGACTGGGACTGTTGGGCAGCAAATGACCTGCTAATGAACAACAAATGTCCTGACAAATGACCACCTGGCCGACGGCTGCGCCAGATATGTTGGCTCGCGTTCGCTCTAGCTCTTGTCATATCCTCATGCAGTCCCTCAACGGGCGCCACCTGCAGAGCTTTGGGAGGTGTCCATGTGGGAGTGTAGACATGTCTGGCGTTAAGACACGAGGGAGGGGGGTGCGGGTAAAGGTTTCTGTCTACTTTGGCCAGAGTTTGACTGCTGACGGGGCAAACATCGCTATAAAAATATGGCGGATGCGTGGGCTGTGGATCGCATCACTTCATGGCAATCTAGTGACTTGGAAGCGAGCTGCTAAATCCCTTTAGCGCACTTTCGTAATTTCATTATCCGCGATAGAAGGCGTGATTCTACATGGCAGCTGATCAGTGTTAAGTCCGCTCACAAAGTCTCTCCGTCACAACAGGCGAGCCTTTGATTCTTATAAATCTGTCTGCAGCGGTTCCACGCGGGTGACTGAAAACCCAAAGTGTATTTTTAAAGCCCACGTACTTCAGCTGACTGCGTGGAAATCGCGGTTATTTTTGGATTCATTCCGGCACACTTGAAGTCAAGGCCCGAACATTTCCTGTGTCCACAAGCGCAACAATAATGTCACGCGGTGATGCGCTCTGTCTGTTTAAACACGTGTCAACGTCAATCACGGTCCCTTGTGCGGTCGTGTAGTCACCGCTTATCCATTCTATAACACAGTAGCCCACGAGGATTCATAGTCGTTTTCCCACAGCGTCGATTTCAAGATTTAATTTGGATCACTCAGAAATTTTCATTGTTACGATAGTTGATGTGAAATGGTTTCCATTTTAGGGCTGCAGCTATTGAATATTATTCTGCTGATGGTTTCATACTCGAGTAACACGATAAAAATTGAGTTATGTTCCACACTATATTAGTTATTTTGAATGTGCGTGACTATAAAAGGTGGGGCCTGCGTTGGTGAGTGACGTGGGAGTCAGCAAATGAGAATATTCCGTTTTTTTTTCCTCTTTGTTTTTTTTAAACCCCTGGTTAGCGGCTGGCTGCTAACTGGCTAACAGTCAGCCAGTCTTGGTGTATAATGCCAGTTGCCCAGGCCAACCAAATGCTATTTACTTGGATACAGTATTTGTATTATTTGTCTATTAATATTTACTTCCGTATTGTCACTCCCCACTTGTGACGTTATTTAAGTGCAGTTTGGGGATCTGCACATGCAGGTTGTTTTATGTTCATACAAGTGGCAAATAGGTCGCTTAAAATATACATGGAAGTAGACAGTCAAAAAAGGCATAGGCACTGAATGGGAATTTGGCACTCGGACTTGCTGTGTGTGGTTTTACATCCTGTCCCTCTGAGGGACCATGGGCCGATGAGGCAAAGCGTGTCAATGGCCAGTGTGCCCGTACTGCGACTGGAACAGATGACATCACCTAGAAAAGGAAAAACATGGCATTTTTATCCATTGAAAGAACCCTCAGTGTTCTTCATGATTTACGTTGCATGGACAAAATCAACATGACATCTCACCACGACACGTACAGGAAGTGAAAATGGAAGAAAGGATGGAATCGGTCCCTCACTTAAAGTGGCTTAGGCACTATAATGCGCTCTCTTGTGGGCAAGGAGAGTCTCAGTCGCTGAGGCACTTTTAGCCGTCTGTTGAACAGACCAAACAATCAAACGCACACTCTCGAACGGCTGCTGTAGTTACTGCTGACATCACTCACTGGGCCATGCCCCTTAAAGGTACATTTTCAACACACAAATACTACAAGAGAGTCTGTGATGAAGCAGAGCTGGGAAGACAAACCCCCCCCCCCCCAAAAAAAAACAAGAAAAGTAATTCAGTGGAAATGAGAATGGGAAATGGCATCTCATGTGGTCATTGTAGCTAATGGAACGGACACTTTAGCGATGCAGGAGCCATTATGTAACCGCAGAGTCCTTTAAAATCTTTGAACCTCATCGTACGGTCATGGTTGTTTCTTATTTGCCGTGTCCTCAGATCCCATCGGCTTTGTGTCATTTGGGCCCACTTTATCATTTGCATTTTCATCACAGTCCTGACCCCCCCCCTCTCCTCCTCCCCATCTGCTGAAAGGAGGCCCAGTTCCAGTACAAAATGCAGGGAGACTCCTCCTCCTCCTCAGCGTTTCTGCTCCCAGCCGAGGCGAGGCAATCGGCGTGGCCTCATTGGTTCTGTGCTTGGGTGTGTGTGATTGTGTGCAGCGGGGTAACGTCAGACCGGTTCACCATCACCGCTCGTTCTGTACTTTCATTCTCCCCAACGCCTCATTAGCCTCCAGCGAGACCATCGAGCCTCCTCCCAAATTCCGTTTTAACCCATTCGCTCCCTCGTTCCCCACGTCCATGACGCTTCGCTTCCAAAGTGTTTGGGATTCACATCACTGGCGAAGATGTCCAGCAATCAGCAGGATAAATGGTGGCTGTTTTGCAGAAGCTTCCCTTATAGTCAACTCCAACGCTGAATGGGGAACCCCCCCCTACTGGCTTGGCCCTCTTTCCTTGGATTGTCATCCCCTGAATGGCCCTTTCAGGGTTTCGGGGCCGAGATACAAAACCTCCTTCGGGGGCGGTTGGGGTGGGGGTGGCGGGGTGAACGGACTGGACTTCTCAAAGTCTTAGTCAGGGACACAAATCTTTCAGACTTTGGTGCATCAGTTCTTGAGTTCTTGATCTAGGGTTTTTTTTTAAACTTTTTGAATAGATAAATAAAATCCTTCAATATGTTGCATTGGGCCTTCACTATAGTCTGAAAATCTGTGTGGTACCTTCCAAAAATGTGTTTCAGCAATGATTTTCTTTTTCATTTTCCGCATTCAACGCCAAGTTCAGAGAAAGGAAAATATTCAATTTTAGTATTTTCATCTTTTCCTGATACATCCTGTATTTGCTTTGCTTAACTTTTTAACCTTGTCCCCACGTGTTCATGTCCCAGAAAATCCCAGTGTACAGTATTTGCGGTTTGGAATTTGCAGGTTCACTTTTTTTGGGACGGGGGTTCTTTTATTTATTGAAAAAGATACCAATGCTGTTTTACGACTCAGTCAAGAGCAATAAACATATTTCTTTGGTCCCGTCTTGTGCCATCTTGCGAACAAGGAACTATGTAGGAGTGAGTTGAGGTGTTTCATTGATACAAAAGTAATGCTCTGCTGCCATCTTGTGGCATACACATATAAAAAAATGACTAAACTAATTTCAACAAAACTTTGTATTACGGGTGCTGCACGATACCCCAAAATAACTTATCCCATTTTGTTGCAACAACCGCTTTTAGTATAATCACTCAGGAGGAATTAGTGTAATAAGAAGTGCGAATTAACTTCGTACCCTTGTGTGCATTGCACGCTTGGCTCTGATACGACACCGCCAATTGCGTAATACTGCCGGCACAACTTAGTATCCCCCTTTCACGAGGGAACAGCGATCCGGAAAAAGGAGGATAAATGCCGACTTTTACAGGCGGTGTAAAGAGGGCTTTAAGTCACAACACTATGGCGCCAATAACTGCTTTCAAACTGGCTTCTGGCTTCTGGCATTACCGCATCAGAGGTGTTAAAGTCGAGCCGGGGTTTGTTTGTCTGTCCCCTTTTGAGGCAGAACTTAGCAAAGCGGGACATTGCTTTCAATACAAAAGAGCATGGCTAGTGAGTCTCGAGTGTTTTGTTTTGGCATTCTGCTTCTGATGCGAACTACCTTGTAAGGCAGCCAATTCTCGGGTGAATCCATCTTGCATGAGCACCAACTGGTATCACTGCGCCAGAAGTCAATAGTTGGTCTCCCCAGCTCTCATAGTCCATCTGATGTCACCGAAAGCTTACCCCGAGTCATTATCCTGCGTCGCGGGGTAATTTTAGAGTGGTTCTTTCCTCCCTGATTTGCAATGGCGCAAACCCTTCTGTGTGTGGTCAACGCTGAGTGGGGCCAAGCCGCCGACTCCGTGAATGGAACAATGGCCATTTAGGAAGCTCACTGAAGCTTGCGCTGTTGCCGGACCACAAATGGAGGCGCGATGGTTGCGTTGAGTGTTTGTGTAACGTTCTCACGCGTCATTCACCACAAAGTGAAATCGCAAGGAGACGCTGCGATTGCCGTGCCGTTGCGAGATAAACTGACAGCCGAGCGCGGGCGTTTGTGCGGCGATCTATTTATCGTCGTGCCGCTTGACCAATTGCAGGGCTTCCCCCAGCTGCCGTGCGCCAAAGCACTCTACAACTACGATGGCAAGGAGCCGGGCGATCTCAAGTTCAGCAAGGGCGACGTCATCATCTTGCGCCGGCAGGTGGACGAGAACTGGTACCACGGCGAGCTGGGTGGCCTGCACGGCTTCTTCCCCACCAACTTTGTGCAAGTCATCAAGCCGCTGCCGCAGCCGCCGCCCCAGTGCAAGGCACTCTACGACTTTGAGCTCAAGGACAAGGAGGCCGACAAGGACTGCCTGCCGTTCGCCAAGGTAGCCGTTCAAGCGCGCGTGTTTATGTCGTTTACGGCGCCCTAAAGAAATGCATGATAATTACATTCTGTCTGGCTTCCTGATGAACGGCTGTAATTAGGCTAGGCATGACGAAAATCGTGTATATATAGCAAGACCAGGCTCATTATGTGGAGACAGCATTTTAGCTCTGCGTCGTGCGACATCTTGACTCCATCTTGGAGTGAAACCATCAGGACCGTACAAAAACACAATCTCACAGCATGCGACTGGAGCAGTTCGAAATCAAAATGTATCTCATAACATTAAGAAAACCAAAAAAGAGAAAGAAATCCTAATACTGACCAATATAATTTTCTACAGATCACGGCAGTTGGCTTTTGAACCGATTTTGCTCCAACCAACCAATTAGAGGATGTAAAATTGTTGCCGTCATCTAGTTCCAGTTCACTCGTCCTGTGAGGATGAGAATTTGAAATCTGATTAGTTAAAGGGAAAGTCTCATTGCTCCAAGTGACATGGGCCAGCACCATTGATTCTGAAGGCTCTGGGCAGATTAGATTGACCTGGCAACACATAATCAGCAAAGCAGTGCAACCAAGAGAAATGCGACTAATGAAAGATAACATACTGGTGAGATTCCAGTTTTCACAGAACAAAAATCCTTTTCTTTTCTAGGATGACATTCTCACTGTCATCCGCCGGGTGGACGAGAACTGGGCGGAGGGAATGCTGGGAGACAAAATTGGAATTTTCCCCATCTCATACGTGGAGGTAAGAAAAAAACGGGCCGCGGCAGAAATGAGCATTCGCAGAAAGCGCTGCGATCCAGGTCACCCGCCGCCGAGGTGGCTTCCTGTTCAAA
Source organism: Hippocampus mohnikei (assembly GCA_026261675.1). Lineage (NCBI taxonomy): Eukaryota > Metazoa > Chordata > Actinopteri > Syngnathiformes > Syngnathidae > Hippocampus > Hippocampus mohnikei. Next base: position 15,507,808 of record JAKGUB010000332.1, on the reverse strand, counting down.
GGTGTATTTTTAGACTTTATTTGACAGTTTGAGGTGGCGAGCTCAGAAATAGCGCTGCACGGAGCTATTAAAAAAGCTTTATTTTGCTCTTTTCTTTGGGGCTTGTGTTGCTTTTATTTATTGGGTTTATTTCACACTGCCTGTTTCACCGTGTGGCTGTTCTCTATTCATGGCGTGACACAGAATCAAAGGGTGAGGGGTGGTGAAGCAGACCTGACAATTTCATGAGGCGTTCAAAAATCATTTATTTGGTTTTGTACCTTCATACATAATTGGGCGGACAGGCACTACGGACAACCGACGACGGTATTTGTACACAAGGAAGTAAAAGGTAAGTTAACTTATGCCATAGGGTGACTGGTCAAGCTCATCCTAACCTGATATGACTCTAAAGTGCTGCGACTGACCTGATTTTTTTTTCCAATCACTTCTGCCTGTCTTGGTTTACTGGGCAGACATGTCGACAACAAAGCGACACTGCGTTGGAGTCAAATTGCTAACTTTTATGTCGCGTCGATGGACCTGCTTGGTCGCACCAGCGCTGGGAAGAGACTGTGATTAGAGTGCTTCTTTCTGCTTTGAGTCGCGCACATCAGAGCACATGAAACGGGTCACAGAGTCGACAGTTTCATAGCCGGCTCGTTAATATCTCCCTTTGGGGACTGGGAATGCCTGTTGATGAGGATCTACCACACCAAACCGCTTCAACAGTTTACTGATTTAACATTCTGGGTCTTGGTAAAGCCAGCGGAAACTAGATTCACCGATTTTTTTTTTTAAAGAAAAAATTATAATAACCACCATGTGTGTTCTGGTTGCTCTTATCGCGTGTGGTATAGTCCCGCGTGCAAGGGATGGTAATTTAAAAAACGTTTTTATTCATACGATATAACTAACTGTTAGCTTTTCTGGTCACGACAGTGCGTTTGGCAATTCTTCTCCTTGTCATTTTCTATTGTGTAAGCTACGTTACACAGGACCAACACTCAACAAGTTAGGTTCTTTTTTCTTTTTTTTTTGCGGCTGGCACAACTGTGCCAGCTTCAGCAAGCTTCCCGATTGGCTATCACTCTGTTTTACGTCCCAGTCACCAAGTCTGTGGTAATCAGGCCTTAGCTGACTTGGATCAGAAGGGGAGGGGGAAAAGGCTCAAATCTAGCCGGATTGGCGATCAGTGTGTGCACCACGCTTAAGCCCACCTTCCCCTTCCATTTTCTCCTCCCTGCTAGTTCAACTCGGCGGCCCGGCAGCTCATCGAGTCGGACAAGCCCTCCTACCCCAACGGCGAGTCGGGCGAGGGGGCCTCCTCGGGGCCTCAGAGCAACGGCGGCCATCGGGACAAGAAGAACAGCAAGAAGCGACATTCCTTCACCTCCCTCACCATGTCCCACAAGCCCATGCTGGCTCCGCCCCCGCAACGCCACTCCATGGAGATCAGCGGCCCGGTGCTCATCAGCTCCAGCAACCCCACCGCCGCCGCCCGCATCGGCGAGATCAGCGGGGGGCTTTCCTGCAGCGCGCCTTCACAGGTAACATGCCGAGAGGAAACTACAGACGTCCGCCTTGCACTCACACCACGATGAACGTTTTTTTTATAGTATCCTTCCTTCTTATCATGGAAGCATCAAAGCACTACTTTTGTTGAAATTAACCCTCTGAGCGCATGAGTTCCTTGATGTCAAGATGCCACAAGATGGCGGCAAAGTAGTCAACCCCCCCCAAAAAAAAGCATCAAGAAATGAGAACAGGTGTTTGTTTTGAAATGAATCAGCCCCTTGTTGCATCCAACCAGAATATTTTGATGAAATTTGGTTCAGTATGACGAATCTAGGCAAAAGCACAGGACAGTCTTGTGACATCATGCCAAAAATGCTCCGGCCGAGGATTCAAGCAATGCGTGGCTGCATGACTCCACTCGCCTGTGAAAAACGTCTTTGGGCCTCCGGGTCCCCGTGCAGCGAGCCAGACATGACAGCAGCTGCTTTATGGTCGGCAGCTGCTGGAGGTTTTGGACGTGGTTAGACACGCTCGCAGACGTGCCAATTTGTCTGAGGCCGCCTGCGCTGCGAATAGACCCAAATGGGCGGCCAGCTTCAGTTAAAGGTGCTTAAAGAGCACTGAAATAATAGCGAGAAGCGGAGGAATGCACTAATCGCTCTGTGACTTGCATTGAGGAAAAACTCAAACATGACCCTCTCACAAAAAAAAAGAGACTAGCTAGATCTGGACTGTCTTTGCCCACACCCCCCAAAAAATAAAGCAAGGCGAGTCCCGGTAAATTTCAACAAAGTCGAGTCAACTATTCCTCGTATTAAGCAATTCATAGTTTAGGTCAAACTATGGATTCAGGCAGTTGCCATTTTTGCGCTCAATATTTGTACTTGACGCTAGTTAGCTGCACTAGCGCAGTCACAGTCAAGTTTTGAAATCATCCCACATCACTCTCCATGATATCATTGATTGCTTTGTCTTTTCAACTAAAAGCATAACTGCCGGCAAAACTTAACGTTTGATGAGCTATCAGTTAGCTCAGGTAGGACATGAATGTCGCTTAGATGTCTTGAGCAGTCTAAGTCTTAAAATTGCCGACTACAATATATCAGTCGAACCAGTCACGTGACTTGAGAGCAACTAAAAAGAACATTTCCAATAAGATGTCCCCTGTAACAAAAGTAAAAACAACCAAATCTACTCTCGTCAGGATGAAATGGTAAAAATGTGGTTGTCAGTACCTGAAATCAGTTGTTTGTATGTGAACGAACATGCAAAAGGCATATGAAAACCTATTTTTAAGGTGGAATTGGCCTTTGGGAAATATGTGTTTACGCCTCACAATGGAGATGCTGACTACCCCCCACACACACACACACCCTCCTCCCCCTACCTCCACCTTACTGATCTTTCCAGCAGGCAGACAAAAGACAACAAAGGTCGGCTCCTGTCGCCCAGAGGAGTATTTTAAAAGCCAGCGCCACGCCTGCCGTCAAAGTGCCGCGCTTGACGCCATAAAGCAAAATCGCGTCAAGTCTGGCAGGAAATTGACTTGAAGAGACATTTTAGGGACTGCAGATGCAGTTGAAGGTTCACCTCAAGAGGCGTCCCGGCCTGGTGCAGTCATGCGTGGGGAGAGCGAGCGAGCGAGCGAGCGCACAGGCCCCAGGGAGATAATGTGCCAGCGCCACTGGGAGCTCGTTACCACGACACCGCCGCGCTCTCACCCGCGAGTCGGGCCAATCAGGTGTCGCGCGTGTCACCTGATTGCGGTCGGCCAATCGGAAGAGTTGCGTTCGCCGCCTCGGCGAGAAGCAAGATCACACAATGTGACGCCTCGGTGAACCTGCGGCTTCTGTTATGACGCTCGACATTGAATCAGGACAGTGGGAAAAGTATGTCCTGGGGGGGACAATATTTACAATCGGTTCCATTTATGACATGTTTTGTTATTGTACAACTCAAGTACAGGTGCTCGTATGTCATGGTCGCAATGTTCTCGATAGGGCTGAACGATTTCAGGAAAATGTCCAATTGCAATTGTTCTGGCAGAAATGGTCATGTGACCTTCCCAAGCCGAGAAAGAATTTGCCGTCGTGTTTGTCGAGCCTCAATTGTCCTGTCCTGTCCTGTTTGAAAGGTGCACATTTGCACAACCGGACTGATCGTGACACCGCCCCCGAGCAGCCCCGTCACCACAGCGACGGTCTTCACGTTTCCGCCAGAGACCAGCTACACACCCATTCCACTGGTACGTGCAGACCTCTTCCAAAGCAAGGTGAAGGCGCATATTTCATTGTTGCCACAAACTTGTGCGTGGATTGTTTCACTCTTTAAAGGCCACATATGATTTTTTTTTTTAAGTGCTTTTCAATTGCTTGTCTACAAATAGTTGTCTCTGGAGTGCCGGCCGAACCAACGAGCATGAAATTATATGACTTAGTAAGTCTTTCATGTTCACTGTTTTACAACATTGGAAGACATAAGATGCAAGTATAATAATATAAGCGGTTAAATTATTGTACGTGGCAAGTGGTGGCTTCATGGTATTTATATGCAGTCTGGACATGTAGTGTTGAACAACTCTTGTGGAGGGATACTCAGAAGTGGCCAATAACGCCACCAAAGGTAGCTGGAGTCGGTGCGCATTGCTTGTAAAAAAAACAAAAAAGCATTGATAAACAGTGGTTAGTGAGTTTGGAAAAGTCTCCAAACAGAAGTATATTCTTGAGATGGACATGTTTGTCCATGTTTGAATTTCAATCGGGAAATTAGATTTTTTTATTTAAGCGAATTGAGTTGAGTCGAGCTTAGTCACGGAATACATTTAACTCACAAGTAATCTTACCACTATCCTTTTTTTTACCATCTCTCATAGCAAAAAATTAAATTAATTAATTAATCATAATAATAATAATGATAATAATAATTTAGTTCCACCTGTCCTAAAATGAAATGTAAACGGTTCTTTTGGGGGGGAAAAAAAATCATCACCCAAGTTTGTTTTGAGATTGCTGTTGTAGTGCTCGCTTATGTTGACATCTCTCGAAACAAGGTCGGGGTGCGTTTCTGTCTGCCATCTAGCGGTGAACACTGTTATTACAACTTAAAACTCCTCACTACAGTAAACATTTATATTTTTAAAAATTCCTCACGGGCCACTCCAGATGTGCCTTGCTAGTTTCCCATCCCTGCTTTCGAAGCTCGCCCCGTCTCACGAGATATGCAAGCGAAAGGGAGCAAAATTTCCACACATCCAAACTGAGAAAAAAAAGGGGCTCTAATAGCTCTCAGCCTACACAAAAGCACACACAAACTTCCTGTGTGTGGTTTGTGTGTGTGTGTGCGTGTGTGTGTGTACACGCTGGCATGCCGAGTTGGTGAATGAGCAGGAATGCGCACACAAAAGGTGGAGCTCTCCGCTTCACTTGGGAGCCCTACGTGATGTTTTTGTACAGATGATTCCTGTAACCCGCAGGCGGCCTAATTATCTCAGCTCCAGCGTCGCCAGTCGACCGTCACACGCTCGGACCCTCGTGCGCATAACTTTCAAAGGGGTCTGGGAGGGGGGTCGTTACGTGGACGCTATCACACGGCCGCTCATTTCGTTGACTTGTGAACAGGTTGCCGCTGATCTCACCGTCGAGCTGCGTGAACTCGACAGGCACACACGTGGATACAGTTATAGCGCTGAAAAGGGTAACAGGGGGATTTTGCCTCCGTTACATGCGCCAAAAAGAGTCCGAGTTGCGATTTGTCATTTCATGTGGTCCGCGTTAAATTCTGGGACGGCGGCGCTGCCGCTTGCACAGCTGCGCCGTCTCCTAGCAACAAACAAACAAGCCAAAAGTACAGAATGGAAGGCAAAGTGGAGGTCGGCCGGACGTGCATCGTTACTGGCATTCGGGAAAGGCTCTGAAAAAGTTTGCCGTGCTTTGGCTTGGGCTGATGTTTCAGGAGGAACCTGAAATAACACTCCAAACTTTCCCTTCAACTTCATTTCGCTTTGGAGTTGAAGTGTCCAACTTTGGAATGTTTCAGTAAGTGCACAAACTTGCCGTGTCGTGAGCCGAATGGCAAAATTCAAACCAGATGAACAAGGCTCGTCCATGTCGATGCCTTTTTGTGACTCTTCCAGTCTCTCATCTCTTGCCACCCTTTCCACATTTTATCCTTGACTGACTAAATGCTCAAAGGACTTGCCATGGAACCTGCTCAGCATTTACTTGACATCCTTTCAGTGCATTGAATTGTCCTGGTGTTCTCTTATTTGATAATAAAAGTGCCTTTATGTTATCGTGTTTTCTAAAACCAAGCAGTACCCGCTCCCGACAGGACTGTGGCGCGTTTACTCCGCAATCCTACGGATGATTGTCTTTCCGCTTCTCTCCCGTCATCCCCGCAGGATGCTCTCCCGCCACGGCCTCCTCCTCCGCCGCAGTCGTCCGCCGGAGGCGCTGGGTACTCGCTGGTGGCGGGCCAAAGACCCTCCCCCAGCCTCGGCGACCAGGGCGGCAGACAAAGACCCACAGTGTGAGTTGGAAAAACAGTCGTGCCGCCTGCGAAAGCAGCCCTCCGAGCATCCTTTTTTATTCTTTTCTAGCGCTTGTCCTCATGAGGTTCCCAGGTGAGCCTCGCTGGAGGCCAGGTACACCCCGGGAACGGTTGGACAAATTATATGCAGCTGTAACATCAGTATAAATAAGATTAAAAAGTACTTTGACTTTTTACCATAAGAAACAACTTTTGTACAGTTTCCAAATGCATAATCAGCTTTTTTTTTTTTTGACCGTCCATTTTAAAAATCAAATGTGGCCCTTGAGCGGGTGGCGCTTTCCTCTTGGCTCGCGTTCTGTGAATCAGCCTTGACTTGTAAACCCCCCCCCCAAGGCAGCACACACTCGTACCTGTTTAGAATTAGATGCCCCCCCCCCCTCCCGAGCCCGCTCCGCCGCCGCCATCTGCGTCCGCTTTTGCACACACGTCACACGTCTCCCTGGGATTTCGTGCCGACAGCATCCCAGCTGTGACTCCTCCCCGGCTGTGACCCACAAATTCCGTGTCACCGGGGTTGAGGGGTAGGCGTCGTCCCGGAGGGTCCGCGCTGTGAGAAAAGGCAAACTTCCCGTGTTTGCTTCTATCGACGTGCGTCTTTGATGTGTTTGTTTTGCGGCTGTAGCTATGTGGCCATGTTCCCCTACGCCCCCCGCAAGGAGGACGAGCTGGAGCTGAGGAAGGGTGAGATGTTTCTGGTGCTGGAGCGCTGTCAGGACGGCTGGTTCAAGGGCACCTCCATGCACACCGGCAAGATCGGCGTTTTCCCGGGGAACTACATGAGCCCAGTCAGCAGGTCGGTCGGAGGTTGACAGGTTTGGGTTTTTGTGCGGTTTACGGGTTTTTAATGCACTCGGGGACTGCCAAAGACGTAATCCTATCGGCTCAGGCCAAGGCAATAAAAGTGTTGCTTCGGCGCCATCTTGTGGATTGTTGACACCAAACACCAATTTTTTTGAAAGCCATTTTTCAGCGACTTCTTTAATTTTATTTCCATACTCGTAGTTGAAGTTTTGTGTTGAATTAAACAAAACAAAGATAATGACACGTTTTTAATTAAAAACAAACACCAAGCTTTGCCATCAGAAAGTCCGTTTAGCATAATGCTAACAAACGGTGTAAAACAAGATAGGCCAAACAGTAGCATTGGTGTCCCATTGTTTTGGAAATTGAAACGGGAAGGGGACAACAACCGTCAGCTTGTGGCAATTTATACATACGGCTCTGAAGAAATAAAAATGAAGCTCGGAGCTTTCCTGTCACCAGAAGTTCCTTTTTCTTCTGCTCTGGCCCATTTGCAATGGCCTCGACGCTTCTGTTGTGGCGTCACCAAGAAAAGACAGCTGACTAGAAACGTTGCTGACATCTCACAAAAACGATTGTTTTGGACAGTTTCACTTTTTTCGCAGCTTTGGTGTTCATTTGCGTCCGGACTCTGGTCCAGATTGCACATTTGGAAGCAATTGAAATTCTTGCCAAAGCCATTTTACATGTCCAAGTTCCTCAGGTCAGGCTGTAATTTGTCATGTTTAAGGAGGCCCTCACTACACTGTATTCCCTTTTATTCTCTCCATTTTCCTTCCTTTCGATCCTAGATTGTATTTACATGTGTGTGTGTGTGTGTGTGTGTGTGTGTGTGTGTGTGTGTGTGTGTGTGTGTGTGTGTGTGTGTGTGTGTGTGTGTGTGTGTGTGTGTGTGTGTGTGTGTGTGTGTGTGTGTGTGTGTGTGTGTGTGTGTGTGTGTGTGTGTGTGTGTGTGTGTGTGTGTGTGACGTTTCTAACAAAGCCTACGCTTCCCACCCGACTTTTAGGACAGCGTCGGGGAGCAGCCAGGCCAAAGTGCCCATGAGCCTTTGCACGCAGGCGGGCAGAGGGATCACCATCGTCAGCCCCTCATCCGGCCACCACGTCGCCATCGTGCCGGGCCCCGACGCCGCCAAACATCCTCACGCCGTGAACGCCGTCGCCTCCGCCGTTCAGCCCGCGGCGGCGGTAACGGCGGTGCAGACGGCCACTGGCCAGCAGCCCAAAGCGCCGCAACACGTCAGCTCGCAGATGACGGTGAACCAGGCCCGCAACGCCGTCAGGACAGGTGCGTTCAACGGGGCTCGATTGGAGTATTTGGCCGTCTTTCGAATAGTAAAGACCAATCAAAGTTTTGACTTGTGTTTTTAGCCGCCTGCCACGGTCAGGACCGCCCCACCGCAGCCGTCCCGCCCATCCAGTCGGCGCCGGCCGGAACCTACATCCCGCACCTCAGCGCGTGCCCCCAGCCTTCCACCGGCCCCGTTCAGGGCTGCACCCGGGCCCTGGGGTGCGCCGCCGCCTCCCTCACCCCGCCCAACGTCAGCGCCGCCTCCCTGGAGGGCGACGCCACGAGGCTTGCGCCCGTCCTCGCCGGCAACGGTTCCGCTCTCAGTGCCGCCGCCACCAGCGCGGCCCTCGCGTGCCGCTTGGACAAGGACATGAAGGTAGCAAAAGAGGCGCCAACCCTTTTCGAAAAGCCTTTCCTTCGTTTTGAGTAAAGTGTTTTCTTGTTGTCACAGAGAGAAAAGAAAAGTCTTCTGAAGATGCTATCCAACAAGAAGAAGTCTCGTCAGTCGCCGCCTTCCTCGCCCACGCTGGAGGCGGAGCAAGCGGCCTCCGGGGAGTCAGCTCAAGGCGCCGCGGCTCCCGAGAGCTCCCTTCCCTCTGGCCAGGATCCCGACCCCGGTGTCGCCGCCTCTCCATCTCCATCTCCATCTCCATCCTCGGCTTCCTCGTCTGACCCCTCCTGCCATCGGAGGAACGCGGTCTTGGATGGAGGCGCGCCTATCGCTCCGCCCCCTCGCCAGCCGTGCTCCTCGTTGTCATCGCTGCAGCATGACGCGCGGCCCATCATCTGTGAGAGGTACAGCGTGTTTTTTTTCAAGCTTTATTTTGCATGCTTTTCATTTATTTGTTTTGCGCTGGAGTCCGAGTCGCATCATTTTGAGTTTCTGCATCTCCCTCTCAAGGTACAGGGTGGTGGTGTCGTATCCGCCGCAGAGCGAAGCCGAGCTGGAGCTGAAGGAGGGCGACGTGGTGTTTGTGCACCGGAAGCGCGAGGACGGCTGGTTCAAAGGTACGCTTCAGCGCAACGGTAGGACGGGGCTGTTTCCCGGAAGCTTCGTGGACAGCATCTAAAACTCTCCTGCGCATACTACTTTAGTTTTTTTTATTTATACCCTTAAATGTGTGCCTTGTACTGTTCATCACTTTATTGTACATAAGGACACAAAGGATTTAGTTGCGGACAAACAATATTCATTAATATACAGTAGATAGGTTTTTGTTTTTTTTAACTTATTTCAACAAAGACTGGCCTTTTGGGGGGGGGTGAATGGGGGGGCGTTGTTCCAAGAGTTAAACTGGCACGTGCCCTCACTTGATTGGCGGCCATTTTGAAACAGGGTAGGCAGTACAGGTGCATCTCGGTAAACTAGAACATGCTGGATTATGTCATTTCGGTAGTTTAGGTGAAACCTAATTAGCGAGAAGGTTATTTTGATTATGATTGACATGCCTAACCTGCGTGGGATAGGCCTGAGCCTTGCCTCTGCAAGTCATCGACACTTCCTCTAAAGCGTTTTCTAACTACCTATAGATGGCACAGGATTCACTTCACTGTATTTCCTCGGCATCAAGATGGCGCCAGAGCACTACATTTGTTTGACTGAAGCATTTCAGTGTACTTCAACGTAGTTCCTTGGGACCACATGTTGCCAAAGCACTACTTTTCACTAAACATTGGTTTTTAGATCAATTTTATTATTTTTTTTACATTGTTCATTGTGGGGTTTTGGGGCGGTAAATTTTGATCTAACTTCGAAAACCCCATACTTCACTCTCTCAAGAAATTGGAGTATTTCTCTTTGCATATAATTATTCTGATGTGAATATTTTTAATTAAACTAAACGGCGGCACAGTGATTGGCATGTGTGCCTCACAGTTCTGAGGCGTCCGGGGTTTGAGTCTGTATAAAACGTTCTACCATGTTGTAATTTATTGAGATGCGACCTTGACACGGCCCGCCTTGAGATTTTATAAGCAAATCATCGGAACCATCGAAAATTCATCTGAGGTTGGCTTTCCGACCGTCATGTTGGACGGGCTGGACGAGCCGTGCTGCTAATCAAACGCACCCCGACGTAGCTCTGCTTCCCCAGAGTGACTTAACATTTCAACTGTTTTTTATTTTCTACTTGTGGTTTATTATTGTTATACTGGGAGGGGGAAAAAAAAGAAGAAAAGAACACACTGCTCCTCAACAGCTGCAGTAACCTCACACTCCTTAATGTGACTCCGCCATCACGAAAAAAAAAGAACCACAAAACACGTTTGCCTCGCTTTTGTGAACATGCTGGAAGTTTTTCTAATATATATCTTTAGAGGGAGAGAGAAATAATTGCTTTGGTTGATCTCCTTTTGATCTGGGTTTTTTTTTGCATCTACTTGAATTATCGTAATATTTCTTTTGCGATCGGAGAGATTTATTTGCATTTTTTTCCTAGAATGAACTACACTGAGCAGTTAGAATTAGCAACCTTTTTTTTGGGTGTCCATTTTAGCTGTCCACTGTTTTTGTAATACAGTGAAACCCTGCATATTCCTGGTCCCACATTTGCAACTTCGCCTCTAACTATGACTTTTCAGGCAGCCGTAAACACAAAAATGTCTCTGAATATGTCATTGGTTGCATCCTATTTTTCCCTGCATTCATTGGAGTAATGAAAATGGCCCCCAACAGGACAACAAATCAACTCAAATCAATCAACAAACCATTTTACAACATGAAAATCATCATATTACAAGATGTTTTTTAATTTGGGGCTGTAACGTTATTTTTCTTGATAACATGACAAGATTTTCTCTTAAATTGAGTATTTACATGACAAAACACCTTTTGCACATTTTGGAATACCCTATGTGAAACTTAGGTTTTCTTTTTTTTTTTTTTAACTGGAAACTACGACGATGTGCACGATATTACAACTTGGGAAAATGCACCTATGTTCAGAATATTTAATAATGATCTATAAAAATTTTTGTTCATTAAAAAATTACAACCTCCTTTGTCATTTCACTGTTGTTGTTGTTGTGGCCTGAATGCTCCTTTGCATAGTTCGGTTTGCTGCACTCATTCAGATCCAGAATCAAGTCAGTATTATTTGGTTCATTTTGAAGAGCCCAAGACAAACTTCACAACTCTCCTGCTCAGTACTTGATTACATTTTTGTGGTTGTTTTAGTTGGTTTGGGAGAGGGGAGAGGGGCGGGGGGCGGGGGTCCTTTAGTTCCACTGTCTGAAATTGAAATCAGCCATTTGTGTGACCGATTGTGAAATTCATAAACATTGGAGGGAATCGTACATTTTTAAGAGGCTGTTGAACAATAAAAAACAATGGTTTCCATGATTGCGCTTGCACACGTCATCGTTGGTCTTGTTTACGATGCGATTCTACAGAGCTGGGAGAACGCTGACGCAAAATGGCGGCTGTCACGGAGGTCCGTTTCACTGCACACACACACACACACACACGCACACACACACACTTGCCTTGTTGGATCCTTTCAACTTGTTTGTTAAATTATTTATTTATTTGGGACATATATCGTTTTTTGGGGGCGTGGGGGTGAAAGGGAGAGAACAACGTGAACAGTGATGACACCGGTCCTCTCTTGGCATCAGCGTCCCCAGCCTCAACACTGCCGAAAACTAGCCGCTAAAAGTGAAGGCGCAAAGAAGCGGATTCGTTGGCGAGAAAGAAAGTTCAGCCCACCGGGGGACGACAAAGACAAGTGGTGCTTTGAGACATGATTGGTTCTCCACTTTGGACAAATAGGAAACAATTCATAAAAGTGAAACGATAACTTCAGCGTTTGAAGCTTTGATGTTGGTCATAAAGAAGCGCGAAACTGCGCCTGAGTGTGTGTGTGTGTGTGTGTCTATGTGAGTGACATCCTGTGGTCGCCGTTTCAACAACAGTGAGGCCGAATTAGGAAGTGGTTTTCGATCGTGGGTTGGTTTTTGGATCATGGACAGCAGCGTAGACATGACCAGAAACCACCTCAGGAAGCGGCTGGACCAACTGGGCTACCGACTCCATTTTGGGATGGACTCAGTGCCGCTGGTTGCTAAACTCTTCAGGTAAAATGCTTGTCGGTCTTCATCGTCTCGTTGCGTTCTCACCGTCAACGCAAATCTTGGAATTTTCCACAAAAATAGAAGATTCCGATTTTAAGTGATCATTAACCCCTCGCCCACCAAAAACAACTAGTGACCCTAAATAAACAACCATAAAGTGATCCAGATTAACCTTAAATGAAGTTCCGATGTTCTAGTAGTCTATTCCTGACATTTTTGCCTTCCGGCAGAAGCCTGAAGGCTTAGTGTTATCGCTGACTACCAACTTGACAAAGGTCCCAGTCCCAGAAGACGACAAGACTCCCAAACATATGCAGGAAAATCTCATCCTGTGAAGAAGACCAAGGATGAACTTTCTGGCCATGATTGCCGCGTTGAGTGCAAACACATGAAGGCGTACCTTCACTGAAGCATGGCGGTAAGAGCGTCATACTTTGGAGCTGGAAGAAAAATGTCAGGAAAAGCCTACTAGAACATCTGACTTTTATTTGGGATTAATCGGAAGCATTTCAAATGGTGGCAGCTGACTAAGAGTTTGAATGTGATAGGAATTCACAGTTATAAGAGGGTGTGTACACTTATGCAACCACGTAATCTCATTTTCCATTATTATTTTTTTTAACTTTCCTTTTGAAAAGATGTAAGCATTTCAACAGGGAGTGAAAAATTATCCTGCCATCTCTTGACTTCCTGTTTGTCTTGCAGCGATCTGGTGCACACCACGGTCAGCCTTCGCGATGCTAAGCTGTTAGCGGGGAAACCCGAGCGACACCGTCATGCGGACGTCTCGCCCGAGCCACCGTACATGACCGTGCTGCCCCGTCAGCTGGACTCTGGCGATCATTTCCTCAGTACAGGTCAGATGTTACGAGCTGGCATCAGAAACAAAATCTGCTAAACCACGATCGTGTTAGCTTGGTTTCTCAAAAATGTGTTATTACAGTGAGCAACAAAAAGTGTGGTGCCCAGACTTAAGAGTGCCCCAATGGGCAAGCTTTTTGGAGTAACAAGGCAACAATTTGAGTGACAAGCGCCGGTTGATGGCAGCGAACGTCACAACAAGTAGCAGCTTTGCAGATCGTGTGCTTAACCAAACCACATACATTCGTAAGGATAGCTAAATGCTAACACACAATACAAAATGCCATAGACTGGCTAATACAACTAGCAGTGTAGTGTTTCACAGATAGTTTGAACACGTACGGTGAAGCAACACATTTGGACAAGCAATATAACAATAGTCGCAGGCGTGTGTTCTGTATCGTTTGCAAAATGTGATTTCCATAATTGTGATGTCGTCTCAGGGAGGAAAAAGATCGGCATTGCATTGTTCCACCACTCAACACAGACCGATGACGAAGGACCGCCTCCCTATGCTGATGAAGATTCATATAGGAGGTTTGTTGTTTCACTAAAAATATGAGGTCATCCTCAGGAACTTTGTCATATTTTTTTCAGGGTTGTTGGTTATTCCATACTTTGGGGCCATTTTTGTTTACATTTTGTCATGTCGTTTTTTGACAGATTTTGCCTTTTTTTTCCTTTGCTGTTTTTGTCATCTTTCATTACCTGTCTTAATTATTTTTTGCTCAATTTTAATCCACTTTTTGTCATCGTTTTTGTCCAACTTTATCCATTTTTGTCTGATTTTGCACATAGATGAACGGTGATTGAATTTTTTTTTATCAATAACGTGTCATGTTGATCACCGATAGGCTAGTCGCACTTCAGGAAGAGCTGGTCACACTCAAATCGGAGCTGGATTTCTCTCACGGGCGCACGAAAGCCGTCACCGGCCAAGTAAGCGCACGGTGGGGGCATAGACGGTGGGGTGCCGTTGCGGCGACGTCTCTGAAACCGTGCGTGTGACACAGTTGGCGGAAGCGCAGGAGGCCAAGCGGGCGCTGGAGCGGACGCTGGAGCGTACACTGGAGCAGCTGCGGCGGGCGCGCAGCGATGAAGCGGCCGAGCTGGCCCCCTGCGATGAGGATGGCGCCGTGCCTCAGATGGTGGCAGTGAAGGAGCGCGTGCTCAGCATGGCCTACAGGAAGCTGTCCGCCTCCAAGGAGGTCATCCTGGGTCAACAGGAAGTCATTAAAAACTTGGAGGAGAACCTTTGCCATTTAAAAGCGGTACGTCTTCTTTGTAACATTTGTTTTGCTGTCTGGGCGGCGCTGTGCACAAGTGGTTTGAACACTGTGGTTCCGGGTGCAAATCCCAGCTCCGGCCTTCATTTGTGGAGTTTGCATGTCTCCTCACAAATTCCAAATACCTAACAATGCGCGTGGATGGAGTTTGTTTTGGTGATTTTGTAGACGGGCGTAGTTACAAATGGCCGTTAGCGCCGGTGTGGGAGTGAACACAATCTGCTTTTTTTTCTCCTGTGCTGTGTTGCATTGTCAGGAGGTTTGCGAGCAAAGTCGTCTTCGGGAGCAGCTGGCGGAGGCGAGAGGACGCAACGACAAACTCGAGGGACTGGTCGCCTTCTTGGAGGCCGAGAAAAGCGCGCTGCAGGACAAAGTGGACAAGATGATGGCCAACGGTAAAGCTTTACATCAGCATCGTTATCATTATTATGATTCTGAGGATAAACGGTTCGGAAAATGGATGCATGGATTATCGTGGTTAAATTGTGTTATTATTATTATTTGCATTTTTGTTATAATAATTTTCTTCATCAATACAGTTTTCGTTAGAATTCTCATTGTTGTTTTTATCGTGAGTGACGCCGTCGTCGTAGCAAAGGCTCCATCACCATGAATATCATCTTTAAAAATGTCATTATTAATAACTGAACATAAGTGGTTGGAAAAAAATAAATGGATGGATCATTTAATTAAAATGGAATGTATTTAATTTCAATGTAAAAAGTTTAAAATGTCAAAATGTTCAAACCTTGAGCAGTGCATGCTGTCATGTCAACTCGTCAACTGACAGGCTGTCTGTGATGTTCAGATCGAGACCAGGTGCTGGGCTTGGATTTGCCGCGGGCCACCATCGGCGGCGGCAGCAGCGGGCCAAGGCTTTGCCTGGCAGACGTCATCACGAGCCTGGAGGAGGAACGCGATCGCTACCGCCGTGAGGCCCAGCGATACAAAAGCCTCCTCGGAGCCACGGCGCCCACAGCAGCCACGACGAACAGTCCCACGCAAGCCAGGAGGAACAAGTTCGTACTGGCCGCCACATTTCAGGGCAACGTCGCATGAGGCAAGTAGACGCTCGCGTCGAAAACGAGCAGCGTGCACTTCCTGTGCCGACAACATTCACGTACCTCCAGCAAAAGCACTTCATGCTAACAACCAAACTCAAAGCGACGCTCGTCACAATTATCCTATTGATTGTCTTTGACTTTCTTACTCTCATCATATTTTTTTCTTTACTGCTTCCACATGGACTAAATGGCGTCACCGAGTGGCAGATAATAGAGCGCACACCGCCACCTACTGTACAGGAGGTGAAAGGGCGTTTCCAGTTGGGGGCATTTCAAAATTACAACTGACATGAGTTGAATTAAATTGTTTTCACTGTGAAATTACAAAAAAATATTTGCAGGATTTTTTTTCTCTTGAAAAATCGAAACTTATTTGTGTGTGATAAGACAAAAAAGTTAAATCTCTGGTAAAAATATTTTAGAGCACTTGATTTTTGTTATACACTGTTACCTTTTCAATATGATTTATATTGTGTGTGTGTGTGTGTGTTCTATACAGCAAGAGAGATGTAAGAATCTTTATTTGCAAGGTTCCTGAACTAATAAAACATCAGCGGTGGAGATAAATCCATATACAGGCATGGCTTGGCATGAAAAACACACACGCTTGATGATGGATTAATAACTACTAATCATAATGTGCTTATGACAGGAAAGATGGTAAATGTTTTGGCACGGTGCACACACACACGCGAGTGTCCAAGATCACATGCAAAAAAAAAAAGTGTTGTTGTGATATAGACTGATGACATAATTTAAAATGTTGGCTATGGAAATAGTCTTTTTTTTTTTTAAATACAAAAATAAACTGGACAATTTGTGACACTGAAAAGTGTTCACGTCAAACTGAAACAACAACCGTCCGTCTTGCCACAACCAAAACCGACACACAACTTCCTTGTACTGATCCTTGAAGGCCCGGCCTCGTTTGCTTTGCTCGCTCGCCTTTTCCATCTTGCACTTGCTCGTCACTTTAAAAAAAAAAAAAAAAAAAAAAACTGGAAGAAGAAGAAGCAGGAAGGTGTGGAGAGGGCCGTAGGGGCGCCCCCTACAGGTCATCGCTCTCCACGAGGGATCCTGGCGGCAGAGGGCTGCTGTCAGGGAAGAAGGCCGCTTTGACGTCCAGGCCGCGCTCTGTCAAGGCGGCGTAGCGGCTGCTGGACGGACGCAGCGACTTGGCCTTCCGTGCGCTCGTCGGGTGCTGCCACTGGCCTGGCCACGCCCATCCACGACCACGCCCGCCACCACAGACGAAGAGCGACACACAAGACACAGTCAGCACGTCACAGGACACAATGTTGGACGACAAAAGGCCCTGATGGGAAGATCATGTCTTTTTTCTTGGCGTATAAATTTTTTTTTTTTCCTTACCGTGCACATCGAGGCGGGCGGTGCTGGAGACGATGCCCGCCTCATTCTTGGCCGACACGGTGTACCAACCGGCGTCCTCCTTGGTGGCCGGCTGGATGATCATGCACAGGTAGCCGCAGTTGTCCTGGTGCATGCTGGGCCAAAAAAAGATAAAGAGTCAGGAGAGCAGCATTAATGAAATAATAGTCATCTTTCCACGGTGTCAGCCCACCTAATTCTGTCGGTGTTGTGCGTGAGCGACTCATTCTCGCGTTTCCAGAAAATCTGCGGGTACGGAACGCCACTGACGCGGCACTCCAGACGCACGGGCTGCCCCTCGGCCACGCTCGTGTTCTGGAGCTTCTCTGTGAACGATGGAGCTTTGTGCAGCTCTTTGGCTGAATTGGGGATGATAACAAAAATAATCACAAATTAACACTAAAATATTTTGCTCTGCCTCCCGTTTAGTATTTTACATGTAGTTCCGCAGTTGGCCACTAGATGGTAGCACACTATTTAGTTTGATCCTGTCAATTTGATGACATGAAGTTTGAAAACAGGAAATATTGAAGCTCAGGCTATTTTTTTGCAAAAGATTATGAATGTGAAATCCTATTCAATCCAATAAAAATGACAAATCGACAAAATATAAAACACACGTAAGCCCATTTTCACGCGTCCGTTTACCCGCGACGATGAGTTCCAGGTTGAAGGAGTTCTGCCCGGCGCGGTTGCTGGCGATGCACGTGTAGACTCCGGCGTCGCGGGCGCCCACGGGCTCGATGACCAGCGAGTGAACGCCATTCTCGCGCACCAGCATCTTGTGGGCTGAGTCGGGCCGGATGGTCTGACCGTTGAGCTGCCACAGCAGGTCCGGAGTGGGCAGGCCGCTCACCTGCAATTAAGAGACCACTTTTGAGTGTGCAGCGATGCAGTGTACCACCATTTAAATCCAACAAGACCCTTTTTGCATACCTCCTACAAGGAATACATCTCAGTCTCTCTTCAAGTACAGCTCGGTGCTGCCCAATATGTTGTGGCACTATATGGTACTACATTTAAGGCACCCAACTCGAAAGGTGAACAATCATCTTAAATATTTGGGAGCAAGTGAGCGTTATGTGCGCGCGCTCGTGCCTGTGTGTGTGTGTGTGTGTGTGCGCGGCTTTGGCTGAGTTTCTTCCATCTGGAATTTTCTTTGGAAAGTTTTAGCAGCCTCGATGCGGCTTGCAAGTAAATAAAAGTGTCCTATAAATAGCGCTGGCCTTCAGACGCTGGGCTCGAGTCACAGCGGGAAGATGTTGTGTTTTATTACCTTTTGACATTTGCGAAAAGAATTCCTGAAAAGGCGAGACTGGGAGACGACGCGCGAGTGGAACACAAAAAAGAAAAACAAATGGGAAAAACAATGAAAATGGTCCCAGTGTCGTGAGACGCAGTTGAGTTCAGACTCACACGAGATACAACACAAGCGTTTTCCCCATTTTTGGTCCTTCACCTTTTTATTTTTTGATAGTCTCACCTTTTATTATATTATTTGGATAACAATTTTTAATTCAGAGAAATTTTTACACCTTTCTTAAACAAATTTTCATCCGTTTAATCTTTTTCACATGGAAATCTGGACTGATTGGAAAGATGTGTTGTTTTTGTGGGAATTAGGGATGCATTTATTTATCTGTTTAGATTTTTTTAATTGCTTTTTTTTATATTTTAGGGGAGGAGGTGTGGCAGGGGGGGCGGCCCGGTAGCCAGTGGTTAGCACGTCGGCTTCACAGTGCAGAGGTACCGGGTTCGATTCCAGCTCCGGCCTCCCTGTGTGGAGTTTGCATGTTCTCCCCGGGCCTGCGTGGGTTTTCTCCGGGTGCTCCGGTTTCCTCCCACATTCCAAAGACATGCATGGCAGGCTGATTGAGCACTCTAGATTGTCCCTAGGTGTGAGTGTGAGCGTGGATGGTTGTTCGTCTCTGTGTGCCCTGCGATTGGCTGGCAACCGATTCAGGGTGTCCCCCGCCTACTACGGCTGGGATAGGCTCCAGCACCCCCCGCGACCTTAGTGAGGATCAAGCGGTTCGGAAGATGAATGAATGAATGAAGGTGTGGCGGGGTGCCACCTTGCAGTCCATGCGACAAAGTCGTCCCTCCTGCACGATGAGGTCACCGGGCGCCTGCAGGAAGTGCGGGCGGAAGTGGCGCTCCTGGATGTTGTCGTTCTCGTCGCCGCTGTCTCGGGACCGCGACCTCGGCCTGGAAGGAGATGGGAAAAAAAAAAATTCAAGAAATGACCGATGACTTGATGCGGGTGATTATGATTAAATTTTATTTTGTGAACGTTGTACTGTGATGTTAGTAATATTCCTCAGTCAACTTCTTTCACATTTTAATGACATTTCTTCATCATCATCAAGCTGTCAACAACCACTTTAGTCAAGAGAGAGGAAAGCAAAACAACTCTGCCCTCTCATTAGCACAAGAGCTCCACAAAAGAAATGTGATGCAAGCCGCTGCAGGCCCAAACACGTGTGTGTGTGTGTGTGTGTGTGTGTGTGTGTGTGTGTGTGTGTGTGCGCGTGCATAATGTTGTCTCTCACCTGCGCATGTGTCCCGGCGCCGAGCGCTGGCTGCGACCTCGCTGGTTGACGGCTTGCACCATCATCCTGCCCGTGCAGCTCACCCGGCCCTGCGTGGGAATACAAGCAACAGTCAACGCAGGAACGCCACCAAACAAACAACCACTTCGACTCCTCCCCCATGCCCCAGCGCACACATGCAACACATTTCAAGTTATTACAAGACACTTTTGAACAGAACGTAACCTACTTTGAACATTAAAAAAAAATAACAAGCCGATGCGATGTCGCAAACTATAAAGTGCATTATAGGGAATTTGGGGGAGAGGTAAGTAAGACTTTTTCCCTTTTTCAGGCGAGCGCAACATCAATATTCTGTTCTCCTTTTAGGAAAGTGCAATGTCAGTAGTTTCTCTTCTTTTTAGGAAAGTACAACATCAATAATGTGTCTTCCTTTTGGGGAAAGTACAACAAGGAACAAGTGTGTTTTGTGCTCTCCCACCTCGGGGTTCCCCGCCATGATGGTGTAGTTGCCGTCGTCGTCCAGGGAGGCGGCGGCCGTGTGCAGCGTGCACGTGCCGTCGGCGGCGCGGCCGATGCGGTAGTGCTCGCTGCGCTTGGAGATCTGCTTGCCATCTTTGAACCAGTACACCTGCGACACATCACGAAGGTCAAATAAAGACAAAGATTTTGCACGGGGAGCTGCTCTTCAATTCGCAAAGCGAACGTCCAGTTGAAGTCGGACGAGATTTCCCCCCCAATGTCCGAAAGACCTGCGCTCACCTTTGGTTTGGGGTCTCCGTGCACTTTGCAGCTGAAGGTGACCGGCATGCCCTCAAACACTTTATAGTGTTTCAGTTTGTTGTGGAAGGAGGGCGGGGCCCCGTCGCCGGCTCGCTCCGCGTCGTGCTGCACGTCGTCGTCTGACTCCTCGACGGGCGAACGCTCCAGTCGGAACTCGATCTCGCTGATCAGGCGCTGCTCGAAACTGGACACCTTGTACTCCTGACACACACACACATACACACGAATTGAGAGAGAGCACTCATCAGCTCCGTGCTAACGTAGCAGCGTGGGTGGATCTCAAAAAGCCGCCTTCGCAACTTCCCGTGAGCATGCTAGGTGCCAAAGAAGCAGGAAGTGCGCTTGCTTTATTCGGCACACCGGAGGTCAGCAAAGTCTTGAAAGGTTTGTATTTAATTCATGGGTTAAGGTACACTTTTTTAGGAAGGATGGAAGGAAATAAGGAAGGAAGAAAGGAAGGAAGGGGGGAAAGAGGGAAGGAATTAAGGATGTATGGAAGGAAGGAAGGAAGGAAGGAAGGAAGGAAGGAAGGAAGGAAGGAAGGAAGGAAGGAAGGAAGGAAGGAAAGAGGGAAGGAATTAAGGATGTATGGAAGGAAGGAAGGAAGGAAGGAAGGAAGGAAGGAAGGAAGGAAGGAAGGGGGGAAAGAGGGAAGGAATTAAGGATGTATGGAAGGAAGGAAGGAAGGAAGGAAGGAAGGAAGGAAGGAAGAAAGGGGGGAAAGAGGGAAGGAATTAAGGATGTATGGAAGGAAGGAAGGAAGGAAGGAAGGAAGGAAGAAAGGAAGGAAGGAAGGAAGGAAGGAAGGAAGGAAGGGGGGAAAGAGGGAAGGAATTAAGGATGTATGGAAGGAAGGAAGGAAGGAAGGAAGGAAGGAAGGAAGGAAGGAAGGAAGGAAGGAAGGAAGAAAGGGGGGAAGGAAGGAAGGGGAAAGAGGGAAGGAATTAAGGATGTATGGAAGGAAGGAAGGAAGGAAGGAAGGAAGGAAGGAAGGAAGGAAGGAAGGAAGGAAGGAAGGAAGGAAGGGGAAAGAGGGAAGGAATTAAGGATGTATGGAAGGAAGGAAGGAAGGAAGGAAGGAAGGAAGGAAGGAAGGAAGGAAGGAAGGAAGGAAGGAAGGAAGAAAGGGGGAAAGAGGGAAGGAATTAAGGATGTATGGAAGGAATGAAGGAAGGAAGGAAGGAACGAAGGAAGGAAGGAAGGGGGGAAAGAGGGAAGGAATTAAGGATGTATGGAAGGAATGAAGGAAGGAAGGAATGAAGGAAGGAAAGAAGGAATGAAGGAAGGAAGGAAGGAAGGAAGAAAGGAAGGAAGGGGAGAAAGAGGGAAGGAATTAAGGATGTATGGAAGGAAGGAAGGAAGGAAGGAAGGAAGGAAGGGGGGAAAGAGGGAAGGAATTAAGGATGTATGGAAGGAATGAAGGAAGGAAGGAAGGAAGGAAGGAAGGAAGGAAGGAAGGAAGGAAGGAAGGAAGAAAGGAAGGAAGGAAGGAAGGGGGAAAGAGGGAAGGAATTAAGGATGTATGGAAGGAAGGAAGGAAGGAAGGAAGGAAGGAAGGAAGGAAGGAAGGAAGAAAGGGGGGAAAGAGGGAAGGAATTAAGGATGTATGGAAGGAATGAAGGAAGGAAGGAAGGAACGAAGGAAGGAAGGAAGGGGGGAAAGAGGGAAGGAATTAAGGATGTATGGAAGGAATGAAGGAAGGAAGGAAGGAAGGAATGAAGGAAGGAAAGAAGGAAGGAAGGAAGGAAGGAAGCGATGGATTGCGTTGGACCGCGCACGTTCCACATCAGGGACCGTGAATGCTTCCATTGAACACAAAATGGCGGCTACGTGCGGCCCTCGATTTAACGAGGGCCGCTGGGTGGAGGCGACACGCACCTCCTGCATCGACACGCCGCTGCGGCGAGGCTGCCGCTGCACTTTACAATGTTTAGACGTGACCTGAGTTCAGACACCCCAGCATTGAAAATGGTGTGCAAAAAGTATTGGGACGCACACACAGGAAGCGGCACTGGAAGAAAATGTGAAGGTGCCACCTTTAAAGCCACTTGGGATCCACAATGTGTACTGGGCAAAAAGTATTGGGACGTCAACAAAGCGTGATATTCGAAGAAAACAAGGGGCCGACCCCCTAGAAGCACACTTGGGGGGGGAGGGATACTATTGCACAAAAGTATTGGGACACCAACAAGAAGTGAATCGCATGCAGCATGTTCTTTGCAAAAGAATTGGAACACGAAAACACGATTCTAGAAAAGGACTGGGACACCACGAAGAAGTGAATCACACGCACCAAATGTGCCGTGCAAAAGTATTGGGAAGTGAAAAGGGGAAAAGAAAACATGGAGTCAGACCCCCGACAAGTCCTCAACGCACTCTATGTGAATTGTGCAAAAGTATTGGGACACCTACAGGAAGTGAAAATGGAACAATCTATTGGTGCCGTGGAACCAAAATGACACAATTTGGTACTTTTCATATTTTTTTCGGTCAGATCACATGTGTGGGTGTTGTTATTATCTTTTTTTTCCAACCAAATTTTGGTGTCCTCAAAAGTCAGGATGTTGGAGGTCCGCCCAAGACCAGCGATATGGCATCCGCCCCATTTGAAACACACACTGTTCTTCACCGTGTAAAAAGTATTGGGACAGCAACGGGAAGTCAAACTGGAAGAAAATGATGAACCGTGTAAAAAGTATCGGGACAAGATCAGGAAGTGAAGGGCCTTGAAAGCCGACCGCGCGGTCTCCCCACCTGTTGACTCGACTCGTGCGTATGAGTACCTGCGTGGGGGCGGGCTCCTCCTCGGCGTCCTGCGTCTTTAAGACGGTGGCGGCGCTGTCGGCACCCAGCAGCCTGCGAGCCATCTTCTCCTCGTAGGTTAGCCTCTGCAAGCATGGATGCGGCGCGGGTTAGTGTGTAAGTAGCGCCGCGCACACACACACACACGCAGTTTAACACTGTTAGTAGCCGCATGTTAAAGAGGCCCTGCAGTTGTGGGGGGGCACACACAGACACACACACACCTGTTGGCCGTTGCTGACGCGCTCCTCTTTAAAGCGCAGTTTGCGCTCCAGGTCCTGGATGACGGCGTCTTTGGAGCCCTGGATGTCGGAGTCGGAGGCCAGGCGAGGTGTGCGAGTGGCCGGCGACTTCTTGGGGAAGGCCTTGCTGCGCGGACAACACAAACACATGTGGTGAGGTGCTCTTTTGAAAACGGAAAGGAGAAAATCCAAATCCGGCAAATACAGATAATTGTTTTGTAAATACTTCGATATGCACTTGCTATTAGAGACAAAGCATGTCCAGCATGTTTATTTTTCATTTCATATTAATTTCAGAGGGAGGCCACAATAGGACTGATATGCTCCCTTCTTTTGTGTTCCAGTTCAGAGGCAAACGGTAATGCAGCCAATATACATGATTGACACAGACAAAATGTATCTCTTTTTTATTTTTATTTTGAAATCCATGTTTGCCTATACAACTACAATTTAGCTCATTGAATTGTTGCTTTTCCACATTTGCTAAATATGAAAATCACACTACACAAAGGCATAAAAAAATTCCTGAAAATGGTAGCGCTTGTGAATCGAAATTCACAATGACTTGATATATTTTCAGTCATGTTAGTCAACTTATTTTTGACATCTTGCAAGGAAACGATTTATGTTTTGAAACAAATAAGCAAATGGGCTGATAGTCGAAGTCATTTTTAGGTATTATTTGTATGAAGGGCGGCCCGGTGGTTAACGCGTCGACCTCACAGTGCAGAAGTACCGGGTTCAATTCCAGCTCCGGCCTCCCTGTGTGGAGTTTGCAAGTGCTCCCCGGGTCTGCGTGGGTTTTCTCCGGGTACTCCTGTTCCCTCCCGCCTTCCAAAAACATGCATGACAGGCTGATCGAACACTCTAAATTGTCCCGAGGTATGAGTGCGAGCGCGGATGGTTGTTCGTCTCTGTGTGCCCTGCGATTGGCTGGCAACCGGTTCAGGGTGTCCCCCGCCCACTGCCCGAAGACGGCCGGGATAGGCTCCAGCACCCCACGCGACCCTTATGAGGATAAACGGATTGGAAAATGGATGGATGGATATTTGTATGATTAGAATCACGCAGCCCATTCCATTTGCCATTCCCGAGCTGACCTCCATCAGCACTTGTCCGGCTCCAACATTCCTCAGCGGGTCATTTTATCTCTGCAGGAATGCCAGGATGAAGGGAGGCAAGTAAACTGATGAATATTTACTGACAAAGTGGTGACGGTGGTGAAAAAAAAAATTGGCAGAAGAAAAACGCACGTGAATGTACGTAACATGGTTGCGATGCAATGTCTCCTCTGGTCTGCCAGTAATTCTATCCGCCGCTTTGCACAAGAGCAATGAACAGCGCCACGAGAAAGAATCCACGGAGTCAAACCAAACCGCAGTTGGGACTGCATCACACCCCCATCCCCCCAAAAAACCAAATTTTTAAATAAATGGATTTGGGAACTCACACAGTGCCGTTTCCTTTGGGGAGGCCCAGCGCGTTGACTGTGGGGCTCCCCGGCATGGTGGGCGTGGCCGGCAACACCGAGGACAGGAAGCTGGAAGCCGGGGACGGCGGGACGGAGGAGAATGGCGAAGACGCGTCCGAGAGGGTGGGGGACACGCATGCGGGCGGCGGTGGAGGCGGGGGAGGGGGAGGGGGTGGCGGAGGGAAATCCTGGGCGCCGCCTGACGGCGAAGGCGGGTTAGCGGACATGAAGAAGGGCGGCGGCGGGGGCGGGAAGGAGGGCGAGCCGGGCGAGTCCGCGCCCTTGGAGAACGGCGGCGCGGCCATCTTGCCCAAGGCTTTATGTGAGGTGGGCGGCGACAGCGGGGACGACAGGTTGGAGCCCGAGGACCCCGAGGAGTGGGTGGCGTAGCCGCCGCCGACGCCGCCGGGGCTCTGGGCGGCAATGAACTGCTTGGGCCGCGCGTAGTTGAAGGTGCTGGCCTGCATGGTGGCGCTGCTCTCCAGCTCCTGGAGGTAGGGAGGAGGAGGGAGGGGCGGGGACGGCGCGTCGGACGGGAGCACTTCCTGCGGCGGAGGCGGGACTTCCTGGTTCTGCTGTTGCCAGATGGCGGCTTCCCGCTGCTCCAATAAAATCTGCTCCTGAAGCTGCTTCAGCTGCGACGCGTT